>CM042748.1:19466644-19476644 GCA_022496165.2 Catalaphyllia jardinei
TTTTTTTCAGGCTTCTTCTTTCCAATTGCTTAAATTGGAAAATTTACTGCGAGGATCATACTTCACTTCCCTAAGTTATGTTATTTTGGGCTATGCTGTGCTATGTTTTGAAATTGTTTGCTAGGTTGTGCTATGTTGTGCTATGCTGAGAACATCACTATTAAAACTGTCATTTAGCTGCGTTTGGTTCTAGTAAGTGTGAAGTACTTTTTAATGATAGACAATCGTGTGGAAGATAACATGCAAAAGCTTAACGACGTTGTCAGGTAACAATTAAAAATCGACTCTCACTTTCTGTTAATGTTTTCCCAATCAAAGCAGAAGTAGCCTGCAATATATGGGCTATTTAACTGTACACGCCTCTGCTCTTAACGCTATCTAAAAAGGGTTACACTCTAGCGTGTTTTAGTGATCAACAATGGTGTAGATCTGATGCGCATTCATCAATGATACTGTTAAGTAACTAGAAAAAGGACTTTTAACTCACTGTTAAAGATAAGCCGATAAAACAGAACATAGTTATGAACTATAAACACCTAACAGAGCCAAAACAAAAAAAGAACTGATTATTTCGTCCCAGAATCCGAATGATTAATGCCAAGTATTTAGGCGCTAAAAGTAGTCATGCAGCTTTAGCGTAAAATTTTTCATCCAAACATCTGATCATTACAGATCACAAATATGGAGCATATAACTCAAACCTCCAGTGAAAACATGACAGTACAAGTAGGTTAAATAAGATCCAGTTGAAAACTAAAGAAGGTAAAAGATACTACAAACCTCTTTATGCAGCGCGCAGAAGAATCCACGTGCACCTTTCCTGCTTAAATGGCTCACATAATGTCATGTAACGCGGACTTATGACATATAATAACGCGACACATAGGTGGCTATTGACTTCAACCAGATAAGTAGCCTAAAGTGGTTTACCGTTAAAGAGATGAATCTTCCTTAAACAACAGTGGAGACTTTCAGTTAAAAAAGGGCCAGTTTATCCGTCAAATTGACAACAAATCAATGATTCATACAACACAAGAACATCACGATAGAACTTGCACTACACAAAAGTGATTCGATGAGCGGCAAAAGTAAAGAATAGGCAACAGAGAAAGTGCTGACAATTATATATTTTAAGATATAAAAAAGTTGAAAATGCATGTATATTTAACTGTAAAAAGACTGTTAAGTTTTATTTCATCGCCTAAGACCTACATTGCTTCGTGAAGGAAATACTCGATATCAGTAGCAAAATTCCGTTTCTGATACGGCCAGCGGAAGCACCATACTCACTTCTGTTGTAAAAACTGACCTTTAATTTTTCCTGTGGTGAAAATAGGCATTTGTGATAGAAAATACTCACTGTGAGTATTTGCTACGGTAGCAAATACGCACTGTGAGTATTTGTTACGGTAGCAAATACGCATTCGTAGTAGCAAATACGCACTGTGAGTATTCGCTACGGTAGCAAATACGCATTCGTGGTAGCAAATACGCATTTGTGGTAGCAAATACGCATTCGTGGTAGCAAATACGCATTCGTGGTAGCAAATACGCACTGTGAGTATTTGCTACGGTAGCAAATACGCATTCGTGGTAGCAAATACGCACAGTGAGTATTTGCTACGGTAGCAAATACGCATTGAGTATTTGCTACGGTAGCAAATACGCAGTTATGGTAGCAAATACGCAGAGCAATCTAACTCTCTCTCTCTCTCTCTCTCTCTCTCTCTCTCTCTCTCTCTCTCTCTCTCTCTCTCTCTCTCTCTCTAGGGTAGGTCTTCTTTTAGTTGCGCCTGCCTGTAGACCGCTAACGAGCTAGTGAACTTCCAACAGAAAGGAAACACTTACGGTACTTGACGATGAAAGGGAAACTGCAGTACAGGATTTTTTTGCGTTAACATGAGTTAATTTGGCCTCTTTGCCCGTTGTCTTGAAGCTTACTTGTATTAGAAGGAATCTTTCTCTTACACGTTGAACGCGTGAACACTTGTTGCCAAGATGTCGCGACAACGTCTGTTTTTCCTCGGTTACCGTCGGTTACTGAGCTAAACCATGCCTGATGAGGCGTTTATCTGTCGACAAACCTAGGTTGGCTTACTTTTGATTTTGCCGCCATTTACCGAGGTTTATTACTGTGTTTACGCGACTAAAAACTTCACTTCAGTAAAGTAAAAACAAAACCAAGGTAAACATCTCTCGTGAAAACACGGGCAAAGTCGGCCGAAACTAGTTAGTCCAGGGAAAATTGCAATAAAATTTATCGCTTGTAATGAAAGCATTTGTGTATAGTTAATCTTCTTTCAAACTTGATTTGTGAAAATTTAAAGGGCAGTGGAACCACCGGCCACTTTTACACGATCAGCATTTGCATCCATCATCCTCGGCGGTTAAAGTCATTAAAGCAAGTTTCTGAATGAAAATGTTTGAGTTACAAAATTCTTCACCAAATGTGCATGGCAAAAAGAGAGCCTTTGATGGTTTAGCGAGTTTCACCCCACATGACAGGTATGCAACTGTGTGATCATTACCAATTTCGTGCATTGCCGTGTTGTTACGTTCATGTGCACCAGCAGCGTACACCTATTTATTTAAAAATATATTTTTCTGAAACAAAAAGAAACACCAGCCAGACAAAACATACCTCTTTAGGTTCATGCCAGTCACCAATTCCCGCAAATGAATGGATTGTTTTGGCTTTATTTTTCAAAACTTTCTCTGCGCGTCCAGTCGTGCTTGTTACATAAACCATTTTCGTCGCACACTGTGAAATTTGCTTTATGAGAAAGGACTCCCCACTACCGACATTCACAGCAATAAAGGTATTGCGACCAGCGAAAACGACATCCAGCACTTTCTTTTGACAGTCAAACCGCTAGAGGAAAACGAACGACAACATAATTTTTAAGCTGACCTGAATCACAGGACCGAAAAAGTCGCCAATTGACGAAAACCTCGCCGTTTCAAATCACAACATTGCCTTACAGTTGATTGGCATCGGCAAAATATTCTAAAATTAATACCTGCCTTATGTTGTCCGGAGGAAGAAATTTCTTATAACATAACAGTGGTGAAATTCCAGAATTCTTCTAAATTAAAAGTTTTCGAAATTTTCCCGCCACTGTGGCGTCATGAATCAGATCTGGCCTTGGCCTTGACCTTGGCCTTGGCCTTGACCTTGGCCTTGGTTTTTGGCAGCATTCTATCTCCGGAATACAATCATCAAACTTCCGGTATTAAAACTGACCAATCAGAACAAGCAACACTATGACTTCCGCTTCGAACCTGTCAATCAACTTGGCAGAGACAGAGACATAGCGCGAAAGCGGGTAGTTAAAAATAACGCCAAAATATCGCAGACCTTCTGAATGTCTGGGATAAATGAGCTTAGATATATTTAGCTTAATGCTTCCTCTTCCCACAGAGTAATTTTCAGCAAATTGCAAAGTAGATTTCCCCTCGAACTAATGCGAGATTCGAAACGCTGTGATTTAAGTTTCATCCCTTGTCACTTTATTAGATCTCCGAGCGTCTCTCCGAGCAGGCTCCGAGCGATTTCCAGACCTCGCATTAGTAGACCGCACAGTTTACCGCGCGCGAGTATTAAAAATTCAAAATGGCGGCCACAAAACAAAACTCGTGCGATAAAGGTAATTTGATCTTCATATTCTAAACGGATGTGAGGGCTCTCTGTGGTGGGTGCGTACGCACGACGACGACGACGGCGGCGAAAATGGAGTCGTGCAAAATGGCGGCCATACTCCAAATAATAGGTTGACAGAGACATGCAGCCTTCGTTTACCATGTACTTTTTTCATATGACATCATGTTACGACAAGATCAGCACAAGCGCGTACATTGCTGCGAGGATTTTAGCGGAAGTCGTGCAGGGGAAATGGCGTCCAAAATTCTTGAAATCGCTTATGATTTTGGCGCACAACTCAACGCCTTTATGGCTGTTGGAATTTTGCTTAAGTATTTTCGCTGCAAGTTGCTCCAGTTTGAGGGAAGACAGTGCCGAATTTAGGTATGTAGCATCTCAGCAAAAAAGACAACGAAACAAACCTTTGTCACGATTTGCTGACAATCTGAAAACACCGACTCGGACTTGAAAGTGCACGCGCTGCACTATGCAAATGAGCTACTCGTACGCGTCAGACTTGCCTTTCAAAAACTTTTGCAAACTAGCCAAACGAGCAGAAACAACAAGAAACTACTAAAACAGGTTTTGATTATGATAAGGCATTGTTTGGCAATCTCACAAATTAACTCGATACCGGAGTAAAAAGTTTTCTTACAGAACTTTTCTCTTCAGTACAGAACAAACACAAAAGTTTAAGCGTATAACTAGCCGGCGAGCGGATTTTATTCATTCACAGCGCGAAATTAAAGAAATTCTCGACCCTGAAAACACACACCTTTTCTATTAAATCAGAGCATAAAAGTACATAGAGGAGCCTTGGTTCTTCTTCTCAGCCTCATAATATTCCCTGCCATCGCTGTGAAAAATCGGCAAGAGAATCTCGCAACTCTCACCATTTCTAATCTCGTTCTCAGATCTCTTGTGGACGAAGCAAAAGGCAAACTCTTGAAAATTTCTTTTTATTGATTGGCTGCTCAATTTGACTCCTGTCCAATCCCCTCTTTGAAAATTTACGCGGTTTTTCGCGGCAAACTTTCTTCAAACTCAAGTTTTAACCTGGAAATTTCCGCGGTTGGTGAAAATGAAAAGCCGATAAGAAAAGACGAGAGGAGGAAAGATTTGGAAGTAATTTGCCATTCAGGATTGAACAACTTTTGCAACATGATCGTACCGTTACCTAAATTTCAAACACGTCATCCAGCGCGCGCTCAAGCTCCCCTCCGTCTCCCACACATGCTTTTTTGACACAAAACTTTAAAAAACCTAAACCCCTCCCCCTGTTGGCATTTTTTTTGTTTGCGCTTACGAGGTCGCCCAACCTCTGCACGAAAACAGCATGTCGGGAGCTCATACCAGAAGCGTTTTAGCGAGATTTGGCGATAACAATAAGGAGAAGGGGAAGGATTTTGTAAAAACTTCTTACGTCAAAAAACTTGTGTGGCTTAAGCGCGCGCGCGCTGGATGACGTGTACAAGGGTACGATCATGTGGCAAAAAGCGAATTGAGACAAAACTTTGCCAAAGTCGCTAAAATTCTCCAACTGTCGCAAAAGTATTCGAAAACAAATCCTGCCAAGTTGTAGAAAAAACCTTCCGAACTCATTTTGTGTTTGTTTGGTTTCGTGAAAGCAACGAAGTTTAGAGATTCGAGTTATGTCGTAGGCCTGTCGTAAGCTTGTTGTATGCGACAAAGTGGGCCTTTACTGCTCCGAATTTATGTTGGGCATGCGCACTTGCCTCCCCTGTCACATCCCTGACAGGTGATCACGTAATGCAAATTGGATTTGGCCAGATCTCGCCTTCGGCTTCGTCCACAACAGGTCTGGCAACGAGAGTACACCGAGGTCACACAACGTGACATTATCCACGCGCGAGCCCAAGACACGTGCGTAGATTAGCGCGGATATATGACGTCAGGATGGCGCAATTTGTATAGGTAATCATACGGTTTCGAGTTCAAATTGAAATTAATTTGCACGAGTGCGTTTTTCAAAATGCTGAAATTGCACGAGCCGCTTCGGCGAGTGCAATTTCGCTTTTTGAAAAACTCAAAAGTGCAAATTAATTTCAAATTGAACTCGAAACCGTATGATTACTTATTAATAATATAAACATGAAAATTTTGCGTGAAGTTTTGTGCGCGCGCTTAACCTCAGGTGATTTAATTATCACGCAACCAGGAAAAAATTGCGCCATAATTGCGCCATCCAGGGCGCGTGCTTAATTTGAAAAGAAAAGATTTGATTGGCTATCTGCGAACTTCTTTGTTCATTGACCAATCAGAATGCTTGCTTTATTACCTTTTTTTGCATTCAATTACCTCTTTTCTGCACTTTGTTAAGGAAAAACTGCACTGTTCTCAGCCAATCAGAATCGAGTAATTTTTTCATGTATATTATTAGTTTTAAAGACAGAAAAATTGTCCTATATCATGGGTCCGCGGGGGTTCGCGCGGATCCCTAGACTTACGGTCTCCGTCCCTGATTATAGCTCCTGGTTGTGATCAACTGAAACCTCTCAAGTCAAGCTATCCGCTGACCAGTATCACGTGACTATATCGCGGGCGCAAGTTTATTGCTCATCGAGGTCAAGTGCTTTATTAAAGTTGACCGCTGATCAAGTACTGGTTTTTTCATTGAATCGCGGGCTCATGTCAGGTTAATACACCATTTTGCTAATGATCAGTTCCTTTTGAATTCTGGGTAGATCCAGTCCTTTGTGGGGGCAAAAGGCCAGTTTAGGACATAATTTAAAATTGTAATTTTGCCCGTTTGCCCCCATAAAGGACTGGATCTGCCCACAATTCATCAGGAACTGATCATTGGCAAAATTGTGTATTTGTTGAAGACTGAGCCTTGTTGTTCGGAAGCCCTTTAACTGTAATCCAGGTTTAAAAGTAAACCAAAATATAACTGTTTATTCTCTACAAATGTTTTTCGTTACAGCTTTTGTTATGTGTATCGGTTTTGTGATTAGTAATGGTAATAGCACTGAGTGGAGTCCAATTCGGTCTGTAATCATACGAGTGATAACAAAATCGGACGACCGCGAAGCGGGAGTCTGATTTGTTCATCACGAGTATGATTACAGACCGAATTGGATGACACGAAGTCTTATTACCAATTAATCATAAAAATTGCAGTTTTCGAGAAAAGAATAGCCAAGTTATGAAGGAAGGGGAAAACTCGCATTAAAAAACCTCTAACAGGTAATTAGGCGCCAAAAACACAAAAGCAAGCGCGCGTACGCACGCACGCACGCACGTCATTACAACTTTGAATGTGATTGGTTGATTTAAACTACAACTTCGAATGTGATTGGCCTATTGAACTGTCCAATAACAAACTGTCAGATAACAACTTGGCAAGTTAATTAGTGGGAAAATAGGAGTTTTTAAAACCAATCACAATCGAGGAAATCGTAATTTTTATGATTATTATGATTAAACTCATAATAATATACATGAAAAAATTACTCGATTCTGATTGGCTGAGTGCAGTTGCAGTTCAAATGTAACACCAGTGCAAAAATTGTAACACCAGAGCAAATTACACATCGTAATTCTGGATTATGCGATTGACTGAAAGACAAAAGAAAATTTTCTAAGACAATGATATCACGTAAAATTATGACGAAAAGTTTATGCAGAAGCCACGAATGACAAAAAAATGGCTTCAAGAAAGATCTTCCGGCACTTCCTCTGTTGGGAATTGTATTCAGCGAGTTGTAGGCTCAGGTCGGCTCAGATTCCTAATTTACGAATTCTTTAATAAACTAACCACGTAATCCGGACCATACAGTAAACGGCCAATCATAATGCCTAAAAACGGTGAAGAAACTAGACTCAAATCTCCAAAAACTGCTACAAGGCTGACCTAAATTCTCAAACCCGCCAAGAAAATGCAACAAAGATCAAAATCTGGAAAATTACGACAGCGAAGTTCAAATGCACGCACGAGCACATTCTGGACCATGATTGGCTAATTAAGGGCGCGTTCGTTTGGGATATTCCGGAATAAGGATATATTCCGGAATATAATCCGGAATATATTCCGGCTATTCTGCTCCTGGAAGCAGAATAGCTGGAATGGAAATCCAGGTATTCCGGAATGAGAATAGCTCCCAAACAAACGTTTACTCATATTATTCCAATTATTCTTCTTCCGGATTGATCCCAAACGAACGCGCCCTAAAATCACCTGAGATTAAGCGCGCGCACAAAACTGAGAGGTAAGTTCAGAGTTCGTTTAAGTTTAAGACATCCTCCGCGCATTTTTTTCACGTTTATACTATTATTAAGTAATCATACGGGTTTTCTCGTTCAATTTGGAATTAATTTGCACTTGTGAGTTTTCAAAAGCAAATTGCCCTCGCCGAAGCGGCTCGTGCAATTTCAGGTTTTTGAAAACTCACGCGCGCAAATTAATTCCAAATTGAACTCGAAACCGTATGATTACCTATACAAATAACTCAAAATAGAAGGCCAAACAATATACCTCACCGTAAAGTTACAAAACTCAAATCAAAATTCAACCTTATTCTGGGTTAGCCTAATCGAGCTACAGGAGCTCTGCTTTTAGGGTGACCTAAATCTATGTATCCATTGACCATCAAATATGAAGTGGCTTTTTTTCGTTGCAAACTCAACTAAGCAAATCTTTGAGGGCTAATCGTTGTAATGTAGGAGGATCAGGAAGAAAGTATAGTTTGGTAAATCAAATTTGTATCGTCTCGTTTAATGTGACATTGGTAAACACGGAACGCTCATCAAAAGAGCACATAATTTCTTTTCTTACTCCCGGAAAGTATTCGATCAATCAAATCTGAACACTTACCTATCTTTGCTTACGCATCTGTTCAAAATCCTCTTTATTGCTGTCGACTATATATGATCTGAGGAATGCCTTGCTTCAATTTTTTTTCCAAGAGGCATCAGTAATCATAACGTTAATGATGTACTGAACAAACATAAGGCCATGCCTTCAGAACTTACACTCGCTGTTCCCACGAAGGTGTTACCTTATATAGGTTTCCATAGCGGTGCAATTACCACACCTCGCCTATCTTCTTCGCGATCTGTTGCGCATAGGGCCCCACCACTCCGGTCCTCTTCCACTTGCTCCTGTCCTTAGCCAGAACTCTCGCTTCCTCCCAGGACTTCCAGCCTGTCATTGCCCTCTCTTTATCTACGGTACAACGCCAGGTTGTTTTGGGGCGGGCGACTTTCCTTTTGCCCATAGGTGTCCAGGTGAACGCGGGAGCGCAGTGATTTTCTCTGGACGTGCTGAGAACGTGTCCTATCTCTTTCTCTTTATTTCCATACTCATCCTTGTCACTGCCTTGTACATCCTGATCTTTCAATACTACGTAGGCTTCTTAAGAGGTATTGGAAGGAGTCTAGTTTTCTGTTGGGTTGGACATTGGTCTTCCATGTCTTACTTCCATACAATAGAACTGGCTTGATTAAGGTGTTAAATAGCCTGTTCTTGATCCTCCTGTTGTACTGCTTTAAGCTCCATATTCTCCTTAGCTTCCAGAATACTGCTTTGGCCTTACACAACCTACTATCCTTATCTTTGTGACAACCTCCCTCTGTGCTTACAACATCTCCTAGCTGGGTGAAATCTTTGTTTTCATTGATGGTGTCACCATTTTGGAACTCGATTGACTATTACACGTCGATAAAATTCTAGTGTCAATTTCGTCAATCTCGCTCCATACTTGTCCAACACTCTGACAAATTTATGCATAGCATTGTATTTTATTCTATTGTTTTGCGTCGTTCTCAACTGTATTGTATTGTTAATCTATTATTATGTGGATATAATACAATACAATGCTAACTGAATTTGTCGGAGTATTGGACAACCCTCAAGACATCGAAGATTGTCTACAAAGCCATTTACTGGGACTGTGACTTTCTACATTGGTAAAACCAAAAGACGATTGCATGTCAGAAAAGACGGAACACTTCAAAGCCATCAATTTGGTCACACTTCCGCTGTTGCTAATCATTCAATTTCTACTGGTCAAAATATTAAATGGGACCATTTCGAGATCCTAGTAAGGGATGTATACAAAACACGGACCGGGGTCCATGGACCACCCCATGGACCTGCTCATGGACCTGGTCCATGGACCACCCCATGGACCCGGTCCATGAACCACCCTATGGACCTGGTCTATGGATCACCCCTAATTTTCAAAAGGAAATCGTCCTGTTAATACTCACCTGATCTTTGGATCGTTTCAAGGCAACTGCCATCTTGGATGAAGGAGCGCGAAGGGGCTGAAGCGAGTTATGTTATCCAGCAACCTACCCCTCCAAGGTCATTCTTCGTTTAATACGAAAACTAAATAC
>CM042748.1:19499173-19549173 GCA_022496165.2 Catalaphyllia jardinei
TCCACGAGTCGGTGGTGCTACTTAATAACCGACTTATCCACGCTAGGCGGAGTGATTTTACTGCTACAAAAAAGTTCACAAAATTAAGACCTCCTTCCGCAAGAGGTTGGTACATGACCGTTCTTTTTATTTTGTCTTTTTTGTTTTTCCACAAGAATGAGAAAAGCTCTGTTTGAGCATTTTTTATAACTAAAGATGGAACAGTCAGCATGGAGGCTGCATAGACTAACTGAGATACTCCTAATGTTTTAGCTAATAAAGATCTTCCATATAGCGTCAAATCCCTGGAAAGCCACAGATGCAATTTAGTTTTCATTTTTCGAATTCTGCTAAGAAAGTTCTCCTCGATGTTCTTTTTTTGATTGTACGATAGAAACGTGCTCAGAACTTTAAGAGGGTTCTTTGTGCTTTTAAATTCTAGTATGTTCGAGTTACTGTGTTTCATTGTACCTAACCACATTGCCTTAGTCTTTTTTTATTTAACTTTAAGCCTGAGACGGTGCCGAACCATTCATTTGTTTGAAGATGGGATTTAAGAGAGTCTGTGTTGTTAGTTATTATAGTTGTATCATCTGCAAATTGTGAAATTTTTACTTCTTGGTTGTTTGGTAAAAATATTTCCCCTCACATTTCCTGTTTTGACGTATCTTCTTAAGGGCTAACAACTCAACTGCAAGAATAAATAAGGAGGGGCTAAGTGGACAGCCTTGGCAAACTCCCCTTGTTATTTCGAAATAGTTTGTCATAAACCGCCATTTATGATGGAACTTTGAACACTGTTGATACATGGAGTGAATTTGGTTAGAAATGTTGAAAAATTCTAGAATTTGTGGAACCCAAACTGTTTTGAGATGTTCGGCAGCCATTGTGGATTTTGATTTGCAGCTTTTGCGATTTCTAGTGAGTAAGTATTGCTTTCTTTAATTGTTTGAATTTGCTTTAACTAAAACATACAGCCCATATGTCAAATCGAAACAACCCACAGCTACCGGTAAACCGTAAAGTCTGTTTCAGACTAGGAGTCCAGAAATAATCGCCAGGTTTACGATCCCTGCGTGACAATTGCTATAAAGCTCCATCCAGTAATATTTACAACGTTATGAAACTGCTAGTCCATTGAAATGTCAAATGACTACTTTTGCGTTATAACAATGGCCCTAAGCCGAATAATATCGGTAACAGATGATATCCTGAAATGCATAAAGTGGAATGGTATCTGTAGTGTACTTCTGTTCTGATTATCGTCGCTCGTGTGTTACACGCATAGACCCAGATCGATCAGGCAAAACAAGACATCAGGTTTATTGAATCTAACCATGATACCAAAACTGACAATTTTAAAAGCTGTGTAACATTTGGTGACCATTGTAATCACCCAAATGAGATTGAAATGCAGGTAAATAAACAATTCAGTATCTTAGATTGCTGGAAACAGAGTTGATCAGGGTTATCTGCAGTATATTTGCTTTCACTCAAGACTCTTGTCCTGCTAGGCCCAGGTCAACTAAAAAGGGATGTGCCCTATTTATGGTATCTTCCAAATTATTTTTGTTTAGATCTTCATCTTTTTTTATCTATTTAATTTCAGGGGCAGCAGTTAATGTTACATCTACTGGATTATTCCTGGCTATCCATAATAGTTATTTAATAATAAAAAAAGTAATTTTTATTCATTGAAATATAAAACATATTCCTACATATAATACCACTACAACCTGGACTAGTACACACTGAAATGCTGTTTTGAAAAATTTTCACCACCAGAAATCAAGACTGACACTTGAATAAAGTGATTTATTTAGTGCTAATGAACTGTCAGACTACCTAATATCTTTGTTGTGAAACTTCTTCACCACCATTTTGGAATAATTATCAGGTTAAACTTTTGTTAAATATTAAGAGTTTTTTGAGTTAATAGTGTGTGACCAATCTGAACAGAACTTATCATCAAGCATTTTTGCTAACCATTTGCACAAATCGTTGACAAATTTGCAGAATGCGGTTAACAAGACATTTTGCTCTTGAATATCATAATATGATAATATGTATTTATTGGCTAACTGTACTTTGCGAAACAAAACGAAACCAAACAAAATCAAACGAAAGGGAACGAAACGAAATGAAACGAAACGAAACCAAACAAAAGCAAATGAAACCAAATCGAACGAAACCAAACGAAACCAAACCAAATGAAACTCAACTGAGCCAAACCAAATGAAACCAAACCGAAGCTAGACGAAAGAAATTGAAACATAGACTGTGTTGTTATCTTGTTATTGATTATTGTCTCTTTTAAACAATTTCCCCTCTGGTCTAAAACGAAGACCCTGTGGTCTAAAACGAAGACCTTCTGGTCTAAAACGAAGACTCACTGGTCTAAAACCTTTTTCTTCGTAATTAGACATGTTGTACCAACGTTTACGTGACGGAGATAAGGTAGCTGTCAAGTTTGTTGTGCGCTCAGATCACATTTTAATTTATGCTCTACGGAAATACCTGGTATAATAGCTAATTTAGTGTATGGTCTTTCCCCAAGGAAAAAGAGGTTTTAGACCAGAAGGTTTTCGTTATAGACCCTTGGATTTTAACGACAATTGGCCAAAACCTCTGTCAGATATTAGTGCACCAAAATTTGTGATGCTTTTCTGAAAATTGAAGTATTTTTACCTGTGACATCCCATTGAGTAACAGCAGTCAGAAAATTTTCTTTTGTCCAACTTACAAAGGGATTTCCTAAGCAACCAATAGAAATATTGAAAAAGCCTCAAATGCATTGTGACCCCATCATCTCTTGAGTGATAATGCCCAGTCAGTTTGGATGTCTGCAGTAACACAAAGACTGGTAATTCAGTTTACCAAGTGCAGTCCTTTTGAGTTTAAAGGCTTGCATGTGCCTACCAAAACAACAAAGAGCAAAATATATTGTTTGTTATTTTCAGATTCCACAGTTTAGTAGCTTTACAATGATATAGTTTACTGTGGTTTTCTTTAAAGCAGCACATAAAGAAAGCAATTTCTGGAAGGTACCCCTTGGGGTCTACAGTAACCTTAAGAAACAAAAAACATGTATCACGTGTAAGTTTGGGTGAGCTGACAGGCGATTGTTTCCATGGGGTTTTCAAGTTCTCTCAAACTTTTACAGGTCTTTCTATAACTCAGTAGTACAGGAGAGCATGATTGTTTTCTGTGGGGGAATAACAGACTTAAGTGTAGCATCCCATAAAGGGGGGTAATAACACTTCTACAGGGTTGTTGCTAAGCACCAGCTGCTGTTGAAATTTACTGGCTGAGAGGGAGGTTATTGCAGACTGGATTTTGGTGGGTGATCACTTGGTAAGGGACAGTAAATGGTCTTTAGGTTATGCACATACAGTCATTCAATATCTGAACCATATCGATCCATCAACAAATGTTAATCAACTAAATGAAAAGCTTGGAATAAACTCCTGACTACCTTGAGTATTGCTGGCCATGGTACTACTATGTGACAAATAAGTAACTAAAAACAAAATCTTGTAATCAGCAATTGTTTGGCATGCTCTCTTTCCATGTACTGTGTCTGCCATCTTGTAAATGCCAAGCTTGATAGCTCTGCATTCAAGGTTTTGCAAAAGATTGGGGATAAATAATTTGTTTTTGGTCTCTTGCAAAAGTGGCAACCAGCTCAATGAATATTTTAGCCAGGAGATACAGTAATTTTCTTAGCTACAACTCGGCCTCTAGTTGCAGAAATCAGATTTACTGCAAGTAAGTGATGGAGCTTATAAGTTTGCTGTAATAATAAATCATTTTCATTGCTATACCAATTGTAAATGAAATAATGAGTCATGATGATCACTTTCATTACCTTCCCAGGCAAACTGGTGCTTAAGATACCTTGGAAAAATTTGTATTCAGAACCAGTTGTTGCTGAAGTAAACGGGCTTTACTTGCTTGTCAGACCAAATACTGGTGAGTATTGCTCAGTCCAACTTGATACTGGGGGTAACCCCGCAATGGACCAGCATTCCATTGAGGGGGAGTAGTAGAAATACTCCAAGTGTCTTCATGCGACAGAAACTATGATAAGTTCCGGCCTGATAAGCTACTTAGCTCATATACAGACCTCACCTACCTTAACTACCATTGCTCAGTCTGCCGGCAATGCATGTAAGCAAGTGATGCGGTGATCTACATGTAATTGTTAGTGCATGTACTTTGTATCTTTAGTTAGTAACTGTACATTTTGTACGACACACTAGGTTAGGACACTTCTAGACTGAAGCACATCAGAGAAGAATTGTACATGTAGATAATCTTGTCTGTGAAAAGTTATGATTGTTTGTTCATCAGGTGTTAAGTATAATGCAGAGAAAGAAGAGAAAGCCAAGCAAGAGAAGAAGCAAAGGCAGTTGGATGCTGTGGAGTTAGCAAGGCAACTGGAGGAGGAGAAGAAAAAGCATGGTATGTTTTTGTGCACATAATTCAGTTACCTTATTTAATGCTTACATGTATAATTTGTGTGTACATCCTGAGGTTGACTCCCATATAAAAAGGGCAGGGTGATTGCTATACCTTTTTGGGTTTAAAAATGCAGTTTTGGTATGTTTTAGAGTGTTCAGCCTCAGAAGGTCAACATCAGGAGCTTTCACACTGTACCTTTTAGGGTATTGAGCTGAAAAAAGTCTGTGTCAGTTTATGTGTTTTGTTAGAATTGGTAAAAAAAATATCAAGCTACCCAAACAAAAGGGTATGTTGGTACCTTTGAGAGGTTCTTTATAAAATTTCCAATGCGCATCCCTGTTGTTTTTGTTTGAGAGTGTCATCCCTGGGTGTACATTTTGACTTACTGTATGATGTTTCATATGGCTACGGACATTGAAATGCAAAACAAGACCTTCATCATAAGAAAATGATCTATTCTGTGAACCTAAAGTACATGTAGTTAGTACAGTGACTGATTTGTTTTATCATCGATTATAAATAAGTAAATGAAAATTTATTTCTTATTTTACTTTCTAGCACCACAAAAGGATGAAAAGTCTGACAGCTTTGTAGAGAAGTTAGCGATGCAGATTGTCAAGAACCTTCAGGTAAGTTAAAAGAAGAACAATGAATAGACATTGATTAATAGATTATTCCAACTTACATGTAGCTTGCTTTTTGTAATCCTGCTTTCTTCCCTTCCTCTTGGCCATTTGTGAGGAGTGTTTTTAATTTTTGTTGTAAAATGATAAGTTAAGCAATTACAGTACCGCTGAAAAGCAAGTTACCACCTCGTCTCGTTTCTCTTGGGCTGATTCTCGTTTCTCTTGAGATGCATCTCATTTCTCTCAAGAATCACTGAAGCTTTTAGTATGGCATACATGCAAAGAAACTGGACATATGAAACGATTGTTGCTGTGCAGTTCATTGGCAAATCAATGGGACTGTCCAGGTAAGATACATGTATGCATTGATGCATTAATTGTTTCCTTAATTCATATCGAACAAACATCAAAGGTTCGTAGTGATAATTATTAGGAACTGAATATGGATTTACTTTTATTGCTCTGGTACTTCCTGCTCTTTTCCTGTTCAGTTTCACTGGTCTGCTTTTTTCCATGGAAGCACTGCTTCATAATTAATATTTTGACAAAAATCACTCCATCTTCTCTACAATCAGCAAAGCCTTGCAAGATTGGTAGGGAGAGAACTGGAAAGTGCAATTTCCAGTTAGGGTAGGGCCTGCGTTCCAGTGATACCAAGAAAGATGTCACAGAATGGTACTTTTATACTTTCTTTATTAATAGTATCCTTTCAATGTAAAGTTTTTTGTTCTCTTTAACAATTGAATGGCTTGGTGCCAGACGGTCGTAAGTAACTTTTTCAGGTAAAAATTTTTTTTCTTCAAAAGTGCCTGAATTTTTGCATGTGCTTTTCAATAAAGCAGAAAAACATTCTCCTGTATCTTTTTTGGCTGAAATGCTCTACTTTTTCCACTTTGTTGCATTCATTGTGCACGCTTTGATATTTTGACTTTGTTTTTCTCAGAAGCAAAGTGCAAACCACCCAAAAAAATTACATGGGAATCTTTTACTACTTAATTGAAAAGCACTGTATGGTACAAATCGTTTATTCAAACGCCAAAATACCATATATTTGAAGACAGGAGTTTTTGAGATGCACCGTTTGCATTAGTTTTAAATTTTTCTGCCTGGTAAAGTTTTTTCATGGGGCATGTTCTGCCGAATTGCTAACGTTAATGAACTTTATTACTCGGGCTTCCATATACGGAATCCCGAGTCAGAAAATGCAACTGTTTCCCTCGCCAAAAGGGGGGTCATGGTCCCAGGTGTTCCATGCATAGACCATGGAAACTGGGGTTGAGAAAAGGGCGCTGCTTGTGTTTTCAAAGTTTTGGCAAGTATCGCGCCATATACGTTCATCTCGCATACAATTCCAAAAGGGTCGGTCCTCAAGTTATATTCTTGAAAGCCAGCCAGGTAAGCTCATGCTCGAAATGTTCTCGTGGGATAACAACTGAGCCGATTGCTTTGCAGTAGTATTTTGAACATTGCAGTAAAACAAATCATATTGCAATAAAACGAACTAAATACGAAAACGTTTTTGGACTCGTAGCTTCTCACAAAGTCTGTTGATCTCCAAATTTTGATAAGACTTTTGGTTCCTTGAATTATATATCTTACCTCCAAGTTAGTTGGCTTTCTAGTGGGGCGCAGAAAAATTTGCATTGTGTGACTTTGGAGACATTAAAACTTCAATTGTGTGGGGAATTGTGCAGGATTATGGAGGTTCTTGCCACTGAAGTTCTATAAAAATCTGCATTGACGATAGTTGAGCCAAATTTATTTCACTAGTAGTTCAAATCTACTTAGCAGTCTTGGCAATTTTGCCAATTCTAATAAAAATCCTGTTGCGTGACACGAACTAGTTGAGTAAGAAACCAAACAAAACAGAATGCCACATCTTCCCTTATGAATGAGCCCCTTTTAAAACATACTCCTACCTTGATTGAATATATTTTCATGAACTGCGTTAAGGATCGCACATTCTTGGAAGTTATCAGCAAAAATACAACTTGAAAGTTCATGCAAATATGTGTAATGTAAATTGACACCTCGTTGGACTGTTGTTTTGGCAAAGCCATCGCTCTCCAAGGAGATATGACTCTTGAAAAGGGTTTAAGATCACCACACGGCAAAGATATTCAGCTGCATGATTCACTCGGATCGCCCATGAGAAGTAAACGAACTTCCGTCAATTTCTGCTAGCATAGTAATCGCCATTAGTTGTAAAAGACTTGGAAAGTTCTTTGCAAACAAGTTCTCAGTCCATAAATGCATACACAGCTGTGTTTGATTCTTGGACCAAAATAGTTTAAACTTACAACTTGCAATTGGATTAGGAGGATACTCAACAAAGCAACTCGAATAGTAAATACCTCAGCGGAAATGATATCCTGATTATTTTATTTGTGTTTATTGTGTTCAATATGCGTCCTGCTACTCGTAAAGTATGATTTGGTACTGCGGTACGAAGCCTGAGTTAACGCTCTTAGAGCGTCTAGTTGTTCTTCAAAATGTCAATGCAAACACTAAAAATTTTCTTTGGTTCTATTTGGCATAAATCGTTCCTTGAAATGCCAAAATACTATATCTTTGAAGACAGGAAGTTTGATAGTTACATAAGTCAGTATTTTTGCAAGGGAAAGTTTTGTCTAGCAGCACGTGTTGAGGAGTCGATTACGCAAATGAACTTTTGTTTTGCAAAGTGTTGCAGCAAAAACATTGGTGGTTCTATTTGGCATAAAGTGGGTGTACTCAAGGATGTTACTTAACGGATAAAAATAATTATAAACCAACCAATAGCCAAAGGCCTTATCTCTGTCTCAATCTATAAAGTTATTTTGAGCCACCCTTGATTCACATGTTACTTACTGGTACATGTAGCACATGACCAAAATCTCCCACTGTCGGTTTTGCAAGGGAAAGTTTTGTTTAGCGGCATGTGTTGAGGCCCTATCTCTCTCTCAATCTGTAAAGTTATTTGAATCACCCTTGATTCACACATTACATGTACTTACTGCTAGCGCATGACCAAAATCTCCCACTGTCAGTGATAAAATCTACCAAAGGATTCATTTGCAAAACGCTCTCCAAGAATGACTTAAACAGGGTTTAGACTTTTTATTGCTTACACTTTATAGAATTTTAATCACATCATTAAGAAACATCCCAAGACCTCTTGTGTAATGGTGGCTGTAGACGTTGGAAGGTTGATGATTTGTTTGTCCATCAGTATGGGTGAGAATCTGCTTCTTCGATCTTCAGCTATATTTGTTTACGTTTTGACAGATATAAATACTTTGTACAACATGTAAACAGCAGCTCACTGCAATCTAAGAATTTGAAGTTTCATCAAATGCACATTTGTTCATTTCTTTTTCTTTGGCTGTTTGAATGGCTGCCATCATTCGTTCGAAACATTTCTAAGGCCATTCAAAAACAGTACAGTGTAGCTGGCCATATCATCTAAATTAGCAGCGTATGTTTCATAATTTGGATTGGTTCAACTTCGAATTAAGTTCAGCTCATGAAACGTTTGTTGTCTGAATTGAGCTTAAGAGTTTAAATGGTCAAGAGTTAGAATTTGTCGCTTTTATCACAGTTACTATGCTTTGATACTTCTTGCGGTAAGTGCCAGTGCTTGAAAAATAGAAATTTGCGCAACTTTGTAAGTACTCTCTTGATATGGATCTTCATGTGTTGTGATGTTAGTACAAAGAATTTCTTGCGACTTTAACTTCTAACCACAAAAGCAGTTCTATCATGTATAACTTTCTACTGCAAAGAAGTTCTTGTGCCTTGTAGGATCCAAGGGCAAGCGGCCTGCAAGAAGCCGCAAGAAGTTGCAGGCTTGCAGAAGCAAAAAGAATTTCTTATAATACACACACGGAACACATGTATCGCTCATGAGACCGAAAATCGTGTCTTCTGCACTAATACGATATGATGAAGATGTTGTTATGCAAGTCTTCAAATCCAAAGTTTTAATACTTCCAGTGCACTTGCGAGAAACAAGACACATTGAGACTCGTCTCATTTCTCTTGAGACAAGTCTCAAGGGAAACAAGACGTGTCTCGCAAGACCGTGGTAACTTACTTTTGAGCACTACTGTTGGTTATGGTCTTTTTTCTTATTCTAATATATTCTCTTCTAGTCTTGTTCACTATTATGCTGCCTTATTTTTTACAGGTCTCTGTTCGCAACATTCATGTACGCTATGAAGACTCTGTAAGTATATTTAGATACTGGTATTCTCTGCTTGTATAGAAAACCATAATGTTATTATCTAGAACAGAGTGGTTTTGAATTGAGTTTCATAAAATCAAAAGCAAACTACCATCTTTATTCATTTACCAGTTGCTTACGAATTAGACAATTTCAAACTGACAAAGTAAAACGAAAACCAATGAAAGAATTAGCCTGATTACTTTGACATTCAATTGAAAACTGCCCTGTGCTGGTCTTCAGAAAATATCTATACCTCCCACAGAAGGGATTGGGAATTCCAGGCAGGGTACGAAAACATTTCCAGTGGTTGTGGGAAAAATTTGGAATTTTAAGAGGAGAGGAGGGTACATCTTGTGGACCGATTTTGGAAATTCCAGAGGGGAGGTGGGTCATATGGAAAATAGATGTGAAAAATCCTTGTATAAACGTGAAAAATCCTTTGTCTGGAAACATTAATACCAGGCTAAGGATGTACAAAGTATTTTTATTCAAATTCAGGTGCATTTATGCAAAGGGTATATACATGTAGAAGATGGGTATCAGCAGTAGTTGAGAACTTGCAGATTGTAGCTTGAATGAAAGGTTAGAATACCACCCTCATGCTCTACAGTTTGGCAATTGGTGAACTTGTTGTTAGAACAGGCAATTCTGTGGATCTCTTTTGTTTCATTGCATACACTGCATAACAGCCACTTTGTGAAGGAAATTTAAGACAGTCTCTATGAACCCTGTCAATGTGATCAGAGTTGGTGCTGTATGGACTGTTCAGCAAGGAGCTAATTACCCACTGGTTTTTACAGACTTAAATTAAAAATTGTAATGTTACGCTATGGGAGAGCACAAAGAAGAAGTAATAAAAGATGTCAAACAGTCTTTATGAGAACAACAACAACTCCATGTTGCACAATTAATAATTGCACACAGCAAGCACAGGGTCAGAGGGTCATGTGACTAATGCATGATGTCACAATCATAAAATTATTATACTTTTAATGGAGGAGGCTACTTCAGACACAGCTGGTTTTCATGTGGGTCCCGTTTGGAAATGATGGTTTTTTTGGGCAGGGGGAAAACTGGAGTCAGTAGAGAAAAATCGTAAGGGAAAGGCAAGAACAATCAACAAGTTGAATCCACACTGCTGCTGTGCCAGTGCTGCTTAGCTTGACCTCATATTGTGTTTTTTTTAATACAATGTTATTTCCTGTGCCAGGTTACCAATCCATCAGCCCCATTTTCAATTGGTGTTACTCTAGAAAATTTGTCTGCACAGGTTAGTGTTCTCTGGTTTGTACATGGTGGAAAAAAGGTTGGGAAATTTATATAAAAGTGAAAATTGCTTTCTTGCCTTGCAAAAGTACAAAAAGTTACATATATATAACGTAATGTCTTGAAGATGTTTGTGGAAGTTCGCTCTTACAACTTGTCAGTTGTTTAAAGCAAATTGAGAGTCAATTGATAATTGTTCTTGATTGACCTTTGATTGATACCCACAGTTGAGCCTCAATTGAATATTGATCGATATCCCACTTAATATCTTGATTGATTCTTGGTTAACAATTGATCAACAGTTGGTTGAGAGTTGACTAATTTTCACAGACATGCTATCGAGTGTTGATCGATACATATAAGTCAGTCAACGCTCAACCTACTATTAACTGACTGTTTCTTAATCCATTATGATATTTTACTTATTGTGTAAGCTTATGGTCATTTTACATTTGTTTACAGTCCACAGATGAGAAGTGGATTCCTTCTTTTGTTGGTAAAAGTGTGCAGATTGTGCACAAGGTAACTGTCGGTGGCAATTATGTATTTTGATCTATTATGTTACATATTTGCTGTTTACTCTATCAAAAGAAAAAGTATGCGCTTAGGTTGCTCTGTTTCGTTTTGATGTTTACACAGTTTGATTGACTATGCCATGTTTGATAGAACTAAGAACTCCCGATTAATAACTCTTCTGTGTATGCAGCAAAACTACAGTACCGCTCAAATGTAAGTTACCACTTCTCGTCTCGTTTCTCGCGAGACGCGTATCATTTCTCTTGAGACGCATCTCGTTTCTCTCGAGACGAGTCTTGTTTCTCTCAAGAATCACTGAAGCATTTAGTCTGGAATATATTATACATGTATTACTCGCAAAACGTCAAAAAGGTTAAAAACAGTTAGTTTCCATACACGGAGCAGAGGAGTCCTATTTGGCGGTATATGATTTCAACAGACTTGTAACACGATTGCATGTTTACAGTTCAATCAGGTACAGTGATTTGAATCAACAACAGATCGGTTCACGATACAATTGTATGGTGAATTGGAAATACGGTCAAATAGGACTCCTCTGCTCCCTGTGGTTTCCGAACTTCATACAATGAATCTCTTAAGCAAACATTTGAATTGACTAACCAGGAAGATTGAATAGTGCGTGTTTTAGAAATTATTATGACTCGCGCACAATTAAAATTGAACGCCTCCCAAGACGGAATTCGAAACATTCCTTCTTTCGTTTGGCTTGGTTCACTTGTTGAGCAAAAAACATCATTTCTTTGTTCTAATGGCTCCTCAACATGAATGGAAAAATGAGCAGAGAAAATCATCAGTTTTCAGTTCCGGTGTGTAATCAGTGGACGAGGTGGCAGCAGAGTTTTATGAATCTCGCATTCGTTTCAGGCAAAACTTTGCAGCGAACAGTTTTTCATGTTTTATTATTACTTGTCTTCAGTTAAAAGAAAAGTACCTTTCGTTTGAAGCTCTCAACCAAACGCTAAGATAACGTTTCTGTTCGGCAAGAATCACCAAATAATTTTCGACAAATGCATCTTTCCAAGCGACCAGCATCTGCAGCTGATGGAGCAACAAATTTGCTCCACACTGATTGGATGCATCCTTTGGCATCATCCAATCAGCGTGGAGTAACAGCGTGACTGCGGATGAGCTTTCAGAATGTCACAAATGGACAGTTTAACGAAGGAGCATTTCATTGAATATCAAAATTAAACAGCCTGGAACAATATATTTTGTTGTCATAAGTCAATCGTGACCTGATGCGGTCATGGTCAACGACCGTGTATAGTCGATGAAAGGTTTTTGCATGAGTGAACAGTTCATTGTCAACCTCGGTACGTTTTTTAGGCCCATTAGCCTTTGGCAAAATACTATAATCTAGACAGCTTGTTTTCATTATTACGCTTTTTTGTGAATTCTGTGCGGGACAATCAGAAGAGTCAATATACTTTTGCCGAGTACAAACATGGTAGAAAGAATTCTACACTTGGTCGCACACAACACAGTAGATCAACAAAGCGTTTGCTTCGCAGCCGCTTTGCACATCAAGTTGTTTTCCTAGTATTCTTACTGGTTATCTGCACTGCTTCTGTGGTAAAACTTGTCCCTGAATCATTGAGATTTAAAAGTTCACCTGAACTTCCGTGATTTTGCATCGCAAGAACTTCTTGAAGTTTCATAATTCAAAAATGAAGCGCGACATTTTTACTTTACTGACTCCTTGTGATCGCTCGTTTGTAAAATAAAGCGGTTTTTGATAGGATTCCGAACAGTGATTTTCAGCTATCTCGTTATTGATGATCATGTCTTAATCTCACCACTGGTACTTGCAGTGCACTCACGAGAAACGAGAAATGACTCGAATGAAACGAGACGCGTCTCGAGAGAAACGAGACGCGTCTCGAGAGAAATGTGACGCGTCTCTCGAGAAGGTGGTAACTTACATTTGAGCGGTACTGTATGTACCAGTATGTTTGCGTTTTTGTCAAGTTGTTGAGAAGATGCTTGCATTATCACCATCACTCTGCCTCAATGTAATTTGTTTGTCTTAATCCCCCAAGCCTCTGTGTTAAGTTAGAATTATATTAATTTTTTTTACGTCTACTAACCCAATTTACAATTTTTTGGCCTCACACCCCCCTTTGGTGTTATAAGGAGGATGATTATGGTGAACCCAATTTACAACAGTAATACAACCACAAATTAAAGCAGAGATAACTATTTACAACAGTAATACAACTAGTTACATTACTCAACTCATTGACTCCCAGAACTTTTAGCCAAAAGTGCATTTTTTGGACATCTTGGAGATTTTCAGGCTGGATATGCTCCAATCTACTCTAAAAGACATTTGCAACATAGCAGCATGCCTTTCTTTCCACTAGTGTCATGTTTTGCTGTACAACGTTTTTGCTTGGGTATGCACAGAAATCAAAATTTTTGGATGAGAAAGTGACCTACGTCTTTAGGCTTTTGGTTTTTTTTAATTTTTATTTTGTTGCCTTTCCGTTTTCTCCTTTTCTTATCGTTTGAGCCGATCACTCTGACCTGGGTATCATAATGGCAACATCTTTTCCTCATGCAGAAGTTGAGTATGTTTTTGTAGATGATGCCAATTTTGGTCAAAGGTGATGACGTCAGAAGTGGAACAAAGGCCAAGGCTTTTCACGGGCGGTTATGGGCGTTACAGGAGTCAATGGGTTAACAATAAAATGCAGTCACAGATGCTACTTACAATACTACAATTTGCATAATTTACTCTACAAAAAAACACAATTACTTATACAGTCGGGTGACTTGACTGTAGGTTACCCTGGCTTGTATTTCCTATCAAAGCTCAGTCATGTGCAATGGGAATACCACAGACACATAATAAAGGCTCAACCCTCTCCACGATGTCCGGTACCAAAAGAAAAAGATATGTGAAACATGTTAAAAAATGGCATTTCTACGTTCAAGCATCATATAGACCCGTACACCACCTTTTGTGGTAGATCCACTCTAAAAGATAGTGTAGTTCAATGAGCATAATTATATTTTCTAAACAGGTTGTTCCACAAACAGTTAAAGAATCAGATAGTTAACGAAGGTCTTATTCTAGAACCAAACCAGAAATCAAACGAGTTATTAATGAACAGAAAATGGGCACAGAGTGTTACTACAGATGACAGAAGAACATAACAATAGTTTTAGGTGCTGATAAAGGCAAGGTGTATTATTATCAAACTCTAGGAAACAACAACAAACTGTTGCCATGTTTGACTGCAGAAGTGGCTTCCATCAGAGTGAAGAGAAATGTTATGTAATATTTCAAAAACTCGTGCTTCGTGTTTCATCGGGGTTTCAAACACGAGAAAACTGTTGTTTCGGATTTTTTAAACCCCGATGAAACACGAAGCACAAGTTTTTGAAATTACTTCTCCAACAAAACAAAATTAGTTTAAATTATCATTTGAATAAGTTTTCTCAATTCAACTGTTATATTTGAGATGTGAAATGTGCATGATCCTCAAAAAAAATGTGCATGATATGCATGATCCTGTCACCTAATTGCTGCATCAACTGATGTCACGTTACCTAGCTGTTGGTCAGTGCTCAGTGAACACGTTGCTTCGCAAAGCAAATGGAGAGAAAGGTCATGTTGTGGATTAAAGGCAATTGAAGGCACACCTGTCAATGAACGTGGAAGAAAGCACTCAAAATGGCGAATAATATGAATTTTTTTCATTCCCTCGCAGCTATTGCATCATCCATTTTATGCCCAGTTTTTCTATGCCAGACAGCACTCTTAATTTAGGATTTTGGAGTTCCAAATAGGACTTCTTTTAACAACAACCTTTTGTATTAATTACTTATTTCTACTTGTATTAGTTTTTTTACCAGCCTGCTTGAACACCAAAAACTTATTTCCAGACTGTAGAAAACCACTTGCCTTATTGGGCAATTATTTTTGGTCAATTGACTTTTTTTACTTTGCACCAAATCTATTCCACTCTCCAGCAGTGAATGGGAAAGCGTGGCCCTGCCTCTAGGAACTTGATGTTTTACAATGTTTTAGCTCGACAAGGTTCTTCGTACTGTCATAGGGTACTTTTCATTTTCCAAGCTTCTGCATTGTGTGACATTAAATGGCGGCCCAGAAGGCTGTCGCATACACTGTAGGTCAAAAGATGAGTTATCACTTTAGTTTCTGCTAACTGAACAATTTATGCACTAGATCCATTCTCTCAAAGGTTTTTCAGAAATTATTTGCAATAATGACATATAGAAAAAGATATGTTCTCTAGTATAAAAAACACTACCAAAGTGATGATATGGTGGTGATATTAAGTGGTGATATTCAGTTCAAATGAGCAATATATGTTTTCATTATAAAATATATACTTAGATACATATCAGTTCAGTTACAGTTTCATGATATGTCTTTGAAACATGCATCTGTACGATACATATGACTTAAGCTATCTTTTGGAGCACTGTCCACCACAAATGATCAACGCTTGTAATAGCATGTCTAGCTACAGCCTGATTTACGATCTTAGATCGTCTTGTTTAACTTATGATACTAACACTCATGTACACTTCTTACTGTAGAATATGATTACTGATGTAGCCAAAACGTAATTTGGTTGTTTTAACCCCTAAGCCTCTGCAACAAGTTAGAATATTAATAATAATAATAATAATAATAATAATAATAAAAATATATATATATAATAATAAACTTTATTGAAAACTTCACCATAAATTACTTACATGAATAAAAAGGCTATAATAATAATAATAATAATAATAATAATAATAATAATAATGTAATTAGCCTGTTTTGTTTAATGAAGTTGTTTAGAATTCTAAGAGTTTTCACACTTTCTTCTTTTCTTGCTGATCAGCTTGTCAAACTTGACAGCCTTGCCCTGTACTGGAATACAAAAGACAACATTGGAAAACTGCCATCACAAGATGACTGGGTGGTAATTACACTTGTCTTGTTTTTATTGTGCTGTCATCATCATCATACAGTGTGTAATTACTCCAGAGGGGATTGCTGTTTCTAAGGAAATGTTTTGTTGGAACTCTGACTTAAAAAATGGCAAGCTGCAGGGTAAAAATATAAACCTCTGGTTGCGACCACTTCTCCTCAGTGACCAGTTTTCCAAATTACTTCATTTCCAAGTCAGATCACTGTATTTTGAATCCCTTTCAAGTGTCCACCTCATAAGCAAGTGAAAGTGTCCTTTGTTTTTAAGCTCTCGTAAGCAACCTCAGACAGATAATAGAGTGGAAATTGAATAATAAAATGCTGAAACATTATTGCATTGATTTCTTGGGTAAAACAAAAGCCAGACATTTCTCAATGGGAACTACCAGATTTTTTCTCGAAATTGACTTTCCACGGAAATAGATCATTAGAAATTTAAAGAAAAAGTGCATACACTGTACACTATCAGTCTTAAGAAAGAAACTTTGAACTGATTTCCTGATTCACTGCTCTCTCAATAACAGTCAGTGGATTAAAGCAACTGCAGTGTAAAAATCAAAGCGCAGTATTTGACATGGCTAACACATAGAAAATATCCATACCCCTGACAGAGGTTTTTTTTTTCAGTTTGAACCCCCATCTCCCAGGATTTCCCATTCCAGGGGGCTTTATGGTACTTCCCTCACCTATTTCCATGATTTTTCTACTTGGCCCCTCCCCCTCCTACCCCTCGGAAATTCTGTATCCCTAGAAGAAAACAAGATGTAGCTCATTTATTTTAATTTCCTAGGTACTGTAATGAAATTTAGCCACAGCTTTTTATGGTTACATTGTAGACAAAGATGTACGGCCACATGTTTTTCACAGTAGACTGTGACAAACAGTGGGAAACCTTGATTTGGTCACATAAGGTTCACTATATCATAGTGAATTATTTATGGAGATATTTACTAGGTCATGATCAAAGCTGTGGGTAATAAATGATAAAGGATCTGAGATTTAATTTTCTTGAATAACATGGAAAAGTCTAAAATTCTTAAGGATAAATTATCATTGACTTCATTGTTGATGTATTGCTGCATCTCTACTTCGGCAATTTGTTTGACTTGATGTCTAACAAACATGATGCTCAGGAGTGTTGACAGCGTCATCTGATGCCGGAACAAAAACAGAAACTACATGACAAAGAATCTATGCTCATTTCAACAGGTGGAGTATTTGTTGGTTTGGTTAGCTGAATTGATTGGAAAAGTACAATAATGTTTGTTCAATCGCATTTCATACCCACTGGAAAGAAAAATCTGTCTGTACCCCCTCCCCTTTGGAAATTTACATATTTCAGACCCCTTACCCCTCAGAATTTCCATGACCCTCCATTGGGGGTATGGATATTTTCTGGAACCACTCAATTACAATGAGGTCAAATTCTGACCCAATGTGGTCTAAGCTCTCATAAGCTACCACCTCCTGTAAGCGGCTACATATACCTCAAATCTTGGGCAGTTACTTACGGGAGGTTCAACTGTAATCCTAATCATAGTAATTATGACACCTGCATTTTTTTAATTTGATGATATCTGTGTGCTATGTGCATTTCCCTGTTCCATTCTTGCCGTTGTTACCTAAAGATGTTTGTGGATGGGTTTTTGCTTTGTATTGACTGGCACCCAGCTAAATTGTTGTGTGTACATGTATATTGCATAGACAGCGCTAGAAACTTCAAATTTCATCCTGACTTTTGGGCCATTTACCTGTGACATGTTGTTTTAGCAAGCAATTTTTCTCTGTTGTTGAAGGGCTCTGCTTTACTTTGAAACTTTCTAGAATCAAGCCAAGGGAGGAATCGCCATCAGGACAGCACAGCATTATTCTCCACCTAATTTTAAATACAGTGAGTTTGCAAAATTTAGATTTTGAATTAATTTTAGCACTAATATAAGTACTTAATTGTCAGGACTGATTTCAGTGTGGGCCTTGGTATGTCATGTGCAAATGGATCACTTATTTGTTGTTTTTTTTGGGGGTGGGTGGGTGGGGTGGGGTTGAATACTCATAGACCTTTTCAGTGATGTGACGGTCATACATTTTAATTTGTCCCGTGATACAAGTCATGTAGTTATTTGAAATGATAGAATTCAAATTGGCTGCTCTATCACTGAAAAGGTCCATTAGAGAATTAATTTGTTTTTGTTTATTTATTTATTTATTTAGAGTGGTTTTCAATTAAGTGTCAAAAGTAATGAGGCAATTGGTTTCTTTGGTTTGTATTATAAAATGGTTTGACATGGTCCAGCACCTGGATGAAGCCTGCTCCCATGACTGGCAAATCTCTGGAAACTGAGCAATGACTCCACACACACAAGGGGAGACAGGCACCCATCAATTGACAGTGGAAAGAGGGAATGAAGGGAGGGGAAATGCTTGTACAGTAAGACATGCCCCGTGCAAAACAGTACTCACTGTAAACACTATTGCTGTGAAGGCTGCCAACACATCACAGTCAAGGAGCTTATGGAGTCCTTGTGTATGCACATGTCAAAACACTGCCGACAACTATGGGACTGCGGGCACTCTTTGTTGTCAACTCTGATAGACTGCTTTTAACTGCATCTATTGAAAACCGCTCTACACTTTACATCCCTTCCCCTTTTCCCTCTCTCCCTTTTTCCCTTCCTTCCTTTGTTCCTCCATTTATTTTCATCTTCATTTCCATGCATACCATTTTTTGTTTGTGATTTAGTTTTAAAGCCTATCTCAGCCACCACAAAAGTAAAGATGAATGTTAAACCTGGTTCTGATCTAAGTATGCCCAAGGTAAGTTCATACAATTACACATTTTGAAGTTCATTTTTATAGAATTTATCAATGTTGAGTAGCACTGTAAAAGATGTCCAACTGTGGCAATTTGGAACTCTGTCGATTGACCAAAGTATAAATTTTGTTTTTCACTGCTCATATTAAAAAAACTCAAATCAAAATTCCAACCTGGCCAAGGAGCTCCACTTTTAGGCTTGGCTAAATCTATTTGTTAGGGTACAATCTTTTTTTTTGATCTGTTCAACCATTTAGATTTTCCTGAGTCTTGTCTTGCAAGAGATATCACTAGTTCTGATGAGACAGCAGTACCATGACGTGATGGAGTTACTGGAGTCCTTTGACAGAATGGCCACAAATTCCACCTTCAGAAAATATAAACCAAATGTCCCTCTTCATGGCCATGCTAAACAGTGGTAACTATTTGACTGTGCATCTCTTGTCTCTGTCTTTTTTTTTAATTGATTGAACTAGTAGCAAAATTTTGAATAACTGTTGTAAAACATCTTTGTATAGGTGGAATTATGCAATCTCAAGCATCCTTGAAGAAGATGTGAGAAGGAGACTGAGGAATTGGTCATGGACCCATATGAAGAAACACAGGCAAGTTGATAATGCCAATTTGCAACCAATAGCATTTGCCTAAACTTTTAATGTACATATATGTTAGTTGGAAGCATGGTGACCCCATGGTTAGTACACTCGTCTCTGGATTGAGTGGTCTGTGTTTGAGCCCTTCCTGGAGACAATGGTTTATGTTTTCAGGCAAGACACTTTACTCTCACAGTGCCTCTCTCCACTCAAGGTGAATAAATGAGTACCGGTGAATTAAATACATTCAGGCAGGAGTAGAAAATACTCCTAGTCATCTCATGTTACAGAAGCCAGGATAAGCTGTGGGCTGATAGGCCACTTGGCTCACATGCAGACTTGCAGTTGCACCCACCTTAAATTGCTATATATTATGTATCTTTTTTCTTTTCTATGCTAATATTGTAATTTCATAATGAACTTGCAAAATAAAGTGAAGTTGAAGTTGAAGTATGTAACCCTCAATATTCTTGGTTGAGAGTGTTAGGGCTCAGAAAAAAACCCTGTCCCCTCATCCAGGATGAGACCATTTTCCTCTCGGGCAAGTAACTTTTTCTCCTCACTTGCCTCATGGGCAAGAGCCCAGGAAAGCTGTCCGCCAGCTAAATTTTGAGAATGATTTTGAAATGAGTAAATTTTTGTGGCGCATGTAAAGTTTTTAAATGGATCTTGACAAATGTGATCAAAACCTGACCAGCATGAAAATGCTGTGTTAATCTCTCAAAATGTTAGAAGTTTTTTGTTGTTTTTTTGCGAGCATTTACCAGTTTCACTGCGAAAAAAACAAAGTCGACATAAAGTGTAGAAGCTGTACATGAAAAGAAGCCATCTATTTCTACTAAAAAATGTGACCCTTCATGGGAAAATGTACAGTAGCGATCATCCGTTAAACCTTAGAAAACTAATGGATAGTTAATGGATTGCTAACGGCCAGCTTTGAAGTCATTCTAATGTTTTGTACTAAGTATAAATGTTCTAATGCTCAGCCCTGACCTTCCAACGGTTTGTCTTAATGCTCTATTGGTTTGTTCTAATGCTCCAACGGTTTGCATGAATGTTTTAACGGTTTGTCCTGAAGTTCTAGTGGCTAACGCTCTAACGAGCAAGCATTGGGTACTAACAGATTGGCAAATGCTACTAACGGATATGACTAACACTCTAACAGGCAAGGGTCACCTGCTAACGGATTGACTAATGCTACTAACGGTTTTTATCAAATGACCCTAATGGATGACTAACGGATAGCTAATGTTTTAGCCTGTTTAACGGAAGATCGTTAGTGTACGTTTTCCCATGGAGGGTCACAAATGAATCCCTTACCATCAACTAAAACTCTCTTTGTCAATCATCTGTGAAACATAGAAGTTTTCTAACAGAAATATAAGCTTACGTAGGGCAATGCCACGGACAATAAAAGCAACACTGATCAGCAAGTCATCCAAAAATTTGACGGAAAATAGTTTTCATTCAAACAAAGATGTTTTCACTCAACTGAAACTATTTTTCAACTATCTAAGAGAAAAAATGTGCATTGTCGGCATTGTAAAGTCAACACGGTGCCTGTTTCAGAACTGAAGAGGAGAGGCCAAATTGTTTTTTATTCTACTTGTTTTTAATAATGTGCTGCCCTTCAAAGCAATATTTTTGGAGTTAGGCAAGATGCAGTTAAACGTTCAAGGAGTTGTACACCATCCAGTTCCACAGATTGAAAACATTTATTTTATGATAACAGAACATTCTCATGCCCTCATTGGCTAATTTTTATCATCAATAAGCAGACAGACACATGACTTTATAATTTATGCGATGTGGCAACGAGCGAGAGTGGACAATTTGACAGATTGTTATGGTAAAAAACAAATTGACATCAGTTTTTCATGTGTTTGTCATAACATTGTCAAAGTAGTCAGTGGATCCACTCACCTATCGCCTCGTGAATCCACAGCTACTTTGACAATGTTATGACAAAATTCATGGTAAATAACAGGACAGACACATAAAAAACTGACGTCAATTCGTTAATTCAACAATTTTTGTTCAGATACCCAGCACATAATTCAAGAAACAGCCAATGAAACTGATCAAAACTAAGAAGATTAGAAGCAACTCACAGACAAGTTATTACATTTGAACTCGTCAGTAAATAATTTCCATTTTGGCTTCATGAATTATTAATGTGTTTGAAGACTTGGGCAAGTGGAAAAGTGTTCTGGGCAAGAGGGTTACTTGCCCAAATGGCAAGCTGGAATTCAAATATTTTTCAAGCTGTGAGAGTAGAATAAATTTGCTTCTGGCCACTTTCTACAGGGATCTCTGCAAGCGCTACAAGGACTTATATAAGAAGAAGTTGCTGCAAGAGAAACCTTCAGATTCAATACTTAAAGCGCTGGAGGTAAATACTGCTTACTTGGTGTTAGTCATGATCATGTGTTCTTCATTTGTTATTGCACTCAATGTTTTATTTTAAGATATAGTATGTCTTCTCTCTGTTATTTAGAGCAGTTTCAGTGACTTATTTCATCTCTTTAGGGCCTTGAAAGCAAGCTAGATGTTTTGAACATCACAATTTGCCGTCGTCAAGCTGCTTATGAGGTTGGTGTCAATGTGATCATATGTCCTCTAGGCCTTACTTGACCACGAATGAACTTGGTTATGAGCTACAATAATCCAAACTGTCCCACATGTGAAACCAAAATCAAGGGTGATGGCTGGTGAAATACAGGCTCTTACTTCGGGTAGAAGACACAGTACACTAAACAAAAGAACGCCGCTAAACAAACCTATTGTTTCCATTCTTTTCCTCGTTCTTTTGTCCTTTTGTCTTCTATTGTTGTATGCCAGCTGTGTCTTCTACACGAAGTAAGAGCCGAAATACATGTAATACTCATATAATGTAAAATGCACTCAAGGTTAACAATATTTCATTAAAGGAAAATGTACCTGCTTCTTACTGTATAATATAGGTGACAGGAGTCACAAAGTCATCCATAGAACCCAGTGGATTGGAGTGACTCTGTTCGGAGCAAACAAGGCTCAACAAGATAGTTAGCTACATTTTCATCTACCAATAAATGGATGTGCCCCCAAAACATGTCTAGGTCTTACAAAATGTTGTCAGTTGATACTAAGGTTTCTTTGCTATGAAGGTGTTCTGTATGTTAATAGACTAGTGGCTATTACAACACCTCTGAGTTGCATTTATCTAAAGAAATAGATTGTATGTTCTTTCTCTCTAAGCATTATACTTGTCAATTCTCAAACTCCTCACACCTTAGGAAGCTACAGCCTTGAGACAAAAGAAAAAGAAGGCTGAAGAGAAGAAAAGTGGTGGATGGTTTTCAGGATTTTTTGGCTCAAGCAAAAAGAGAAAGAAGGAGGAGGAACAATCAGGTCAGTCTTGCATATTTTGCCATATACTGTACTTCTACTTATCAGTCAAAAGTCCCAAAGTTTACATCACACTTGTCTTTACTGTTCAGCCTTCAACGAAAAGAGAAGTTAGGAATTTAACAGTGTTTTCTTCAAAACGACTTACAATTCTTAAATTTTGTAGTCTTTTTTGGGTATCAAACACATGTTTTTTTTTAATGATGAAGAACTGAGTTAAAAAAGTATTTTGCAGTTGTAAAGACAGCGGCTACTTAAGTAACAAAAACGATGTTTATTGCTCAGCAGGCAATATGCGAATGAATACATCTGCCAATGTGGCTAGCAAAAATCTAGAAACTATTTCCTGTAATACAAGATACAAACACGTACTATGTGTTGGCGAGTGCTTGTAGTTTAGAGGTAAACCACAGTAGTTTCATCACAGCAGTGTCAGCTGTGATTTCCATTAGTTTTTCTGTTTTAGTGAAACATGAAACAACTGTTTTGCCTCTCGAAACTGTTTTGCCAGTTAGCCATAAGCTGTGGATTAGGTAGGACACATGGGGGCATTGTGTGGTGAATGATATCAAGCGCATTTGCCAACTTTCTTAATTCTAAATTGTTTCCTTGTTGTCTTAACAGAAATTCTAACTGAAGAACAGAAGAAAGAAGAACTGGAGAAGCTTTACTCTGCTATTGGGTACAGTGAGGGAGAAGTCATCACAGCATTTCCTAAAGAGGTGGATTGCATATTTTTCTGTAGCTACATGTACAGTGATGCAGCTGAACCCTGATATAAGCAATCCCTTTGCAACACTGTCTACCATAAACAATGGCAGATAGCCTGTTCTCTCAGATGAGCTATGATGAGCTATGTTGTCATAGGTGGTCCATTAAAACAGTACAACACTCAATGAAGAATATCTCTAGAAATATTAAAGCAGTGTTCTTTACACTTGGCACCAGAAATGTGACCTGTCGTGCTGTTGCCATGACAACAGTTATGCTGCTGGTACTGTTTTAATTGAGCTTAAAATTCTCAGATTTTATCTTAAACAAGGATCATCAACTCCCAACAATCTAATGGGGAGAGTAAAGAAAATATGGGAACCATGTGTGTTCCGATCAATACCCTCTGTCCCACTTAAAAAGGTTGCAAATGGGGATATTAATTTTGGTTTTTCCCAGAGAGAGACTGGAGTCAAGAGTGTTGCCATGGCAACAACATAGTAGGTGTCATTCTGTTTCTTATGTGATGTACATTAATTTTCTGATGCCAAGTTTAAAGAATACTGCTTTAATCTTTCTGGAGATATTCTTGATTCAGTATTTTACTGTTCAAGTCATCACTTTCCTCATTTGCATAATACAAAAACAGAAATATCTCTAAAACAAAAAAAAGATATTCTAAAAGGGAAAATGCCATTCTTCTTTACTTTGAAAAGCCTTTTAAATAATCAGCAACAACATTTTACTTCATAGGCACTTTAAACATTAAATTTTTTGAATGAAAGTTTAATCATGGTATTTAACAGCAAGAAATGTAGGCTTATGCTTATGAACTCGTATGCAGACTTATCCTGCGTTACCTTTAATACAAACTTTTAAATTGTCATTGAAAAGTGTTCGTTTATGCAAAATTTCAGATGTTCTAGGAGATGAGCCACATCCCTTATTAAGAAAAATTTGTGAGTAAATAGGTGTGCTTGTCTGCCAGTGTTTATGGTATCTTCCGTCGCTTGACCAGAACTACAGAAAAATGTATTAAGTAGAGCTTGATATAATGGAAATGCCAGTATAACCATTGTTCTGTACATGTACTGTTAAAACAGACACAATCCAGATGCCCAGACTTAAAATCACACAATTGAAGTTGTATGTGAAAGAGATTGAGCCATTTAACAGAGAAGTAAATCCTTTCCTTTAAGTGTATTAATGCTGAGTGGTGCAATCTATCATGGTTTCACTGGAAGGCAAAGTAATTATTAGGCAAACTCTAATACATCCAACAGAGGTCTTAAATGTACATCTAATAATTTTGTAAATTTTACATTTCAGTAACCTTCATAGGGTTCCTTAACTAAGACTCTTGATGTCTATTTACTCTTACTATCATTTGTATGTAAGGTGTGTTAACAACTGCATCACTAAAATGGAGGTTGAGTGCCTGAAGTATCCAGGGGCTTCCACTATTGGCAGCCAGCCCCTAGATTGAATTAGTGCCCCCATGACTGGCACAACAGTGCAACCCAGCTGTGAGCCCCCACACCAAAGGAAAGGAACAGGCACCCGTCACACTGACAAAAGCATCAGTGGAGGAAAACCCAACAGGCCTAGGGGAAGGGCGGGAGGGGAAGAAAATGGCCGGCAGAACCCAGCACAAAGGGAAAAAACTGAACGCGCCAAAGAATCACATGATCGATGTAGCCCGCCACCGGCCATGCATGTGCTAAAGACTGCTGACCTAGGCACCCAGACGCTCTTGGTTGTTAACTCCTTTAAATTTCATTTAACTGCATTAAAATATGAATAGCAAAAAGGTAATGAAAAACTCCTTAGAGTGTCAATGAACATTACAAAATGTACAAACGTTTTGGTCAGAGCCCTTCATCTGTGTAAAAAAGCCCATTGTTTTTACACAGATGAAGGGCTCTGCCCGATACGTTTGTACATTTTGTAATGTTCATTGACACTTTAAGGAGTTTTTCATTACCTTTTTTACTGTTTTTATAGTGTCATGCATCATTTTTCAATTTTTTGTCATTAAAATATGAATGTCTGCATACTGCTATCTGTAACATCTCATTGTCAGTATTATTCCTTTCATACTCCCACAGAAGCATACCACATCTGCCAATTTCCTTCACTCCACTAAGTTCTTAAGTCTTGCCTTTGCTTTGCCAGTGCTAACCTATGCCCTCTAGCTCCTGTAATGTCAGTGCTACACCCTGCTTACTCTTTGATCGTGTGCTATTCAAAAGACATGAAAATTCTTAAGTATGATTATTGCTTTCTAGTATGTGGAAAATAGAGTCCTAGTCCATTTGAAGCAAATCAGTGTGGCTTTGAGAGATGACACAGGTGCTAAGTAAGTATTGTTTAAAATTAATTCTTTGGGAGTAATCTTAATTATTGGTATTAATATTTATCAAAATGCACTAAAGAATCAGGTATGGAAATTAATATTATTATTATCTTGATTAGTGTGACAGTTGTGATGGTCACAAACAGTACAGCCATAATCTCAAGTGAATTAAAGAGAAAAGAAGTCTGGATGTAATTAGCGATATCTGTTTTAGGTCAGTTGAAATTGCACGACTGAGCTTCCAGGACCTCTTTGCGGAGCTTTCTCAAAGACCATCAGCACAAGCAATCAAGTAAGTTAGTTCTACAGTTAGTGGTACTGTAGAGTGCAAGTGATTGAAGGTGTGCTGTGTTGGTTCTAAGTTATTAAATACAGCTGTACCTCTTCTAGGAGGCAGCGTCGCTGAGTGGTCAGAGCGTCAGACTCACAATCTAGTGGTCCCTGGTTCAAGTCCTCCTCTGACCACTACCTGGATTTGTTTCATGGTAGCCAACTGGCTTGCCTCTGGCCAGTTAGGATTTTAAACAATGTTATGTTCAATTTGATTCATTTGTTTCAGTTGTTTGCTCTGCCCCACTAGCCTTAGTGCTATAAACACTGCTCATGGTAAATAAAAGTTACATTTTTACTTGTATAGTGTAATATTATGACTTATGGACTGTTATTATGTGTCAGATTCTTTTGTTCAAGGAAAAATTGAAGCAGAGAACAGTCTGGCTGCAAGGGGCAGGAGCATTTTTTTCATTGTTACTAACCAGTCTGCTGTTATAGCAGAGTTCTTGCTTGCTTAAGGCGAGCGAGCAGAGCACCATACCTTAGAAAATTTGGTAACCCATCCATCTGAAATATTTTTGTTGTCACATGACTGTCCATATGGCAAGCCCCACCCCAAGTAGTATCGTTACCATAGGTACATCTTTGATATTTAACATCCATGTCATGATTAATAGACTCTTCTCCAAAATGTTTCAGAATAAAAACAAGCGATAAAAAGCGACGTTTCGATCTCTCTGAGGTCATTTTCAAGTTGTAGAAAAAGCGAATGAAATATACGTATAAAAGTACAAATTAGGGCATGAGAATGTCCAATGATAAAATATGTAAATACAATCGCTTTGCACTCATTGAATCTGACTGTTTGTTCGAAGTTGGTTTAAGCTCCTTTATAAAGAGCGTTTCGTAGATCAGGCAGTTTAATTTACTTTGACACTTTCTCAAGATCTTCAAATCACAATATGTCACTTGGGACTGTTCCATGTTGCTCTTTAATGTGATTCCTGATTGAAGATGATCCCTTGTGTTCCTCAACGCACTGATAGAGGTGTTGGCATGTATACCCAACATAGTTTGCATCGCACAAACCACACTTGTAATGGTAAACAACGCGTTGCTGGTTAATGATAGGCGGCTTCTTTTCTTTTGGTTTGATCTCGTGTCTGATCTTATGGCTTGTATACACGGCCTGAATAACAATTCCAATTTTGCGGCCCAGTTCCCCAAGTTGCCTTCGTGCTGCTGAGTTGGCCGATCTCTGATCTTTGAATGGTTTACATTGCTTGTGTGGAAATTGGCTCGCCAGAAACTTTCTTGGTGACTAAATTACAAAATGGTGGCCGAAATTCAAATAAGTCAAAATTAAAAACGTATACCAACGCTAGAAAGAATACCTTTACTTTAGTAAAACTGCAAAGTTTCAGGTGTAATATCAACTGATGTAAGTTGAAAATTGGAAAAATTTAGAGATGTTTGTATGACTGGGGGTATAATGCATGCCCACAGTCATACAAACGTCTGTAAATTTCTCAATTTTCAACTTACCTTTTCTCAGCTGATATTATACCTGAAAAACTGAAACTTTGCAGATTTACTAAACTAAAAGTGTTCCTTTTAGTGCTGGTATACATTTTTAATTTTAGCTTATTTAAGTTATTTGAATTTTCGGCCGCCATTTTGGAGAAGGGTCTATTGACATCGGTCAAAACAAGGCAAGGGTTTCAGTGATAACAAGGAAGATGGTAGACCTGCCTGCTTGTAATGAGCAGACTACCCACTTATAGCTGTCCCAGGAAGCCTTTCCCAAAAAACTAAGACATGATAATTTCCCTCCAGCTAAGGATTCTCTTCAAGAAATGTGGCATAATAAGTCTTATGCTATAGGTAAAGAACAGGAAAGGTACAAGACAAAACTTTCCAGTGTTAACCCACCCTCATGGCCCACGAAGATGAAGGAGAGTCTAAACTGATGCGCGAGAACAATTGCTTGAATACAAAGTGAAAAAATGTGCCAGACACTTCAGCAGAAATCAAGAGAAAACTGGGACCTAGCATGAATAGTAATGGCTGCCTAAAGGCAGTTGTTATTAGCATAAATTATTTCGCTCTAGCTATCAAAACAAAAGAGGTCGAACAAGAATAATTTGTTGCAAGGTTAGATGAGTATATTGAAAGGGACAAATTTCAGTGTTGTGCTTTTTTGTGGCAAAATATGTGTTGTTTATGAGTCGATTTGAATACAAAGAATTAAAATACCACATGTTATCAATCCTGTCTTTCAAATTGATTGACTTCTAGGAACAACAAAGCAACATAAAAATAGGCCTAAAAATGCAGGAAAATGCATTTGCGAAAAGTCTAGAATTTCTAAATGTCCCAGGGGGGAGGGCAGGGGGTGGGGAGCATGCCATCCTTCCAAGATACTATCTGCCTGTTATTGTAAACTACCCTCCTGTGCCAAAGATTATTAAAATCCCTGCAAGATATCTGCTGACCAATATCATCTGAACATATTGAAAGTGAAGAATGATCATCGCAGTTAATTTTCCAATTTAAGCAATTGGAAAGAAGAAACCTGACAAAATCAGGGCTTCAGTGGGATTCGAACCCGTGACCTCAAAGACACCGGTCAATTTATTGAGTTCATATCTCCTGTGAGGAGTGAAATGATGTGAAGTACATGTATATATGAAATAATTCATATTGTGAACTTTTTATCAGGCTTCTTTCCAATTGCTTAAATTGGAAAATTAACTGCGATGATCATTCTTCACTTTTATCTACAACCGTAGTTCACAATATGAATTATTTTATACATACTTCACATCACATGAGCATATTGCTAGCTCAAATCAAGAGCTCATCAAGATTGCATGGTTTTTTTTCAAGTTGATAGCTGACCAGGTACTGGGTTTGTGATTGCATTACAGGTGCAAGCCAGGTTTTAACTTTGCAGGAAAAGGAGGGGGTGCATGGAAAGGCAAAAGTTTTGTGCAAATTAAACCCTGATATGTTGTTCACTTTTTGTTTTGTTCCAACATACTCCTTACACAATTGTCTTTTGGAAAGTCCCTGATACTTTCCGTATGTAATTTATGCAATCTTGGGTACACTTATTACGTATAGTTGGTGAAAATGTAACAGTACTAGAATAAAATAGTGAAACCACATGTTGAACCATCTCATGCTCACAACTGATCAGTTTTTGAGTTTCTGATCCAGTTATGGAAAATTATTCACTCAGTAATGTGGAGCTCTGCTTTTAGGCTGGCTAAATCTATATATTATGTTCTGTTAAGGGTGACAACAAAAGTGGACCAGATGAAGATGTTTGGTACTGCTGCTGTTGATGATGGAAAGATGCCCCTCATGATAACATCACAGGGTGAAAAATCAGGTACTAACATGGGCTTCTGATATTGAAGGCTAAAGTCCCAAATCAGTGGCGGATCTAGGGGAGGGGCCTGGGAGGCCCGCCCCCCCCCCTTATTTTGGGTAATTTAACCACCCCTTAGCTCAAGGTCTGGGTCTGCCACTGCAGATATATTACAAAAGTCACCAATTTTTTCAATGTTCAGTTTGTTTAGCCTAATGTACTCATTGTGTTATGCTGTTTGCCATGTAGCATACCTAAGTTCAGTGTTATGTTAAAGCACTGACTTTCCTTTTGCAACAAGCCTTTGTTAGGAAATTTTTTTATTTAAACACTCAGTAGTTCATATCTTTTTTTGTCTACGTGGTTCAGACTGTTACTCAGTGCAATTCAACCCAAAAAATTAAAGGCAGTGTAAAAATTAAAGTTGTTGTTTTTTGTGACTTTCACAGAAAGCCACCTTGCTCTTTTTACGGCATCCTTTGAGACCAATCCTTTGGATGGAAAGTGTGACCAGAGAGCTGAAGTATCTTCTCAACCAGTCCAAGTCATCTATGATGCTGTAAGTATCAATGTACACTTATTCATTGCTTACATTTATTTGACTATTCATTCAGCAAAACTTTTCAGTTGCATTTTTTCATACCTAATTATAAAACGTGCATATAACTGCAATGGTAGACTTCATAGTAATATTCAGTGTTACTAATAATGTTGACAAGAAAACAAAAAGGACAGATAAGGAAGGACAATGAAGAGCCATTTTGGGTCCATTTCTGAGTTACAAGAAGTCAGTCAGAAACTGATGCGAGTAGTACATGGAGAGGCTGTGTGTTCTGATATTACTGTGTTATAATTTTAGTCTGATTCTGAATTATTTTCTGTGTGTATCTTTCAGGATACAATACAGCATGTTGTCACATTCTTTCAGCCCCCAAAAGATGTACATCTTCAGGAGTAAGTGTTTTCCAAGGAAGAATCTGTTTTGTTGTAGCCATTTTGATCAAGTGATGCTTTACATTGTTTGCACACTTGGTGATCTCTTTTAATCCTGTAACTAACAATTTCAGTATTTTTGCCACAACCCAGTTTGAAGACAATGTGAAACGCACTGTTCTCAAATTCCATATTTTTTGTCCTGTTTAGGACAATGGGAAGTTTGCAATTCATGGATCCCAGTATCTCAACCTGTTGACTAATTTGCTTATAAAAATGGGCTCAGTGTCACTTTAACTATAATGAGTATACCTTATTAATGTCAGATAGAAAATGCTCTCAAGATTTCTATGAGTGAATAGAAAACAAGGGCGAGAAAGCTAATTGTTTTTTAATAGACAATGATTAAAGGAATTATAGGGTACTTGTTAGTTTGAGAAACCCAAATTTCTCTGTACTTTAAGGCAAAGGTCAAGAGTGTTGTTTCCTTAAACGCAATTGCTTGTGGCCATGTTCTTTCAGGGTCTAGACGATGATGAGGTTACTTATAATCAGATTTATAGATTTCTAATTAGCAATGAGATTACAGTGTATGAGCTCAAAATTTCTATGAGGTGATAGTAGATGCGGCTGAAGGGTAAAACAACTATCACCTTAATTGTTTTAGTGGAATTCTAACTGGAGTAAATGCAAATCACGGTTCCCAATTATTTTTCAATGTAATATTAAGCTTCTTGCTTAAAAATCGCATGCACTGAATTGTCATTGGACATTTCCAGTTGTTTAAGGTATCAGTGTACCCCAAATGACAACCTTGCGTAGTCGCTGCTTCACAGTCACGCGTTTCATAAAACCCCCAATAAAGTATATATTTTCTGAAATCTTAAGAGCAGTTTGCTGTAAGGATCAACTACGTTCATGCAAGATAGAAAAAACCAATTTTCCCAAACTTTGCCAGAATAAAGGCCTAGGTGAACTAGTTCTAAAAACATAAGTTTCAGGTCGTTTAGATTTTTATTAATTTTTTTGGAATTTTTTTTTGTATTTTGGGCTCACAGCGGCCTAAATTGACACCGGAAACGGACATTTTCCGGAAGCTCCCATTTAAAAAGTTAAAGTGTTGTACAAAAGATCAATCCAGGAAATCAAAAGACCTTATTTCCTCTGCTTATTGCCGGTGTAAAATTTGAAAGAGAGTTGAACCTGAATTTAAACGAAATTCAAGGTTCAAAAAAGCACTCTGGTACATGGCTTCACCCAACGAGACTATACTCTGGGGAAGAACAATCATTTCAACTACACGGCAGGCGAAAAAAAAATTGGGGTAAATTAAACAGCGAATTCTGACAATAATTTCAAAACAGGTCACTTGAGCAATATGAGCGACCCTTTGACCTTTGATGTCAAGTCGGAAATCAACACACAGCTGCACTTAATTTGACTTTCATTCGTCGGAATACACGTTCCTTTACTTTTGTTTGCTTTGTTGACATATTCTTAGGTAGGAGAAGTTAGGACTTTGAATTTGGAGGCATCTACCCGCTATGAAATAAGCACACCTTGCATATTTTGAAATTTGGCCCTCTTCGCATTTAGACGGTTACACTATAAAACTCAAGTTTGTTGTCAAATTGCACATTAAAATCCGCTTTTAGGAAACGGCGGTATCTCAAAACAAGGTAGCAACAATCAGATTCACTTAATGCTTGGGATTCATTCCTTACCTTAGCGAGTTTTCCGACGGGAAACCACAGCAGTATTAGCAAAACACAGAGCGAAAGCACTGGGCCATGTCGCATGTGACAGTAACGTAACTTAGCGTTAGTCCAGAGTGGAGGGGGGTGAGGTAGGGGCTGCATTGCAAAGGTGGTTTTTGAATGCTCTTGATACCAATTTTCTTATCAAATTTTCTTTTCTGAACGCTCCACGAGGGCTAATTCTCTATTTAATCGACCCGATAATGACCTCAGATAAATTTCGACGGTTATGTGTTATAAGGACGCAGATTTCCTCATATGAATCCCCTTGTTCCCGCAATTATCCGTACTTGCTCCTTGCATGACTATTTTTTTTTCATTTCCCATGTTCCCTGAGGTTTTTTGCCTTTGTTCTCCTGTTCCCCAATTGTCCTTTTGTCTGGAATCTACTTTACTCTATTTTCTATTTTACTGTTTTTCAGCGAATTTGGCCTTCATTCGTCACAGGTTATCTTTAGGCTGTCACGGATTTTCAATGAAAACTTACAATCAGTGTCATAAGTCATTGGCACACACGCACCCCCTTTCCCCCATTCAATGTTGGAAAGCACAATTTGTCCACCTCCTGGTGAATTGGCACTTTTATGGTTTGTAAACAACATTGAACGGGTGGGAGGGGGAGGGCGACTCGAATAAGGTCTTCATGTGCCAGCAATACAGCAATGATTGTAGATTCTTAGGAAATTTGGTCTTCATCCATCACGGATTATCACTAGGCCGCGACGGATTTTCAATAAAAACCTTGGTTTTCAAAGCAGATTTACTCGTCATCCGTCATGGATTATCTGTAGGCCGTCATGGAGTTTGATTGAAAACTTTGGGTTTAAAGTGAATTTGGCCTTCATCCGTCACAGATTATAGCTGGGCCGCCAAAGTTAGGTTTTTAAAGAGAATTTTGGTCCACATTCTTTCTCTTTTTTTAGGAAATAGCCCTTTTTAGATTTGTCACGGATCCGTCACGTATATGTCACGGACAATACCGTCACAGGTTTTACCCATTTTGACCGGTGACATTCACGCAAGTGAGTAGTTATGGAGTAAAAACTTGTTCTCAAGGAATACTGAAAAGATTTCGAAAATTCAGATTTAAAGCTTTGATTTTGTGGATCAAATCACTTCTATCTTACCGAAAATTCACAGTTTAGCCTTTCCCTGGTGTTGTACTACTAAACGCTGGACGTGACATGTGCTTCGGAAAATTATGTTGGCTATTCACGTAAAAATTCACATTACCCATGCCACAGACCTTGAACTCAACTCCAGGGCCTTTGCTCCGTCATTTCCTCGCATACCATTCATTCCAGTTGGAAGAACAAAGGAATGCTAAGATTGTGCCCAAATTTTGCTTCAAGTCGGCAGTAGCACTGTACCCTTTAAAAACATGCTGCTGACACTAACGTCAAGATTAGTCTGCCGGCTCGCTTTTCCTTGCCCGCAAAAATCTGCTGTGGGTTTTAGCCTCGCTTTCAGCGGACCACAATGCTTTGCGCTGTGGTAGAGCCTCGTTTTCAACGGACCACAATGCTCTGCGCTGTGCGAGAACGGTTGCCTCATTCACTTCCTGTACACATGACACGCAGCTGGAAAGACTTTTGCGGTCAGTGGGCGCAAGAGAGAGTAAATAATTGCGTTCGACTAAACAAAGTTCTAATCGATATCGTGTAATCCATAAAAATTTTGAGGCCTGTGAGTATTTGTGTGTATTATCGATTCTGGACATCAATTTGCCTCCCCCGACCCCCGTCAAAAAAAATTCTTCAGGCGTGACAAACAACTATGGGACAAGCTTTGGTTTTTTACATAATTACAGCTGGAAATATGATCTATGTATAAACTTTTGTTGTTAAAGTATCCATGCAAATATCCGTACTATGTGCCACGTGGAATATAGAAAACTAGTTTGTGCTTTTTCCGTCTTAAAACATGTAGGAACCCTGGTTCCTTCCAACAAGATAAGCATGGGATTCTGCTCTGATTAGTTCCGAGTTCCACAGGATTTACATAAGTGGATTGTTTAAGTTATTTATGCCAAAGGTTAACTCTTATTACCGGTTTACCCGCTGTATTTTCTTTCATAGCAATCATAGGCACTTCAAATGAGAAGCTATTTATGTTCTGTGAGAGCCAACATAAAATATTTTTAAAACTGTCTTTTTGAATGTTTACATTAAAATTTGCCAGCCTAGCAATAAAATTCCAGATTATAGGTCCTCTGACAACCTGGCCAGTATCTTGGAACCCTCCATCATGTTGCGCAACTCTAACAATTCATCACTCATATGCCTCTTAATTAGATGCATATCTTAAAATGACGGACTGTTTCTTTTGTGCAAAAGGAACGCTAGCGTCTCTGGAGAATAGCTTCCACGCCATCGGCTTACTTCGCAAAATGCTTATCTTTTGCCCCGCTCTCAAGGTCTTACTAGCAAACGGTTTACTGGCCTTGAAGGCCGAAATTTTCTGCCAGTTACTATATTATTTTCAGGCTCACTGAACCATACTGACCTTTTGAGCATTTATCACGTCCAACTAGTCACTCTTCACCCGCCCAGGAGAGATCAGGAGCAATCCAAGGGTAGTTTCATAGTGGGAGGCTCCCACATGACATCAAAAAGCATGCCCCTTGATACACTTTTTGTTGGTTTCACCCGACAACACAATCCTCTCATATGCCATCCATGAAAAGTGGTGCCCCATTCACATACCAAGTCCACACAACGTATCCCCTTTTCAGACACGGCATACCTTTTTTGGGTAAAGTCTCCCAGTGTAATCTATTAGAGGGAGTACCTCCTTGAGGGTAGGGGTGGGTGAGGGTCAAATTTAATCTTTTCCATCGCATCTCCATCTTCCGTACAGATTTCTTTTGACTCACTATTGGCCTTTCAGTTGCTCAGGAATGACAGTGTTACCCAAATCAGCCAATTGACTTTGTGACGCCAACATTTTGGGAGTGGTCAAGTGCACCTGTGCCATGTCACCATCTGTATCAAAGGAACCAATAAATCTTTGCACAGAGTGGATTAATCATTTTCTTTCATGCTCTATTAGCACTCTTGCATTAAAAAAAAATGGCAGCTTTTTCTTTAGGGCTGGACCTCACCATAGAGATAAACCATCATTTTCTCGCAAACGAGTATGGTGACCTATTAATTATTTTTCTGTTGTTTTTTAACTGAGTAATAAATGTCTCTGTGTAGAATAAATATGAACCAAATCTCAGTGGATAACAAAAAACAATCGTTGAAAAAGTGAATTTAGCAAGCAATCGTAACTACAATCATGCTGCTATTATAAAGATTTATTGGGTATAAACAAGGTGTTGTTGCTCTCAAACGAACATGGGGACCCCTCATTTTTATCGCAAAATTTAAGTTCCTACAAAAATTTCTGTGCAGGTTCTATTTCAGTGGAATGACCTTAAATCATTGAGTCCAACTAACGCAGTGAAAATTTTTGTACCATGAACGTTCAAAATAGACCTTTTGCAACAAACGATCACATGGTACAAAATCCGCCATGCTGGAGGGCAAGCTCATTATTATTCCCGCACTGGGACATTAAAACAAAGAGACCTTGACTAGTCAAGCTTGACTTCCCTTTGTTATAATGTCCCAGTGTGGGAATAATAATACGCTTGCCCTCCAGCATGGCGTATTTTGAACCATGTGATCGTTTGTTTGAAAAAGCCTATTGAAGTACGAGAAACCACCTTTGCAATGCGGCTCCTACCTCACCCCCCTCCACTCCAGACCAACGCTAAGTTACGTTACTGTCACGTGCGACATGGCTCAGTGCTTTCGCTCTGTGTTTTGCTAATACTGCCGTGTAGTTGAAATGATTGTTCTTCCCCAGAGTATAGTCTCATAGGGTGAAGCCATGTTCCAGAGTGCTTTTTTGAGCCTTGAATTTCATTTAAATTCAGTGTTGATGAGCTCTGTTGCGAAGCATAAATTTAAAACATTCGTCAAAAATTCAGGTTCAATTCTCTTTCAAATTTCTACACCGGCAATAAGCAGAGGAAATAAAGTCTTTTGATTTCCTGGATTGATCTTTTGTACAACGCTTTAAATTTTTAAATGGGAGCTTCCGGAAAATGCCGTTTTCGGTGTCAATTTAGGCCGCTGTGAGCCCAAAATACAAAAAAAATTCCAAAAAAATTAATAAAAATCTAAACGACCTGAAACTTATATTTTTAGAACTAGTTCACCTAGGCCTTTTATTCTGGCAAAGTTTGGGAAAATCGGTTTTTTCTATCTCGCATGAACGTAGTTGATCCTTACAGCAAACTGCTCTTAATAATAATCGCAATTTTGCGAATTCTGATTATTACTTGAGATAAGGCAAGAAATAAAACCCTTTCCTAAAATAGCGATCATTTCCCAAAAGTATGTAGTTTCACAAATTGAGTTCATTTCCGGTCAGAATTTAACAAGAGAAAGTGAGGGACATCGCTACGTTTTTTTCACACCTAAAAAACGGTGTCGGGGAATTTTTATTACTTGTCTGGTTTGTTTTTTATTTGCTGTTAAACTTTAAGTTTTTATAAAACATGCATTACCTTTGCTTAAGTACTCATTACTTTCGTAGGAGGCCAAAAATAAAAATTTCCCGACACCGTTTTATTGTCACATTATCGGGCAACATTCTCGCCAAATTTCAGCGAAAAAGGATGAAAACTCGCTGCAAACGAACTGGAAACGTGTGCCTCATTCATTGAATTCCAGTTTTGAGAAATAAAGCAAAATGTACTTTAAGGCGTTTTTTCCGGTGTAGGAAGATTAGATCTCAAAACGTGTGAAAAGTAATTACCTGTTGATCGATAAAGTGAGGGCTCCTCTTGCTTAGACAATGGAGCTTGCATTTACAAATCATCCTGCAAAGCGGTCTCAAATACTGTTTCTTGGGGGGAAATACCAACATAGCTGCTCTGTTCCAACGCTACACCCGCTGTTTTGGACGCACTGGATGCAATAACTTCATGATGCTGCAGGCCGAAACTTAGGGATCTAAAAAGCGCGATGTGGGAAGCAACGGAAATTTGAACGCCGATTCCACAAAAGAAACCGTGTTTTCGGAAATGATAGTGTCAGGGTAAGACCGCCTTTCATCATTTAGTAGTTTTCAGAAAGTCAGCGAAGTGTGTGTGTAACCTCGGCTGGACAATCGGCCGTGTATCGCCAAGAAAAAATATGGTAACAGTTTTTCACTCCGTAAAGGGGTCAAGGTTCAGTGTTTTCTGAATCTTCCACAAACGACAACAAATGAATAACTATGGTGAATCTTCTTTTATGACATCGCGCCGTAAATTGCTAGGATACATTTTGTGAAAACTGGGAGCCTCAAAGGCAAACTGCTCTTAAAAGGAGTGACTGCGACTCAAAACTGTTGCGAAAACTCGACAGGGCGTATTTGGGAATATAGGACAAATGTAAATGGAAGGTTAGCAGTCGAATGTCTTTTCCGTGAGTATTTTGAAACAATTGGAAGGTTTTGAAATGTAATAATACACCACTTTGGTTTCTTTACGTGACTTCTAATGGCACTTAAATTGATCATGACAACTCATTGACACCTTCCAATTAGAGATAATGTTTTCATAAAATCGGTTTTTCTTTATAACTTTGTCTAGGAGAAACCTTTTTTCGCAGAACTTTTTGCAATTTAAAGAACTCAATTAGATGTACTTGGAAATATCAATAACTAAAATTTGGCAAAATTGTCGATTTTAGGGTACACTGATACATGTACCTTAAGTGTGTGCATTCCTTTTTTCAATAATTTCAAGTTTTTAAAGTCAAAACACCATTAATGACGCTCTTTTAGTCTTCTCAGGAATTTAAGTTTTCATCTCTATCTAAATGTTCCTTCAAAAGTTCGGGAAGAAAAGTATCACCATTTCGTAGACTACGGACAGCTACTGCACTCTAATTAACCAATAGAGTGTTTCTGTCGAGGAACTATCGGCTGATATTTGCCCAGTGGAAATTTGATGTCCTTAAAACAAATATTTTCCCGAGAAGCGAAGCTTCGAGGGCAAATATGCTAGTTTTAAGAACATCAAATTTCCAAGGGGCAACTATCAGACCGATAGTTTCGAGACATAAACACTCTATTGTCTTGATTGTTCACCACTATATTTTCCCGTAGCGGCATGCCTCAAAACTGAAAACGACAAGAATTTATTTCTCAAAATTTCCAACCGCTATGGAACGCTTAGGTGTTTCGTATTTTCCGTTGTATCCTCTTCAGATGATATTACATCTATAAATGCATTATAAACAATTTTATACGTCAAGTGTTGACTTCTAAAGAAGAAACCCTCTAAAGAAGAAACCTCGAATCTTGAAACCTCTGCGCCCGCTTGACGTTTTACTTTACCGTAGTTTACTGCAGTTTTCAGCCTAAAAAAAAAATACTTCTCTTGCTCTCTTCTAACTAAAACCAATGACGACAAAGGAAAATTCAGTGGTGAACTATAATGGCTGATAGTGTAAGGGTAGCTCAGCCAATCAAATCACGGCATTTGCATTAGTATACTAGTAGAATTCTACTAATAGAAAATATTGATATGATATTTAATCTCTACTTGTAAGTAATTTCCTAACTTGCTGTTACTGATATAGAATATGTATGGTGCTTGCAAGCTCTCTCTTTATGTTTGTATCTTAGGCTGTCAGCAGCAGCATACTCACGACTGGATGATCTGAAGTCAGTGTCCAAAGCAAACTTATCTTATGCAATTCAACATCACAAGGTAGGAGTGAAATTGTGTTAAGTACTTCTCTACGTAACCTGTAAGATCCTTGTGAAACATTTTACTGTCAGCACACATCACAAGCCCTTTTATTATATAGACACAAGTGTTTTACTGGAAAATATACCACTCGTAAAATTCATAATAACTACATCTGGGACCTGAGTGGTTTATTTTCCATAATCTCACATGTGACTTTATCGGTGATTTCATTGATATCAAGTTTGTCTCTTAAATTGTACTTAAATTTGTTGGTGTATCATTGAAACATCTTCGGGTCTTCCTCGAAAGTCTATGGAAATCTTTGGACAAATGTTCGGGATCGTTCGTCTGGCCTTCGGAACAATAAAAAAATCTTAAATCTTCGGAAGGTGGTCAGAAATCTTTGGAAAATCATCAAAAACGCTGTCATCAGTATGTCTATATAATAAAAAGAACATTACACGTTAGCCCGAAGATGTGAATTTTATGTTCTCGTGGCAAGAACAATATCTCACTTGTTCATGTTCGCTGCGCTCACTCGTAAGATATTGTTCTCGCCACTCGAACATAAAATTCATATCTTCTTGCCACCGTGTAATATCCCCTATCTATTTAAATTGGCCATGTTTGACATACATTTTAGAATTAGTACCTCTGAGGACACTGGAGTCTGAATTTGTTAGACAGCCAAGCAACATCACAGACCTAGGAATATTGCTACTCACTCTAGATACACTGCTAGCCCAGGTTATCCCAGGTGCACTTAGTAGTGCATCAGTACCCGTTTAAACTTCTGGTTGGGCATGGCCACTGTTCCTCTTGCTTACCCACAAATGTCCATTATTACTGGTTTTAAAATGCTTCAACCTGATCCTGCCACCTAGTTTCAAGCTATTAATTCCAGTAAACAGACCTTGATTATAACTACTGAATGTTTGTGTGAATCTTGTGAACTGTGTAAAGAGGATGTTAGTGATATGTGTTGTTCTTAATGCCCACAATTTGCCTTTCTTGTAGATTACAGATGTAAATGTTGATTGTAAGTCTCCCTTTATTATCATACCTGAAGGAGGCACCTTTAAGAAGTAAGTTAATTAAAGTTGTTGCTGTCAAGTCATTTGCTGTGGTTGTATTTGGTTTGGCTGTTTTCCAGTTAAAACTATGGAAAACTTCCAAAGAGTGTTAAAACTTGATGATAAAAATGAGGATAAAACAGTAAAATTGGTGTGGTCCTACTAGAACAAGATAGCTGAACATGAAATGGCAATATGGGCCTTTGTGATTGCAAGACACAGAAAAATGCATGATTTGTGAATCATCGCAGATATTTTTTATGAAGAGGAGGCATCTTTGTGAGTGGGTGAAGATACATGTGGCAAGTGGATTTTGCCTGAATGGCAAGTGCTGTCAAAATTTAGTTTACAACACTGTAATTACACCTCATAAAACACAAAGAAGCGGCTGCCAGTTCGTCAACAAGCACACACTGCTAGGCCACTCACTAACTACTTAACAATTAGATTCTCTTTGCTCCTGCCGTCACTACATCATCAGCTTGTGCTAGTTCTGTGTTTCTATCAAATCACAGAAATTCTGTTTTTTACAAATCAATGTGCTTATTTTTGGGGGGCTGTTTTCTAGCAAAATATAAGAAATTGTCTTTTTACATTACTGAACTCCCCCATCTGCATGGAATGGTAAAGAGCATTTTTCATCCCCAAGGAGGACTTGAAGCTTTTTTAGTAGCAAAGCCGTTAATGAAACTGAACTACTTACATGTAAACATAGACCTGTAACCAGGATAGGAATTTAAAAAGTAGTGAAAAACGTTCTCTGGTTAAAAAAATTAAAATGTAAGCTTTCCATTCCAAGCGTAAGCTTTCCATTCATTCCATATATATTGCGATTTGCATCTGGACGATGTTTGAGGCTAACTATCTATTTCACTAAAAAAAAACTCCTAGTCTGTGATGCTGTCACTGGATGCTTTCATTGGGCTTGGAACTGGAAAGTTTGAAGTAAAATTTGAAACTTATGCTGTTGGCGCTTGTGAATTGTCCTGTTGAACTTTCTTTAGGGTGGAGGCATGTCTTCTTCGTATTTCATCTTGTTTTCGAAACTCCATTGTCAAACGTGCTTTCGTGGTCTTAGACCTACGTTTCAGAGGGGTGTGATGAGTTACAACAACTTTTTGCAGTTGCAAAGACTGTGTATCCTTGAGCATTTACTTTGACACCATGTTTAAGTTTCACACAGTGTATGCACTGTATTATTTTATTTCATTGACAGTCTTTGTAAACCAGGCCCTGGTTCAAAAAGCGAATAACTTTATCCATTGGATAAGCCTATCCAGAGGATAAATCTGCTATCCATTGGATAGTTCTCCAGCATATAAAAAGCTGTTGCACAAAAGCCAAATAGCATTGCGAATAACTATCCACTGAATAAATTGCCGTCTGTATTGTTGTCATTGTGATAAACTATGTGAACAGCTCACACGGGGCTCATGCGTAAAATTAAAAACAATGGCAGAAAGTATTAAGCAAAGTCATAAACCAAACTTTATGGCTGGAGAATGCACTTTAATTTGCGACGCAGCTGAACAGAATCTTTCTATAATTAAAAGCAAGTTTTCTTCCACGTTAACAAATAAAAGTCTGGGAAGACATCACCGCCAGAGTGAATTTGCTTGGTGTATGCCTGCGAAGTGTTGTGGAGGTAAAGGGCAAGTGACAAGGAATGGTCAGTGCAGCAAAAAAGGAACACATGAAGTGTGCCGCTTCCCAAAGACAGACGGTGGAGAAAAGAAACCTGCGTCTCCAGCGAGTGCCACCAAAAAAATCATTGACTTGTTTGGGGAAGACCCAGCATTTTCCGGAATTGTTGGCGGCGTCGAATCAGGTAAACAAACCACAATTTTGATTTTATGCAGGGCCTGCCGTACCCGGTCAAACTATATAAAATATTGTTACCTGTAATCTTTCCTTTGTGGCTAAACTGGAAAACAGAAGTTTCGGGGTCACAATTCGAGTCTATGAAGCAGACTTTTTCTTGTTTCACGGACGCAAAATGTTTCTTTGTACACATACATGTACATGATATGGAAACATTTGCGTTGCGTTGCGTCGCATTTTAAAGCCAGGTAGTCTCAGGTTTAATTTTTTTCAGTCAAGTGGATGGTGTGCAGACTGAACTTAGTATTTTAGTTAGGTTAAGGGGTTTTTTCTTAGTTTAGTGCATTCCGGGAGTGGGCACTCCTTTGTAGAAGGTTAAGGGCTGGGGATAGTCATCAGAAAAAAATAAATTAAACCCCGAAAACAGACCAATCTGGGTGTTGCTCAAGATTTATTTGACCCCTTAAAGATACCAATCTAATTAAAAAGACACACAGTAGCTAAGTGACTGTAATGATATTATAATTGAATGCTTGAATTGTGAAAATTTCTTGTCACCTTTATGCAAAACATCAATATGGTGTGATAGCATGTTTTTTCTTCTAATGCCACCCTAAAAGATATGCCAAGATACCTTGATAGATTTGTATACTTATATATATTTCTAATGTAGGTGATGTAATCAACAGAAGGTATGACTTGGCATTTTATTACTAATTAGGTGCCACTGATAAGAAAAAGGTGAACATTAAAAAATTTTGTTTATTATCATCTTGCATTATTCCATGACCAGTAGTAGTCTTTTAATTTTCTACCACAGCCTCAACCACCTCAACCAGTACTGTAAGGAAACATCATGTTTGATCCTGACAGAGCCAGGGTCTAGTAGTGCTACAGAGCCTCTGCAGTGCGCCTTGCCGCAAGCCCTGTTTGATGGTGACAGTAATGGTGATGATTTTTCCATGGTCCAGTTGCAGAATCCTGTTTTGTGTAAGAACCCTAAGCCAGAGTGCCAGATTTTAACAGTTCAAGAATCACAAAAGGCACCAGGAAACAAAAAAAGAAAGAGGGAGACCAATGAAGAAAAAATAATTGAACTGCATTTGACTGTCCTTACAAAAGACAGCCCGAAATTAGATTTGGAAATTGGAAATTTGCTTCTTGATAGGCAAAAACTTGAGCTGGAAATTTAAAAGCTAAAGGACTAAAAAACACTGTTTGCATGAATACAGCCATTTTGCTTTTCTGTTTTTAAATGTCTTTATTAATTTTCTTTTAATATTCATTGTACATGTAATTGCTTAAAATTACATTAATAGTAAGAGTTTTTATTGTCAAGAAAACAGCATTTCATTACTTTTGAAATTACAATCATATAAATGAAATAATTTTTACAAGAAAACGTAAAAAAGAAAGTGTAATAATAATTATTTACAATAAATAATCCAACTGGTCAAATGTTTCTTAAGGACAATCCAATTTTTGGTCATGTAAACTAACAATCCAATCACTATTTATTTACAATGCCCACCACAGCATATTTTTGTTCATTTGTCTCAACTACCATGGCCAGTTTGATGAATGAATTAACATTTGGTGTGTTTAAACATAAACCAGCATGTCATTAAATCAATCATTTATTGTAGTTGTTCCATATTATTTTGTAACTGATTATGTACAACTGAGTTCTCAATTTTTCCTTGCACAGTTTTAATTGTGACATTTAATTGATTTCATGTTTGTTTCTGTGTAGAGGAAAGTCGATTACTGTGACTGGTTTCAAAAATAGCTCAGCAAGTAGTTATAACTATTTGCTGTGAATTTTTTGGGTTCAGCCTTGGTCTGCATGGTGACACATGACTGTAAGGGTAAGGTAAAGTTAAAGAATGGACAATGTCTAGTGTGCGTCCATCCAATTCAGGATGCACGCGGATAGTTGGGAGAGCACAAAGGTAGCGTAAGAGATGCTCGAGGCGCAGCCGAGAGCATCTCTAGCTACCTAAGTGCTCTCCCAACTATCCAAGTGTATCCCGAATTGGATGGATGCACGCTAGACGTTGTCCATTGCTTTTATAACATAGCAAGACATTTTTCACGCTGAAAAGTCACTTTTTCTGCACTGATCAAATTGCAAATTCTGCACGTACACATCCACATGCACATGTTGTTTTCACTGGCAGCACTTTTCGCTACACTTGTACGTGCACACGTGCACGTGTTGTTTTCATCAGTAGCACTTTCGCTTTGTTGATCTTGCGACGCTTCCGATGTTTCTGCAACCATTTCAGACATGTTTTCTAAATTGTCAAAGTCATCAGAAAACCCAATCAAATGTTGGATAATACTAGCCATTAGTAACAGCTAAAGTAAGTTTTACTCAAAAGAAGATGTGAGAAAAAACTTTTGCTGGCAAGAAATTTAACCGACAATGATGTCAGCCTGAACCATCTCTATGAACCATCCATTTTTTTTTTCATAAAAAAATTAGCCAATCAGAGCGTGTGCTAGCATATAGCTATGTTATAATATGCATTTGAGCCTGAGTGGCTCATCAAGCTGGCACATATCTCCGGTTTCTGTAGCATAAAGCAACTGGGAGTATTTCTACTCCCCCCTGGATGATATGCCAGTCCATCACAAGCTACAGTGTATGTGCCAAAAACATGACAGCCTCGACAAACAAATTCTACAACGCTGCTCTGAACTGTCCAAAATCTGTCCAGCTATCTTGGTGCAATCTATTCGCACCAAAATCCAGGAGGTCAATTCTAAACTTTTTAACCGTTTACACCAAATTAAGGCCCATAAACTTGAATAATTAACAGGTCCTCCTTATACTTATGACTCATCAATTGAAAGTCTTAACACCGTAGTTACTATTCCAGAAAATCTTCTGCTTTCCGACGCAGAGAAATCCGTCCTCAGTAAGGGCTTGAATTTTGTTCTTATATCCAAAAAACTTGACGAATTCTCGGTTAAGCAAGATGTTGAAAAATTTCTTCGCCACGTACAACTTAAAGCCTTTTTCCACGATAAAGAGGATGATTCTAACACCTCGGAAAAAGATATTTTCGAGACACTCCAGACTCGAAAATCGAAGTGGACTCCCCCAGAGGGCCAGTTTGCCAACTAATTTATTCTGTTTTTCACGTTGCCAGGCACCAACCAATAGCGTAGCTCCATATTTCTGTGTATAAACCACACACAACCCACAATTCCTTGATTCGCTCCGACGAAGGGCTAGCACTCGAAACATCAGCTTCTGAATCTCTTTACGGTGGCTAATTCACATTATCAACTCAGTTGACAAAACCAAATAACATCACAAGATTACCCCAGCATTAAATTTGCTGGAACTCATTTATACACCTGGGTGGAGAGAGGCACTGAGAGTACATTGTCTTGCCCAAGAACACAACTCAGTGTCCCCGGTCTGGGCTTGAACCCAGACCACTCAATCTGGAGACAAGTGCACTAACCATGTGGCCACCATGTGGGTTGATAGTAAGAATACATTTTTACCCAGAATAGTCTATTTTGAACAATACAAAGCCTGGTGTAGGTGCAGGTTCCATTGTTCAGATGACATCTTAAGGGGTATTTGATGTTTAATTCAATGTCTAGGCTCCTGCAAATTAATATTTTGCCAAGAAGTCCTTGTGTACCTGAACATGAACTGATGAAAATGAAAAATTAAATACCCTTCATTTGCAAACCAAAACACTACCAGCCGAAGGGCATAACCATGAGCATATACTTTCTTATTAACTGGTGACAGTTCAGTTGAATAGAAACTCCCCCCCCCCCACCGTGGTGCAATAGGCAAATCTATTACAGTATTTAAAGGGCCCTATTCAGCCACACCTTTGATTTTGTTTACATGCAAGAGTTTGGGTTAAATTATGTTTTATTTGGAGCATGTCAATACAAATGAAATCTTGTGAAACTTAACTAAAGATAATTTAACATCAACTTTCAGGAACAAAACTTACAGTAAAGCAGTAAGATTTCGCTTCACCGTGCAATATCAATAATTTTGATGCCACTGAAAATAGTGGAGGCTGAAAAGGGTTCTTTAAAAGAAGGTATCCGTTATATGCTTTCTAACAGCTTTCCCATTCTCAGGACCATGGTATTGCTCCTCTACATCAAAGTCCCGTCCATCTATGTCCCAATCATCTATTTCGGGCTCCCTTAGACTTAAAGCAATATTATGCAAAACAAAGCATGCAGCTACAATAGTGCAGACCCTATCTGGGACCATTCTAATTTCAGAGTGGAGGATATGAAACCTCCTTTTAAGCAAACCAAAGGTATGATCAATAATGCAGCGGGTTGTTTTATGAGCCTCATTAAAACATTCCTCTGATCTTGTTTGAGGATGAGCATATGGGGTCTGTAAGAATGGAGTGCAGGCATACCCACTATCACCAAGAAGCACTCCATCCTCCAGCCCATGGTTGCTTCCCTCCAACTGTCGACCTACAGCGTATGGCAGAGGTCCTGAATATATGACTATCATGGGCACTTCCAGGCCACTTAGCAACAACGTTTGTGAATAATCCTGCAATATAGAGTTAAAAAAAGTCTTCTAGCTGTACATCAGTGATTCGGCTTGCTTAACATACAAACAAAAAAAGCAAGCCAGCATTTGTCATGTTCAATGTTTTGTGAGTACTAATAATTAGGATTCGTGAAGCGCAAATGTTCATGCAGGTGTGCATAAAAATTATTCAAAAATTATATTACATTAAATTGCCATTGTGCAGGCATTCCTAGCATCAGCTGAAAGCATGTTCCCAAGTTTAGTGGCTGCTAATTAACAATTTTTTTATGTGCCTGTCCTGTTGTTGATCATGAATTTTGTCATAACATTGTTAGAGTAGCTGTGGATCCACTGACTGCTCTGACAATGTTAAGACAAAATTTGTGATCAATAATAGGACAGACGTGAAAAACAGACAAGTTTCAATTTGTTTTTAACAATAAAAGGCATAAATATTACAAATTCATGTATCTGTCCACTTATTAACTATGGAAATTAGCCAACAAGCAAGCAATAAGTTCTGCAGTGATTGTAAAATTAGTGATGCTGTTTTACCTTCGTGATTACAAATGGCCTGCACATTTATTGAATGAAAGCCCTTTCTGTTAACATAATCTGACTCATTTACGTGCCTTGTTTGATTTCGTCTCGCTCAGCTCTTGTTGTGGGAAACTTGATGAAGTAATTAACTTTGGCGGCAAGAACTTGAGTTACCCGACGAACAACTTGACTTATGGTGGATTTATCGTAACTGCTGAATGTATCTCCAATTACTTCCAGGAAACTGCCTGAAGCCAGGAATCTTAAAATGATCAGTACTTGTTCTTCTGCAGACAACGAGTGGCTTCTTCTCGTTGAGGGAGAAATTTCATCTACTTAGTACTAGCAAGTCAATAATAAATTCAAGTCCGTCTCTTCCAAAACGATACTGAGACCTTAATTCACGTTCAGTTTAACACTGAAATGGGTCAATTTTCCGGCGATACGCTTTCTCTTTCTGCGGGTTGGCCAAGTGATTCAGCCTGAGATCAAGACTACTGGCGGCCATCTTGTTTATTTTGGCTTTTGCTACGGCATTTTTTTTTCGGTGGATAAAAGTTATACTACCTACCTTGACATGGATAACTTCAGTCGTCTTTTTCCGCTGGGTAGTGGCTGGATAGTGCTATCCAAGCTTTGAACAATCGAGATGATGCAATTGGATAAATGTTGTCCTCCGGATAGCGATTTATCCGCTGGACAAGAGTTATCCACTTTTTGAACAACCGGGGCCTGGACTATAGCAAACACTGGGAGTAGGTGTATCTTGCAACAATATGTAGTTGAACAAACTTTATTTTGCCATGTTAACAGGTCAAGAAATGTCATGGTGATTGACCTTGGACACCTGAAGATTACTAGTGACCCAGAGCAGGAAAGGATTGTGTCCACCAAGGTAGCTCATTTTTTGTTATTTTTGTAGACTACAGTATTGTGCAAAAGTATTGAGAGCAAATTTTGATGAATTTTAAGGGAAAAGTTTTGAGGAGAAATAAATTTGTGAATGAATTGTCTGTTATCACGAAGTCTTGTAAAGATAGATTTAAAAAAAAATGTGCATGATGAAATTGTTGAGGAAAAGCTAACAAAACGTCAGTTAGTTTGTGCATACAATCCACCCCCATGTAGTCACCAAAAATGATGCAATAGTCCTTGAAGCTCAATCACATTTTATGTTCTTTGCTTTATAATGTTTAAAGTAAAACATTACAAGCATGGCTGAATTAATGAATGAATTTTCTGTTGGTCTGAATTCATAGTACATTTTAGAAACAAAGTAAATGAAGTTCAGGAATTCAAGCCTTGTGTTCTTCCAATTTGACATTCATTAATGTGCCATATACCGTATCCCAGCAAAAAGTCCTCAGTTCTCTTTAATTATTTTTAACCCTTTTTAGGACCTTAGTGTGGAGGATTTGGAATCAAAGTGCTATGACAAGTTTGACTTTAGGCTTGAAGACCTTCAGATTCTCATTGCAAAAGCAGGTAACAGTTGCTTTTTCTACTTTTCAAAGGAAGTCTAATGTACATGTAATTTAACTTAATTTTTGTGAAAATTTCATGTAATTTAATTTAGTCATAACGTTATATATTTATGCACCAGTACTCAATATTTCAGTGTGATTTTAGATTTTAGTGTAATTTACAGTGTCACTTGTGGTCCGCTAGAAGAATTTTGACATGATAATAAAGTTATTAACTGTCTTAAATTACGTAGATCTTGTACAAAGTTTGCATTAATTTTAGGCTTTCCAGATCTTATAACAGGATTCTCATCTGCTTTTAGTTGAGCAGAAACTGCAGAAATGAATTTATCACTGAATTCCAGTATAATAGCTTAGCTGTTTTAAAAAGAGTGTTTTGTTTGAGTAATTAAGTTACATGGAAATTTATCTGTTTAGGTGAGGACTGGCAAACTGCGAGGAAAGATATCAAATCCAAGATGCATATTCTTGATCCCTTGGGATTTGACATGAAGCTTCAGAAGGCATTAAATCCTGATGATATAAGGCTTGCACAGTAAGAGCTGCTGTTGCTGTGTTTTGTTTCATTATTGTGGTGGCTTGGTCCTTTTAAATCCACCTTTTCTGTTTAAATGTTCTGTAGACTAATAATCTTTCCTTGTGTAGAATATATTATTTAGACAAACTGACAAGTTGAAAGCTCTTTCAATGCAGTTGGTTTACATGTACTTTTAAAATAACACTCTATCTTCACTACTGCAGTTAGTGATGTAGTGGGAAGCAGGAATCTTTTGTTCATGTTAATGTTATGTTAAGTTAATTTTATAACATTGAGTCCTACACTGGAAGATAGTTATTGTGTACTTTAACCTCCAACAGGATCAAAGTTTCAGGAAGTCTTCCTTCTGTTAAAGTTCATGTGTCTGACGAGAAGCTTCATCAAGTTATTCATGTATGGTGATAACTTTATAACATTAAATCTTTCCCACATCTTACAGATATACTGAAGTTTATATACTTGTCTAGTAGCTTTCCTTATTAAGTGGTTATCAAACTATGTTATAAATTATGACAACAAGTGAGACAATTTCGTTTCATACCATTCATACCATGGGAATAATGAATACAACTAAACTTGATTGTTTGCTAGAAAAAATGACTAGCCTTATCAGAGAGAGAGGAACTGAGACCAAAGCCATACCCCGCTCTGATGTGGCCTGTGGGTGGCATGGAGTGGGACTGCAATACAGGGGAAGATGAACCGGAAACTGACATAGCACATTAGTGCCTTAAGTGTATTTCCACAGAACAGTCAAGGATTAACTATTTAGAGCTCTAATAAAATGCCATTGAATAGAATCCAAAACGTTACATTTGTCATTGTTTCTATCTGACTGTATTTGCAAAAGCATGGTCACAGACTGCTCAAAGCGATTCCCAGAGTCACAAAGTGCCCTAACCACCCCCCTGGCCAAGAGATATGCATGTCATGTATACACATGGCCTGGGCCTATATCTCGCAGGGTGCCATGCAACACAAAACCCTTAAACAAGGTTCGACAAGTGAGCAAAGAGCCCAGTCAA
>CM042748.1:19554173-19572504 GCA_022496165.2 Catalaphyllia jardinei
GTTGCTTGCATCCACCTTGATGCACCTAAATTGCGCATACATTGTTATTCTTGCAAGGCTTCCATGTCAAGTCACTCATCCTCATTGTCCCGGCTGAGACCATCATGTCATTACTTCTCTACTTTTCATGGTCCCCAAGCTCTGCTGTCACAGTTCTCTGCCAAGTACAGTGGTAATGAACCTTCTGTTTAGTTACCGATCTGTTTGTTTGACTGAGCTCTAATTTTGATGCAAGTCAGTCATTACGTCTTAGAGAATTTACTTCCAAATTGACATCCACGTTCTTGGATTAGAGTGCTTGGTTTTGCTTTTGTTATTGTTGCTTTGCTTTTGTTGTTGCTGCGCTTTTTTTAAATCTTAAATGCATGGTTCATTTTAAATTTTGTATTATGTATTTAGTTTCAGTCTCGATATTTTTGTTCTGCCATTGACAGTGTACATTCGGTAAAGGTAAAGAATCCGATCCCACTGACCCGTCGGCCAACTGTCGGCCGACTGTCGACCAACACGTTGACCACTCTTTGAACTTATAACGTACAAGATGCGTCGGTGGTGCTTCGGTAGTGTGTCGGTGACTCGCTTGGGCCTTGTTGAACTTTTGCAATGCTAAACATACCTTTTACAAACTGAACTGAAATGCGTTTCTTACTCCATTCTTTAGGGCAGTCCTTTAAATAAGCAAAATAGCTTCCTGGACTGCCTGCCAAATGCATGATTATTATTGTAATTAGTATAATTATAATTTATGAAGGCAAATAAAATGAAATGAACCGAACTGAACTGTCAACTCTATGTAACGAATAGTAGAGTGACATATCTCTTACACTAGGAAAACCAGACAAAAGGGTAAAACTAATTATGGCATGACTGAAAACAGCTCACTGGTATGGGAGCACTTAATTTCTTCTGCAGCTTTCTTTAAAATCAAGGACACATTTATGGCTTTGGTACACTATGGGTCTTGCAGCTATTATGTTTGTACCTGGCACTGTTTGTTCATTTGTTTATTTTTAATTATGATCTCTGTATATTTTATTGTCCAGAGAGTCCAAGGTAGCGAAAGCTAAGAAATTTGCAAAGGAGGCTTTGGCAAAGCAAGTTAAGGTCTCACTTAAGTTTGAAATAGAAGAGGTAGGTGTGATAATGTTCCCTGGAATTTAGTTACAAGTAGAATTTCCGACATGAGGTAGAAATGTACAAGAATGTATATTATTTTCTAAGAAAAGTCATTGTCATTATATATTATTTGGCTGCAAAAGGTAACATGCATTTGAACATTGAGGAAGTGAAGGTGCAGTGAAAGTAGTATATGTATTCTGGTATCTAGAGGGTCTAGCTCTCTTTGTAATTTGTATGTGTGACAGAGACCTTAGAACCTAAGACATTACAGTATCTCTGCTATACAAGTTTTCTGAAGTGTTTGTAATTTTCTCTTCTTCATGAGTTAAGAAATATTAGTCATAGTACATGTACCTGTTTGTGAACCAAGACTTGCAGAAGAAGGGTTTACATCTACTCCAGTCTGGAACTTGCTAAGATGTTAAGAACGGCTGACTCTTAGGATCGGAAACCCCGGTCAATGACCCATTTGGCAAATCGCTCATATTTTGCCCAAAGATACCCTTAGGTGACCTTATTGTAAAAATCATATTTAAAGATTCCAGGGAGTTTTTATTTTTTAGAAATTCGCAAAAATTTGAAAGCGCGGTCGAAGTACGGTTTTTTGTGTAATAAAATTACTGAAATAAGGTGAGAGGACGAAGTGCTGCTGTAGTCTTATAATAAACTCAATTTTCTCCAGACTTTACCCAAATGTGGATCAACCACTATAATTCATTCTCCGTGTTCAACTTATCTCAGAGATGCTGATACAGTGGTTTTCCCAACCATTTAAAACACCTACGGAGCGTGTTCAAAATGGCGGCAAAATATAGGTCATTTTTAACAGCATAAAAATGCATCTGGTGCCTCACTTTTCAAATGTTCATTCTGCAATTTATATCAACAGATTAAAGGGTTAAAGTAATATTAGCAAATTGAAAGGCGCTTTTTACAGTTGTCTTATCCTGGAGCAATTACATGTATGCTCTTAGTTGTAGCTACAGTCAGAGGGGAAGGGGTACTCTCGGAATTTGGGATATCTGTATGCCGTAGAGGATTGAGCAGTCTCCCTTAACACCAGCACTTAAACACCAGGCCCCGGTTGTTCAAAAGCTGGATAACGCTAACCACTGGATAAATTACTATCCAGCACATAGTGCGGTTTGTTTTGTTAACCCGTATCCACTGGATAGCGATTTATTCGGTGGGATAGCTTTATCCAGCCATCGAACAACCGGGGCCAGATAAGCCTGAAGTATCAAAGGGATCACTCAACTAAATAATTTTCAGTTTAGCTCTGCTGAGTCAATTACCTGTCGGCGCGCGTATTGGATTGACCGTGGATAAGTAGAAAAACAGTTCAATTGGGAAAAGCCTGTTGCATATTGTAATTTAGCATTGCATGCCCATCACCCAATCGGTGTGGCCTGGTGGGTTGTTCGAAAGTTGAAGGACGCTATCCACAGGATAAGTCACTATCCAGTGGATAGCCGGGTTTGTTTTGTTAGCATTTATCCACTGGCTCGAAAGCGATCCGGTGGATGGTGTTATCCAGCGTTTGAACAACTGGGGCCTGGTTGTAATGCTAATTGTATTTGATAGAATTTCAAGTTTTCTTTCGACACATACTGGGAAGACACACACCTGGAAGGGTACACACGTCAAGTTAGTCAACTCGCAGTGATTAACAGAAGAGCGATGGCGTGCCACTAGTGAAGGGATTGCAGATTGTCTTAACCCTTTATCCTAATAGACCTCTGTGTTATTCTAATGAACTGCAGTTACAATGATATTATTTAGCGTTATGAACGTGTTAGTAGTCAAGGGTTTCTTTTGCAATTCAGTCAGGCATTGCTTTTTCTTTGTTTCCGTGTTCTCTGAAGGCGACTAACCTCTTACTAACCAAACGCGAGGGCCGTACTGGGGAATATTGGCCCGAGGTTGTGACAGTACGGACCGAGTGCAGCGAGAAATAGTTGAACATGTTGAACCAAAGGTGTTCAAGCTCTGATGTTGGTAGGCTGTCGCTCAATTCTTTCGTTTGTACTATTGGCTAATTCATCGTCGTCTTCTATTCAAAGGAATAGGGCATTTTACATGTTTTCTTTTAGCAGTTTAAGCTGCAAATAAATTTGCCGGATTTTGAAAAGAAAAAAATACACGGCTTACATGGTCCTTAGGGTGTACTATTGTCAGCAAGGCAGCTGCATTCATGTATTTTATAGGCTTTCTACTTTGATGAGGCTCTGAATTAAAATGTACTCAGTCGGTAGAGAGACATTCCCTTATGGACTTAGCCAAACTGTGCTACAGCCCTCCTCGGAGCAAGCATTGGCACATTACTCAAAATCAAACTAGGGTCACCTAAAAGCTTTGTCAGTGATAAACAGCACTCTTATGGCACCACTCCGCATAGGTCAAAAGACCTTGATGCCAAAATGATTACGCGGAAAATGCACAGAGCCCATGATCCTGATGATATGCGTCTCTGAATTCTTTACAGTCGACTCGCAGGTTGCTAGTTTTTCTCTCGCTAAAGTGGCGCAGTGCACCCGCAGTTAGCCAAAGTGATCCTGAGGAGATGCATGTTCAGGCATCTGAAGAAGACAGCAATTTTAGTCAGACAAAGGAAGCTTTAGAAATAACTCATCTCCAGCATCCTTTTGTACACGACCAGCTTGACCTCTGCTTTGGCGATGAAAGGTACGCTAAAGAACCTGAAACTGCATATGCTACAGTGAGGGTGTGATAACCTGAGACAAGATATACCTCTCCCACCCCAGCGCTGAAAGGCTCTGGCCATACTCGGCGCTCCTGAAGGACATTACTAACAACTGCACTTGACGAAAGTATCTTGGGAACTGTCAGTGTTTGGCTTCCTCGGTGTTTAGCAAATATCTCTTGAGGAGGGTGAAGGGTCGTGAAGGGAACGTCATATTTCTGAAGAGAGGGAGGGGGAGAGGAAGATCCTTTGGAGGAAAAACTAATGGTCGAATGGCCACCCTTTCCAAATCCACTGCAGTGATTAATTTACCTTTATCAGCTTAAAACTAGATGTTCTTAAGTACTTTCTTTCCGACACTACTCAGTCCAACAGTACCATTGAAAACTAATCACCTGAAAACATAGATATATTTTTTCACAAGAAGTAGCTGAGTTATTTATGATTCTTTTATACTGCTTAAAGAAAAAGGGTGAATTAATCCCCTCCTATCCCCCACTCCACTCCACCACCATCCCCCAAAGAGAACGAAAACTGGCGGTGTGCTTGCATGACAGTTTTCACGATTCGCTGCCTCTGGGGACAGGGAGCTCAAATGTTAACCTTGCAAAATTACACTTTGCATGATAATATGTATATTGTAACTACTGCCTTTAAATGGTCCAGGAATTGTTCTGTTATATTCTGGGCTAGCAGTAAGCTGGATCTACGGCATTTGGGTATGTCTTCAGTTATTCTAAGGACGATAATTGTAGCTCGCAATGAATGGTCGTAATTTCAGGTACTTCAAACCAATTATTTTGTGAACTGCTTTGAACTTACACAGTATTTAGTTTTTATCCATAGTTGTGTTAGATAAAATTTGAAATGTTAAGGAGTCTATGATTAAGGAAATCTGCGTTTGATATGTTTGTGGCAAACCTGTCAATTGATTTGCATAAGCGCTCGCGAATTTCGGTTGATGATACTATCCAGAGGAATTCCGAGCTTGAAATTCGAATTTTTGCAGTAGATGACGCTGGTGATCACAGGCAAGAAACTGCAAGAGGATCTTTCCAAAGGCCTAGGCTATAAATAGACGGGATTTAGATCAATTTTAGATTTTCTTCAATTGAGTCAATTAATTAAACTTGTTAACCTTCAGTTCGCGAATAAATCAAGTGTCATTTGAGCTGAGTAGCTCGCATAGATTTTCAAAATTTCTCAGAAGGAAGCGTTGCAAGTTCGAGTATGAAACTTAGCAAGGTAAATGTTTAATGCTAAGAGGTTAAGGCTGTAAAGTAAGATAATCGAAAAGTGAGGTAGCAGATGCACTTTTATTCTGTTAAAAATGACCTATATTTTGTCGCCATTTTGAACACGAGTCAAAGGCGCTTTTAAAATGATACAGGAAATCACCATATTAACATATCTGAGATTAGTTAAAAACTAAAAATAAATAAGGATGGTTGTTCCACATTTGTGTGAAGTTTGAAGTCAATTGAACCTATTTTAACACTTTACCAGCACTTCGTCCTCTCGCCTCATTTTATCAAACGAGAAACCGCACTTTGACCGCGCTTTCAATTTTCGCGGATTTCTAAAAAATAAAAATTCGCTGGAATTTTCAAATATGATTTTTCGAATTAGGTCACCTAAGGGTATCTTTGGGCAAATATGAGGGATTTGCCAAATGGGTCGTTGACCGGTGTTTCTCGATCCTAAGAGTCAGCCATTCTTAAACTTAGTAGTATTCTACCCCTTTACAGGACTTCTACATAAAAAAATGCCTACGATGACAACAAATAATACAAGAGTGGTAAAGGATGCTGAACTGTGTAATGAAGTCTATAAATGACATGAACTTATTACTGCCTGCTTTAATACATTACAGATTGCTGTTGATGTTGGGACTGTGGATGGCACAGGGAAAGTAACACCTTTCCTCGTACTGTCCATAAAAGGCTTGGGTACTAATGTCATTATGCACCCTTGGGACCTTACAGCAAGTGCATCCTTGTCCTCTTTGGCTGTAGCTGAGATGACACATGGAACTGAAGGAGTCCCTCTCTATCTTGTACAGACACCTGTTGGAGCAGAATTGCTGTCAGTCAAGTTTTTGAAGGTAGTAATAATTATTATAATTGTGTTGTACATGCAGTTTCTGCATTGCAGAGATTTAACAACAACAGCAGCAGCAACAACAACAACATCAACAACTGACAACAAAACGGGAGATATAAATCAACTGACTATCTATAACTTAAGTAAATGAAAAACTGCTTCTGCTTATATCACAGTTTTGCATTCAATTTAGGTTATGAAGTTAAACTACTTTTGTGTCAATATCACATGACTTTAGCCTCCACAACTTTGACTTCACTCTTGCTTGTGTGTTAATTATTTCAAGTGATAACTGGTTAAGTAAGCAAAGTGATGGTTTGTGCCTTCACACCACTATAGAACCACTAGAGATATTAATAGACCACTTGTTGACTTTAAAGTGCACCTAACCCCAATTTTTTCTGCTAAATCGAATCTACTTACTATTTGAAGCATTTGGGCGCAAATTTTTTTGAATTTTCTTGAGTCCTTGATTTTCTATGCCCTCTCAAAGTCGCACTTGAAGTGTTCCACAACCGAGTTTTAGGGAGTCTGGGGCAGCGGTTGCTGATGACGTCTACCCAGGAACCAAACACATAATGGCGCCTCAATCAGCTCTCTCTATTTGCAGAGAAAATGGAAAGCAAAATTAATCGTTCCATTATATTTTGGAACTAAAACGTCAAAAAAAGAATCATTTCTTTTTCATCGCTGGAGTCAGAGTTAATTTTTGATTCAAAGACTTCAAAAACTTCGATTGAGCACGTTCAGACGTTCAACAACTGTGAAATCACTGCCTGGAACTTTGAGAGCGCTTTGCAATATTTCAATTATGGGGAAGAGCTCTTTGTGGACGAGCTGCTTGTATATTAGGAATGGAAAGCTAGATACGAAGCTAGTGGAGGAGCAGGAAAACAAAAGCCAGGAAAGAAAACTCAAGGACTGCTTTGGATGGTAAATTCATTACCATATTAGAGCGCACATGGTGAACTCCAAAACACTGGCTTCGATCTGACGATTGAAAATCGTAAAACTGTTTGGACCTTTATTTTCGAAGCTTTTGGAAGAAAGGCGGAAGGAAGATTTTTTCGCAGAAGTATTTCAAATAACAAGTAGATTCATTTTAGCGAAAAAAAAATTGGGGGGTTAGGTGCACTTTAAAAGTTCTATGTTCCCTTAATGTCTGTGCTTTCCATAGTTATGAGCTTCTAAACTTGTTTTATGCATTTTTAAGGTGGAGTGTTTGCTTTATTTTTTGTGTGTTATAGGTTGAAACAGACCATCCTGAATACTGCTCAACGTTCAAGTCCACTCAGCAGTCTGTTGTTGTGGATTTCTCTTCATTACAAGTAAAACTGCATCAAGAAGCTTTGCTCAACATCATTAATCTCTCAACAAAACTGCTACCTCCCAGGTGCGGTATTTTACATTTTTGCAACCTCACTAACCTGAGAACTGTCACAAATTCTTGATAGGCCAAGCAATTCTATTTAGACATTGGCACAGGAGTAGTATAGGGAGCGCAAATCAGATTGCCTTATTTTGATCATGTGATTGAAATGGCATTGAGAATGAAATTTTTAAAACATCCTAATTAACCATTAGCCATCAAGCAGTCATTTCAATTTTACTTTTGTCTTTGTTCCTTTGTCAGTGAAGAGAGCCTACCTCTCCCAGGAGTGGTTGGCGACAGCACAAAGGCAGAAGGAAAAGATGGTGATCAGGTAGCTCAAGACATTGTTGCAAAAGGGAAGAAGAAGAAAGATGACAAAAATGAAATACAGATTGAGGTAACAGCCAAACTTGGAGGAATTGGTGTTACAGTAACATCTGTTGATGGGGATTTGACTCACATCATTGTTGGGGGTGAGTGATTTACACAGCAGACCTCTAGTATCATGACAAAATTTATATTTTTGCACAAACAACACAAGTTTATTTTACTTCTTTAAACATGCTTTGATGCAAAGTTGAAATGTCTGTGGCAGGTAAAACTCCATCCAGAATTACTGAATAAGGTACATGATCTAGCTGAAATGCTTATATGATGAAATGAAGTAATGCCTTGTGATACAGTTATATTTAGCAACTAACACACACACAAACATATACATCGTGCATTACTTATGTTGCTTATGTAAAAAGGAGGAATGAAAGAAAGACAGAATAGTGTGGACAGCGATGTCTGGAATTGCAAAGTCAATAGCAGTTTAAGAATTAATAGATTTTTGGAAGGCACTGCATTGCATGTCAAGATTATGAAAATTTCTTAATTTTAAGTCTTTTTTTTGTCTAATACCATAACATTTTTTCTCTTGTAAAGGGTTGTCAGCCTGCTGTGTTATCAGAGGCAGTAGAACAGAAGTTACGGCAAGGTACGCATGTGATTGTTTTACAGCAGACAGTAAACAGTGTAAATTAAGATTATTGTCGATGATTGCTGCAGGCATTCATAGTTGTGTCATTGCTCTGCAGTTTTGCCCATGTGGTTTTGCTTTGCCTAGCATTGTTGCTTTGCCTTTGGTTTGCTCCCTCCCACCTGCCTCTTGGTTCATGGTGGGCTCCTGTGTCCAGGTGCAGCATATTCTAAACATTAAGAAGTTAAATGTAATAAATACATTTGCATACTACTTCATTTCAGAATGAAAAATTTGTCAGTGTTGGATACTACTCCTGGAGCTCTATATTCAAAAATTGTGTCCATTGTGAACCAGGAAGTGTTTAGCCTTCAGGTGTGGAAAATATGTATAATTGATATTTTGCAGGGTAGTCTTTAGGTAAATCCAAGCGTTATGATTGGTTCTTTCTTGGTTGAGATTTTGCCATACAGGCTGTTTCTATTGAAATCACAAGCTGTATATTTGATAGATACTTTATTAGCATGTACATGGTAGCCATCGGCTAAATTACATACAAAGACTTTAAAAATGCTAAAATTGCTACAAAAAAAATGTTCTATAAGATATACAACCTAATATACATTCTTATTATTGTTAATTAAATTACACTGAAAGTTAATAAAACTATTCTTTGTGCGATTAGTTTTATAACTAAGATCAAACACTCGGCGTTGCCTAAAATTGTACTTCGGAGTATGTCTTGGGGGGAGCAAATGGTGTAATTTATGCTCTTTGTCGTCTGAAATTTTACTAAAAAGTGAACTGCATAAAAAACTATGATGATCGAAAAGTGAATCCATGTCTAAAAACGCTAGCGATTCGTTATAACTTAAGTGAGGGCAAATGATTGATAAAGCTCTTTTCTGCACTCGTTCTGAATCGTTAATAAGGTAATTAGGCAGCCGGATGAATGAAAGACTGGTACAGCATAGTCACAAACGGATCTAATACAACAAGTGTAGAATCTTACTAAATCCGATGTAGAGACCCTAGCACGTTTAAGCTGTCTAAGAAAATAAAGTCGTTTAGACGCTTTCTTGATTGTTTCGTTAATGTGTAAGTTCCAAGAGAGATTGTCTGTAATTTTTTTTAAGGCTGGAAAATTCAGTTAGCAAGCATACAGTGAACTACTTTCTAACCTAGCATGCTCAGTCTGTACTTTGGGTTATTGCTGAGCTTGGTCCGTACTGCTATGACCTTGGACCAATACTCTCCAGTGCAGCCCTTGCACTACATTAGGAGTTAACCACTTTGTATGAAATTGACATCACATTTGTTATTGGTCAAAGGTGAATAATCTTTTTCTACAACAAGGTTTTTAGAAATGTGTGTCAGTGTCGAAAGGTGATGCAAAGGATGTGTTTTCAAATTTAGGTAACATCAAGATTTTGAATTTATATTTAGATTACAATATCTTGCTCTTTACCTCTCTCCTCTCTCTCTTTCACAGGTTGTTGTCTTCAATGAAGCAACTTCTGTTAGAAACTTTAGGGACATGGAAGCTGTTGATGTAAAATTCCAGATGAGAATTGGATGTATTAGAGTTGTCTTCCTCAACAAATTTGTGATGAGCCTCTTGGTACGTGTCAGTGACTAAACGTTAATTGCATTATGTGGTTCCTGTGCTGAGGTAAAACTCAGAGGAAAAGTGTAGATCTAGTATACAGGCAAACCTCCGGTTGCGAACACTTCTCGTAAGCAACCACCTCTCCTCAGCAAGTCATATCACTCAGGCTATATTTGGAACCTATCGAAATCAACTGTGACCACTTTTAGAGGTTAAAGTTGTAAATTTTGCTATGTTTTTAACTTCCTGTAAGTGACCACTTGACAGATAATGGAGTGAAAAATGGATAAGGTGTTGTAACATCATCGCATTCCTGGCTAGGACAAGGGGCAGAACCCTTTTTTCTCGAAATTGACTTTTGCATGAATAAAGCGTTGCATCGGCATAGGTGAATGGGCAGTTACCATATTCTAATCTGGAAAAATTTTGATCCATTATGGTCTAAGGTCTTGTAGGCAGCAACCTTCCATGAACGACCACGTACAGCTGTAGGCTTGACACTTAAGGTGGTCGCTTATGGGAAGATTGACTGTATCAAACATAATGACCGTGTTTGACCACATTTCCAAACACCGAGAAGAGAGTTGATGAACTTCAAGGTTTTTGGAAATGCGGTGAAACACAGTCTCGTGTGTTTGATATATCTTTTCAATCGAAACTTAAACTAAGGAGAAAGAAAATTGTAAAAATCCATGCTAATTAAAATCAGATATTCAAGCATCTTCTGGGTCATGATATCCTTTGTTTAAAATTGTTATTATACATTGTACTAAATATCAGTATTCTGATTGGCCAAGAGCCCCCTGCTTATTTTGAGAATTCACGTGATTTTGTGGACAAGTATGATTATAGTATAATCTGCTATCCAATTATATGTGCAGATTATACTGCGCGCACTGCGCATGTGTAATACACCTTTGGCACGAGCACTTGAATGGTTTCGAAAGATGCGGCTGCTTGGTGCGTTTGTCCTTGTATTTTTAGCTCAAATAAAATCTACTTGCATTTCACACAATAGCTTTTGTATATTTTCCATAAAGCAATGTATAATAAAACAACAATTTAATTTGGTTTATGTGATATCCGGAATAATCAAGGTATCAAGTGTAATCAGCCTCGATCTTGATTTTCCGATTTCACAAAAACCTCATCCATTTGTTGTTTATACGTGTAATTCAGAAGGTGTGCGATTTTTCCATGAGTTTACCTGCACAATAAACTATAGCTGTTTAACCAATCAGAGTGCCTCCATTGATTTGGTTATTATATAAAATTGTTTGGGTAACTCACCGGCTTGTAAAAAGTTTCCTTTCTTTACCTTTCAATCAGGCCTTTTTGAACAAGTTTCAACAGGCAAAGGATGCCGTGGAGTATGCCAGAAAAAGTGCAGCTGAGTCGGCCACTGCAACAGTAAGTCACCAGATGCACCGGTGATAAACATCTTGAAACATTACACAGTGATAAACAATTCTGTTTCGTCCTTCCTCGTAGATCCAGAGTCTCCAAACTCAAAGCTCAAGAATAAGCTTGTCTGTGTCCATCCAGGCACCCCTGATAGTCATCCCCGTCAGTTCAAATTCTCTTGATGCATTTGTCGCAAACCTTGGCCACCTTAGTGTGTCAAACACATTCAATCTGGCACATGATGGTGAAGATCCCAGTGGAAGTGATGCTGTTGTTGTTGACAACATGGTTGTGGAGCTCAGCTCTGTGCAGTTGTTAAGGTTGAAATTTGAAACGTTTTATTTCTTAGTATGAAATAATGGATGGTATTTTGTGGCTAGGAAATCCTCTTATTGTGAGTGTTAGGTTCTTAAACAATTGTAACTCGGTGATGGGAATTCCATTGCTACTTAACTTATTTTACCCAGAACTCGATTTTGCGATTGTAGTTTTCCTTTTCACCACGTTGGGAACCTGTTTGTGGTGATTTTCCACGCATTGGCATTCGCTCTTAGACTCTATTGTACTAGAAACAAAAAAGAAAGTGATACAGGCGTATGGAGAACTGTTTTGTTGTCAAGAGGCCCTGCTGTCACATCAGTCCAGGTTATCATTTGGGTAGTTTCCTTGTGGACTTTGCTATTGTCCTTGGTCTCATTTAGGGCTGTAATGACAGATGGAGAAAACATAGGAGCCACCCGCCTAGTTCTGGAACCCGCTAATTTAGCAGTATACGTAGCTCGCAATTTGTCTCCTTGGTACCATGATGTACCAGATGTTGATGTCATGGGAAAGCTGCATGCTGTGAAGGTCAGTTGTGTTTGAAAAGAGGAATTAATAACCGGTGTCACTAAGAACTGATGCTTAATGTGATTGATATTTTAACATGTTAAAACAAGTCTTGTTCAGTTGCTGTTCATGGAAGAGCAGTGATCTTACTAGTTCTGTAGTCCAGTACAATGCAACACATGGTTGTTATCTTTATCAATAAACGTGTACCTGTGTGCTTCAGAAAGATTATTAAAGGGCCATAGCTCAATTTTTTCAATACTTTCTAATTCAAGTCTTTCCTGCAACTGGCAGGCATCTGTTTAACATCAGTAGGCTGCAAGTTAGTTCATCTGCAAAAATTTATCTACAACTGTAACTAACTTAACTTCTTAACAACAATATCTACTACAACCCTGTTTCCAAGCTGATCACTTACATAAGACCCGGTTAAGTAAACATTTTCTGTGGAATCAGAGAAACTCTTATGTTCTCAGAATTGAGGGCATTTAATATTGTTAATATTGCTGAATATTTGTATTCCCATTTTAGTTGTGTGCTGGGGAAGATGACATCAGAACTATGCTTGGGATATTGTTTCAGAATCTTAGTGAAGGTGGTACTACTTCCCACACAGGTAAAACATTTAATTGTTTAGTTCTTCGTTTTTATGAACGCTTTAGTGAAAGGTTCAGTCTCAACATTTTCCAGACTATCAACATTTTCCTTGAATCTCTTCCTTTTTGTTTTCATCGCCATAATTCCGCTTAAAGCAAGTGGGCAGCCTTTGCAGTGACGTTTATTTAAAAACTCTGTATAAGAGTGGAAACAGGTCTCATGTTTTATACGAGACTCGATTGTCAAAATCCCTTTTACGAGCTATTCTCGAAAATAAACAGGTTGGCGATTAATTCTTTTCAAAGAGTTATTCCAGAGATGCTGTGTTTTATAATGTTGTAAGGACCAAATTTTGTTGTTATAATTTACCTCAACCCAAATCAGCATATTTTTTTTACCCAATATATCAGAAGTTTGGAAGTGTTTTTTAGTATCTATTTTGCCAAGCTTACCCAAAGAACAGCTTCCCCACAATATCTGCCAAGGTCTAGGTCAAAGAAGACCTTCCCAAACAGAATGGCACAGAGATCGTGATGATACATGTAATAGACTGGAAAGAGGCATTTCAGCAAACAAGATCATGCACAAAAAGTAACAAACTTATTATTTTCCAATTTAAATTCCTTGGAGTCCATAGATGTTTGCCTACAGATTCATTTTTCAATCAGATTGCAGTTAAAAATAATTGCATCTTTTGCAAGGAAAAACGGAAACCTTGCTCCACTTTTTCCGGCAATGCACGGTGACCTCTCATTTCTGGGGAACCTTTTTCCGATGGCCACAAGCATGCTCTTTAATCCAGAAAGGAAATTATCTTGCCATGACCGCCGGTTTTGGGCTGAAACTAGACAGTTCAAATACAAAACTGCAAATTATATCTGGATGTGCAAATTGAGAGATGAAATTCTCAACCTTCCACAATTTTTGCCCCTCTTGGAAAAAACTTATGAAATTGAAATAAAAAATGACAAAACTCAAATCACGTGACCTTGCGAGCAATATTATCACCATAGGGACCTAACTAATGGTATGCTTGTTTAATATGTAAGTAGAATATGTAGTTTTTGCTGTAACAATATGTAATAGCGTTCAATAACAATAGATAATTATAATCAGCGTAAGAAGTGTATGAAAACATCGTAATTCAAGGCTTTAACTCAACGCTGTAAGTAGCGTACAGTAAATTTGTTGTATGTAATGGATTAGATTGTATTTCACTTTGTAGGTTACAATGTGTAGTTCTGTTTTGTAATTTTAGTGTAATTGGAATTGTTTGTGAAAAATAAAACTGTGTGTTTTACAAAAAAAAATAGAAAAAGAACCTATCTTTTTAAGTCTTACAAAAGAGGTTTGTGTATTTTGGAGTAGTTGTGTGAATTTAGGCTAAGTACATGAAGGTTCTTAATTAGGTTCTTAATCTCTGTGAAGGAGATATATATAGTTGTTGATAACCAGAAAAAGAAATATATCATGTTTTAATTGGTTTGATCCATAAATAGACAGTATTTGCTCACAACTGTATTATGTACATGTATTTGTATTTAGTTTCCTTGGTTAATTAAAATATTTATCATAATTTAGCTTAACCCACATATAAGAACCTGCGTGATTTTGCTTGGCTAAACAGGTTTTGTATTTTTGGGTATTAGAGTGCCTATGAACTAAAAAAGAATTGCTGCATATTTGAAAGGTTTTTGAAAGTAAAGAAGAATGGGGGTTTCCTTTTTGGTGTATCATTTTTCGTTTTAGAGTTACTTATGTTCCTGAATTATGCAACTGAGGAAAGGGATAACGTCATAGGTGGTGCCATGAAAATAGTAAAACACTCAATCAAGAATATCCCAAGAAATATTAAAGCAGTGTTCTGTAAACTTGGAACCAGAAATGCACTTCACAAAAAAAAACAAAATGACACCCGTCGTGTTGTTACCATGACAACAGTTATGTTACTGGTCCTGTTTTAATTAACACTAAAATTTCTAGATTTTATCTTAAACGGGGATTGTCCACTCCCAAAAATCTAATGGGGGAGAGTTAAGACAATAAGGGAACCATGTGAGTTTCGTGCAAGACCCTCTGCCCTGCTTGAAAAGGCTTCAAATGGGGATATTTAACAGAATGAGGCTGGAACCAAGAGTATTGCCATGGCAACAACATAGGCATTCTGTGCCTTTTGTGATGTACATTTTTGGAACCAAGTTTGAAGAACACTGCTTCAATATTTCTGGAAATAATCTCGATTCAGTGCTTTACTGTTTTAAGTGGAACTATTAATTTTATGACATCATCACTTTCCTCCTTTGCATCAAACAAGAACGTGAATATCTCTAAATCGAATAAAGATGTTCCGAAAAGGACAAACGCAATTCGTCTTTTCTGTGAAAAGCCTTTCAATTAAATACTTTTAATAAATACCTTCAAATAGGCACTTTAAAATGACACATTTCTGCCATCAGGTTCTTGAACCACTAGGTTCTTGCTTGCAGGTTTTACAATAGTTTTTTTTACTGCATGTTTTAGAACCATCCATAGCTGCAGAAAGTATCAGTCCCATTGTTAAGGACGCGGTTGGTAAGATAATTTGCATTTTTATTCTATTTGTATTTTTTGGTTTTGTTTAGAATATGCTCAACTGTATCAGCTATTGTTTCCAGGGATTCTGTGACTATCTAGCTACAGTAATTACATCAACAAGTGTTTGAAATTGTTTTCAAGTTGAAGGATGAAACCTGCCGCTTAGCAAGATGAAAGCTGGGCCATCCATATTTGAAGCAATTTTTGAGGGCAATTTATTTACTTCTACAAAATAACCAAATCAATGCGCGCGCTCTGATTGGTCAATCAGCTGTGGGTTATTGTGCCGGTAAACCCACGGAAAAATCGCGCGTCTTCTGAATTATTATATAAAAGCAATAGACCACAAGTTTTCTATGGGTTATAGGCTGATAAACCACTTGGGATGTTGGTAGAACACTCGAAGAATTCGTAAACCACTCGCCTGCGGCTCGTGGTTTGCAAATTTTTCTCGTGTTCTACCAACATCCCGCGTGGCTTATCAGCTTATAACCCACAGAAACTTGTGGTCTATTGCTTAAATAGGTGCTGCGGTTTGTAATGCTGTCTTGAATATTTAAAAAAGACCCATAAACCCGTCTGTTTTTACTCTAGACAACAATTGCACTACCCAGAACCTCTACTTTTTGTTTTGATGACAAAAAGTGTATGTTTGCAATGCCAAGGTAATCATGAGGGCCAATTGGAAGTCGCTTTGTAGGAGAGTTATGTCCTATTTTAGGACACGAACATCCTAAACCCCAAATGAGATTGACACCAGGATTTTGTATCTCTGGAAGGTTAACCCATTGACTCCTATGCCGGCCGTAACCGGCCATGACGAGCCTTGGCCTTTTCACCACTTTTGACGTCATCAGTTTCGACCAAAATCAGCATCATCTATACTTCTGCAGGAAGAAAAGATCTTTCCAATTGATGCCCAGATCAAAGTGCCCGACCTAATGGCGCCTGAGATATGCACAAAAATGCTCAAAAAGTTGATTGAACAAGTCAGAGCAAAATTTCCCGCCCCTACACATGGCTATTGTCCGGCTATTGCTATTGCCCGGCTATGGCTATTGCCCGTCTCTATGACGCTTTCTTGGAAGTTTTTTAACTGCAGGCAAGCCCAGTAAAAGGTCAGTCACTGCAGCAGGAGAAGAAAAGGAGAAAGGGGAAAGGCGAAAAAAAGATTAAAAATCGAAAAGCCTAAAGACATAGGTCATTTTCTCCTCCAAAAACTCCAAATTGCGATTTCTGTGCATGCCCGAGCCAACATGTCGTAAAACATGATGCTAGTGGAAAGAAAGGCAAGCTGTCATGTTGCAAATGCCTTTGTGACTAGATTTAAGGAAATTTAGCCAATATCCAGCCTGAAAATCTCCAAAATGTCCAAGAAATGCGTTTTTGGCAAAAAGCTCCAGCAGTCAATGGGTTAACTGTACAGGATCCACTTTTTTAGACACCATTACTCCTACTGAACTGAATGTGTGCAATTTCAGATTCGGGAGTCACAACTCAGGGCCGCAGTGCTGCAGCTTCAGTTTCAAGTGAAGATGTATGGGACAATGTTAAATTTTCATTTGAGATTGAAGAGGTTTCTGCTGCAGTGTTCTGGAAGGAAACCACTAAGGTGAATAATAATACCATTGCACAATCATCATATAATTGAAACGTATTAGGGAAACAAAACTTTGCATAAGCTGCTGTGGTTTTGTGGATGTCATAGTGTCATATACAGGTCTTTGCACAGTGGAATTCAGAAAATATATCGAGATTGTTATGTTCCGATGCTTTTGATGTAAATTTTGTGTTTTTGACAATGGTAGGTTCTTGTATGTCTATTGGTGACTCTCATTTCTTTAATATTAAAAAATCTAGTTGCTTTCTCATCTAGTTGGAATGATTGCTTTGATTGTTGTTGTATTCTTATTAGTGTGTTTCCTCCTTTTTTTACACTATTGCTTTAATAGCCTTCAACTAACAAGTCCTCCAGAGAGCCTGACACCTGTCTGGGACAGTTCTCACTTATTCGGATGGTAGCCTCAGGAAAAATCAAGTCCAACTCCTCGATAAGTGCCAGTGTCATGTTAGAGAGTTGTGTTCTTGATGACAAAAGACCACAGAGTGAACAGGGAGTTACACGGTAGGATACCTGCAAAGGTTTATAGTACATTATGACATTTTTAGGCCTTCTCTCCATGCTGGTTTGGGACTAGAGAAGTGTTTGTCTATCAGCGTTGGGTCTCTGGCCTCACTGCTTGTGTACTCTCATCACCTTCTTACAGGCTTCATAAGACAACAAACCATGGTCAAGCCTTTTTTATTTTCTATAAATATTCACCATGGTGAGTGTCTCCATTTAGCAGGGTGCAAAGAAAGTCATGTCCGACAGCCCGGGGCTAGTGGATTTTGCGATCGGGCTAGTGAATTTTGTGCTTAACTTGCCCGAAGGGCAAGCGAAGATTTTTCGGAGAATTAAAATTACAAAAGTACTTTAAGACAAATGTTTTAAATTCCTAATAAATTCCTGCAGACCGAAAGTCGCTCCGACGAAGTGAAATCTGCATAAACAAGACGAGGTATCGCATTACATGTCAGACGGGGCGCATAGAGTAAAAGGAGATATTGAAAAAAACTTTGGAGGTAAATGTTACCTGTGACTAATTCTTATTGATTCAGAGAAAGCTATTTGTCTAAATTTTGCTTTATAATCATTTGCGAGGAACGTAAACAAAAGTTTTTTATCCTGAACTCAAGTAAGAAATTTATTACTTTTTTAGCAAATATTTGTCACATGCGTTTCAATTTGGTAAATAAATTCTAAACAACGATACTGGAGGTGCTTGTTGATTAAAATATGTAGACCATATCGTATTGTTTTCACTTTTCACGAAAATCTGTCAGATGAAAAGTTGTTCTTTTGAAACGTAAAACCTTTGGTTACTTGTAACAAGATCAACCACAAATTTGCATAAGTTTTGTCTGCATAATATTTGCTCACTGATGCGTTACCAGTCACTCGCACTTTCCACTTTCTCTTAAACTTGAAACTTGACTTGGAAAACTGACTCCTAA
>CM042748.1:19577604-19603339 GCA_022496165.2 Catalaphyllia jardinei
AATATCTTTTTTCAATGGGGAATTCAGAAAATATATAATTTATTAGTAATTCGAATTGTGAACGCTTCTTCATTTCTTTCACTTTATCCAAATCACCATTTCACTTTTCATAAATCTCTTTTAATATATCTGAATAGAAAGATAAAAAAAATGTACATTTTGAGGCTAGAGACTGAAATAAACAGAGTTTTCTAATAAGTCCCCGGTTATTGTCAACGTTTCTCTAGATATTTAAAAGAAAAGAAAACTGTTAAGAGAAAAGTATCAGGTAACTCTGTTCTCGTTTCATCAGGTGGGTGCTTTCAGCGCCAGTTTCACGTAAATGAAGCAAAGCAACTATGGGTATTGGAAATAACTAGTCCACAACAGGTTATCTCCCGCCATATAAGGTGCTGCACTCCTCTGCCAAAAGAATATTTTGAGTGGAGTGATCTGTCCAAGAATACTATTCAATGGGAACACATCGCCAGAATGCAAACTCCCCAAATGTCGTGATGTGGTTTGGGTTTTTTAAAAGGTGGATAAGGCTATACATCAAATAAATCACTTATCCAGCGGATAGTGAGGGCCACAGATAGTGTGTCCCTAAATAGTGATCCATCCGGGTGGTTAAGCATTATCCAGTCTTGGAACAAATGAGGCCCAGAGTTTAGTTTACAAACCAATTGCACATGGTCTGATAAAAATCCCTCAGTCATCCGACGTGTAACCACTGAGATATTTCAACTAATTCAACTTATTCCTACTGTTGTTTTTCTCGTTGCCATGAACCAACCAATAGCATAGCTCCATCTTTCTGTATTAAACCACACACAACTCACAATTCCTCGACTCGTTCCAACGAAGGGCTGACGTTAGAAATGTCAGCTTTTGAATCTCTTTACGGTGGCCAATTCACATTATCAACCCAGTTGATAAAACCAAATTATGTTGTTCTACCCTCTCAACAACGCAGCACCACAGTTTCCTGAGAAAACTACCCCCTCTCTTGGAGACTGCCGTTTGAGTTTATTTAACGATTTGCATTTTAGCTATCATTCGTATGGTTTTCTTTCACCGCAGAATGAAGAAGAAGAAAAGAAGACCACTGAAAATGCAGTCGAACTTTGGAGTGAAAAGCCGATCATGACTGAAGATAGATGGTATTTATCTCCAGGTAAGGCACTTGTCATCCTGTGTGCGATTCATGTATCATTTTACTTGGCAAAGCCTCTACTCTTGCGTGTGTAATTAAATTGTATAAAGACATCAAACTAACAGATCGTGTCAACTTGATAGTTTTCCCAGCACCCTTTCCTGCTATACCACAGTGGATCTCCATTTGGGGAGGCGATGTGGCCGAGTGGTTAGGGCACTGGGCGTAATTAATATCCAGAGGTCTTGGGTTCGAGTCCTTAGCTGGAGTTGTTTCTCGTTATACCTGAAGTTTAACTCCACGGTCTTGTGTGTAAATAGCCAATGGTCGGCCTCCCCCAGTCGGGGTTTTTAAGCCTATTATGCTTAGTTTATTTATTTCTGTTATTTGTTTCTGTCAGTTTAAATGGTGTACTTGTGAACTAGCTAGGTGTAGGACTTTAAACAACAATATGTTATCCTGTCCTCCAAAAGCATAATTTTCAATGAAGTAAGCCTGGTAGATATTTCAGCAGCATTTCATAGGAAGTTCGTTGAGCAAATAAAGGTCAAGACTAGGATGGTGGATAACTGCGTGAGGTTGGACAGGCTACAAAATTCCACCACCTTTATTTTTAATGACTGCTACCTTGCAAAGATTAAACTTATATTTTCTGTCTTTAAGTTCCAGAAGACCACCTGGTCCCTGGTAGACGTGTATTAGCCAGAAACCTGTCCAACCAGAGGAAGTATGATCCAGGATTTGTTTGGTCATCTACAGAGGTCTTGATAAAAGTTCAGTTTGATAACGCCAAGTCCAGTGTTTATGATGCAAATGACCTAACTGCCATGGTACTGGACAAGGATCCTAACCCTAAAGATCTTGTTGTCGGCACACAAGTGGTGGCCAGGTATCCTAAAGAATCAGTGCATGTTGAGGGAAAAGTTAAGCAGGAAAAAGAGGAGAATGAGAAGAAAACATTTTTGATTGAATTTTGGGATGGCCTGGAACACTGGAACAGTTTTGAACAGATTCGCATTCTTACCACCACCAAGCTTGGAGGTATTGAGCCTGTTCACTTACTATATTACTTGAAGCCTTGTTGTTGGCTTAATAGTAATCAATGTTGGTATGGTATTGATCGGTTTGGCATAATGCTATCACGCGCATCAATTTCCTTAGTCACAAGAACTCCTCCAGATAAAATTTGTTCGCACATTGAAGTGGCAGTGACCAACATGTGCACTAATGGTCGTTTGCCGTGTTGGATGAGACGACCATAGAAGACTTACTCTTACCTACCATGTTTTTATAATGGTGTGAAAACCTTAAGGAAACTGTGTGTGTGTGTATGTATACTTAGCATAGTCACAATATAAGATGCATGCATGAAAGGGCACTTGGAATAACTTCATCACAAATTGTTAGACGTTGAAAGTAAATTGTCACGTTGCTAAAAATAAACTGGCAGGAAGCCTGAAAGTAGCTTAATTACTATACAATCTAATTTAATGGCGTTGTGTAAGTGACATCTACATGTAATTTAAAAATTAAAAAAAAGTAAATAATGTGACATCTAATTTGTCTTCTTAGTTCCAAAAGGACAGATTGCAGTGTCCACCATCTTATTTGTCAGAGGCAAAGATGAAGTGTACAGAAAAGGGTTTGTATCCAGCAAAACATACAACAAGCTGGTGATACGAATCTACGGTGAATCCGGAGGCCTTGTAATAGTGGACGCGAATGACAGTGCTGCAGTTGTGCCAGACATTGTACCAGATCCAGCGGCTTTAACTGTTGGAAGAACAGTTATTGCTACTTATGACACATGTTTCTGGGAGGCTGGCAATATCATTGAAATAAAGAAATTAGACGAGAAAGGACAGTATATCTACCGTGTCAGGTTCATTTCTGGCGGAGACACCTGGGTTTTCAACGTTAACTACATCCGCATTTTGATGACAAGGAAAGCTAAAGGTGTGTGTTTAGCAGATAATCATGGCTGTGTTACATGCTTGTGCCATTGTAAAGTAAGAGAAACAAGACCAAGTTTTTCGTCTTCTGCAGGTGCCGTTTTGTTTTATTTCTTTCTTGGTTTAAAACCAAACTGCGAGTTCGTTTTACTGAAATGACTTCTGTGAGTTTTACGGGATTAAGCACCATGAACATTGTTTATATATAATTATGCTGTAAACCTATAAATACTTTCTGTTAAACCCACGTCCTGCCAACCCTTATTCCCTTTACAAGAAAGCTGACAACAAATGTATCAACGAAGAAAGTTAATTAACCGCATACCATAATGGAGATATAGTAATCTCTGTGTGCTTTTCTTCAGTTCCAGAAGGTGTGTTAGATGTTGGCACAGTAGTGTGGGCACATACTTCTAAAATACGGTACTACCATGGATTTGTGTCATACAAGGGAACCAAATTGCATGTTGACTTGTATGATGGAGACAAATTTGTTTACGAAATGAAGGATACATTTTGGAGGGTCATTCCTGATGTGCCACCAAAAGCTGCTGACATCAAACCTGGAACAAGGGTGATAGCCAAATTCAAGAAGAAACCACGGTATTACCGTTCTACAGTGATGGAAATAGATGCTTCTGACCCGAATGAACCCAAGTATCATGTAAAGCTTGATGATGGTGATGAGACATGGGATTCACTTTATGAACTAAGACTTCTACCCATGAAGGTTCACGTTGAAGGTACTCTTTTTGCGATGCAACAGGCCATTTCCGAGTTTTCTTTTGCCTCAAAAAGAGTCCTCCATTCATATCAAGATGTATTATACCTGCAGGTTCATTTTCATATGAAACGTTTAGCACAAGGGCTTGTTTTGAAACAGAGGCTCAAGATAACTCGGAAATGGCGTATTTTGACTCAAAAACCTCCAAAAAATTTGTTCGCCTTTTTTCTCTTTTCTCTTGCTGAATCCTCAGGATGCTCACAGCACTGTTTTTTGCACTGTTTCTCTAGGCGAGGAGAAATCCCCAGATCACATTGATGCCAACCAGGCGGCTAGCAGTAACGCTGAAGTGGTAAAGTCTTGGTTAAAGAGCTATGAATATCACTTCTCAGTATTTTACAAACACGATTAAAGATACCTGCATGTCATCAGTACTCTGATCACACGATGCAGGATGTCAGCCCATAGAAAGGTTTAATTCAAGGGAAATTTTACTTTCATTTGTACATGTGTCTCCCAGGGACAGCAAAGAATCTGTTAAACACAAGTGGAACATTTGTTCTTGATATATTTTTTTCAGTTGGTGTTTGAAATGGAAGGGTTTAACATCAAGTTGGAGGGTATCTTTGGTGGCCAAGTCATTCCATTGCTGTCTGTTGATGGGTCCATTCAAGGTGAACTAAAGAATTGGTCTTCAGCGGTAAGTCAAAGCAGGGAGAGTTTTGCTAGGAATGTTTCATATAAATTTTCAGTGTTTAAGTTCTTGCCCTAATTATCGAGTCCTGAACTCATACACTCGTGTTTTGTTAATTTTAGTTGTCAGTTCATGCAGGAGTTGGCGTTATTGGAAACTACTTTAATGAGCATGTGTCTGAATGGGAGCCTCTTATTGAGCCAGTGGAAGACGAAAAACATGTTTATCGACACTGGGAACTCAATCTTGACGTAAGATTAGTCTTACTCCTAGAGAAGGCATATTTTGAAACCGAGTAAATCATTTTGTTGTAGGAGCCTAAAATAACGCGAAGAAATTCAAGCTGGTCTGCTAGTTGTTATGATCGTAAATACACTGCCTCTTTCTGTTACGGGGGCACTTTATCACTGTTAGGCATTTAAATGAATGAAGCCCTCCAGAATATCACCACTGTTTCTGGATTATACGGTAGTCAGTTCATGGTCTGCTTTCTGGGTTTGGCAGACAGGTTTCCTTCAAAAAAGAAATATGGAACCCACCTCTGGTGCAGATGTTTTTCACAGGGTCATCTAGAGAATGCTTTCTGGACCTCCCTTGAGACTTTCAAAAGTTTAAGAGGAAGATATTGGAAGTGACCAATTATGGCAAGCAAACATGAAGTCAAAAATAAATGTTTGGTTATCAAATCTCTGAGACCAGGTAATGTGTTCTATTTCTATTTTCATGGTCATTTGTATGTCTTTTGTGCTATGTGGTGTTACCCCCAGGTTTCCTTGGCAAATGGTGGCGGTGATAATGATGGCAGCAATTTGGATGACAGTTCTGAAGCAGCGATGTGGCTGGCGGTTCAATCAAAGGATGAGTTGCAGCTGACGGTGACAAAAACATGTCTAGATGTCTTCACTAAGCTTGGAGCTGTACGTAAAATAAATTGAATTTATTGTTTTGTGCATGTTAGTGGTGTGGTTGTTACTCCACATCTCAAGGTACCTTTTCACTTCTGTAGGTTTTCAAAGAGGCTGTTACTCTGGAAGGTACAGGAGTGGTTGCTTTGAAAGATGTTCCACCTTTGCAGATATGGAATGAGGTTTGCAATAGTTGGTTAAATCCTTGTGAATCACTCTTTGGTAATTTGACAAGCATCTTTTCTCGTTTCTTGGCAGCTTGGCATGGAAGTCAAAATTCGGCCTGGAAACAAGTTTCAGGTTTGTTATGCTAATGATATGTAAATTATTTTCTGTATTTGTGTCTTCCTTGGATTTGATAGATTCTGCAAACACTTGGCTGCTTTTTGATCTAGACAGCAGAATGAGAACTCTGTATTCACAAGCGTACAGAAAACTTTGATTTGAAATTTTTTTGTGATTAACGGTTGCCCATTATAAAATGCTTGAATTTTCATTAATCAGGCTACACCAAAACTTATTTCCTCCATGACACCTATGCAAGAATGGTATCCATTGGTGTCTACTCCTTTGATTCCCAAGAGAAATATAGTCTCAGGTTTCCTTTCATTGTGAAGTGGCAATCGTTAAGAGTAAGTCATCACCACCTAAGAAACTTGGCAAATGACAAATTTTCAAAACACATTAAAAAACTGCTTTTCTAGCTAAATCCTAAACATGAACGCTTTTTAACATTTTTGTTGGCAGTAGCCTGCACACCTTTATTTGTGTGGCAAATTATTCATGTATCTCCTTCATTCTAGACTCTAGCTAGTGCTGATAAAGATGGCATGGTTGCAATTCCCCCTGGTCGAAACCTTTCCCTTCGATTTGGAGAGGGAGTTGATGACAAACAAAGCAGCAGATTTGAGAGAGGGAGTAGCGTTTCTGGTGTGGGACCAAGCATTGGTGTCGAGGTGAGACTAGTTGTCTTTTGAAGCATTCCAAGTTCGGGCAGGAAAAAACAAGGACAAATGTCTTTAACCATAAGCATCAAGCAACGAAGTGGTACATCACAACAAGGACACTCGAACCATGAACATAAACTATGAACAGTAATACTGCTAATCGTTTTAATTGAAAAGCTCGTATTGATAAATCATCCAAAAAAACGCATGAAGAAATGTTCATTGTTCATGGTTCCAGTGTTTTCCCTGATAATTTGTGACTTGTTAATGGCCAGTTCCCACTATAAGACGTGCCTTTAAGGAATCATGGTAGTGTTAGTCGTCAATGATGGTTGATGAATCCAGCTACCATAATTCCATGCAGGCATGTTTTATAGTCAGGTGTGCCTGCAGTGAATCATGGTAGTTGCATTCATTAATCTGGGACTGGATCTTCAGTTGATGAATCCAGTTACCATGATTCCCTGCAGGTGTGTCTTATAGTGAGGTGTGCCTGCAGTGAATCATGGTAGTTGTATTCAATCTGAGACTGGATTTTTGGTTGGTGAATCCAACTACTATGATTCCCTGCAGGCGTGTCTTATAGTGAGGTATGCCTGCAGTGAAACATGGTAGTTGCAGTCATCAGACTTGGACTGGATTTTTAGTTGATGAATCCAACTATCATGATTCCCTGTAGGTGTGTCTTATAGTGAGGTGTGCCTGCAGTGAATCATGGTAGTTGTATTCAATCTGGGACTGGATCTTTGGTTGATGAATCCAGCTACCATCATTCCCTCCAGGTGCGTCTCATTGATGGAACTGGCCATTGAAAGTAGAGTCTCAGACTGGCCAATGGAAATTTGGAGAGTTAGGTGAAAGGATTAAGTGTCACCAATAATAGAAGACCAAACTCACAAGAGTCTGCTATGAAGGCAAAAAATGAACAAATCAAAGAAAATGAACATGGATCTGAGTTTGAGTCTGGGGGGGTTAGACATGTAAGATGTGCATCATTGCTGGCCAATGGAGCATTGAGGCGTATTTGGTAAGACTTAGAATGTCTAATTCAAAACATTTGTGAATCACCAGGTGCAAGGCTTTCATGAACTGAAGACTATTTCTATAAAACAGGCACGAGTTATCTTGCACAATGTCATTCCAAAAAAGGTGAGAAAGAGTAATAAGGACATGCAATAAAGACTCATTACCTCTTACTGTAAGTGTTTTTTTTAAATATACAAAAGCCCGCACAAATATATCTTTCTAGTCGGTACACTGACCGTTGTGTAAAAGGCTAATTCCCATTCATTTCTGCCAGTCAATAACAAGCAGTCAGCATTGGAAGAAGAGCGTTTAAAAAACAGGAACATTAATACCATAACTCCATAAATGACCTAATTCACATGATAACCAACCTTTTCTAAAACTTGTTAGACAACAGGAAAATAAAATATTTGTTGTCGCTAAATAATTAGTTTGCAATCAAAATGAGGTTTGTCTAGGTGAGTTGCATTTCTCTTTGTTCCATATTGATTACCATTCGCAAAAACTAGTGTGAAATCATTTTAACATGAAATTATTTTAAGTACCGATAATATTGAAGTACGACATATGCGTTATCGTTTTCATTCAAGGCCTTGTTGTGATTGCAAATTCTTTTATGTTCCATTTGAGGAAGAATGCAATGATCTCTAAATTCAAACGTATTTGAAATAACCTGTTATATTTTTAATCTTAAACTCTGTGAACCATCGACATGAATGATATTGATATATTTACATGACTAAAACCATTGGGTAAGGTTCTCCTGAATGTCACTAGCCAATATAATGTTTCTTATATATTTCCAAAAAAAATTGGTAAGGTCTCTTCATTGACCCTGTTTTGTTTGGTTTGGTTAATAAATCAAGTAAAAAGCATCCAACTTCCCTATATTTTCTGTATGATTTGTAAAATAATAGCTTGAAAAAACACACTACTAAGGAAAAATAACATACTTTGAGATTGTTTTGATACTTTTTAGCTGATTGGCAGGCTTTAAGCCACCAGGCTTAAAATTAACGAAAAAATAATAGAAATAGCAGTAAAAATAAAAATTTTAGAAGAGAAAAAAGAGATGTTTTGTTATATTGGTTTTAATCCAAATAGTTTCACATTGTGCAGGTTACTAATACAGTTATATAAACATTGATTTCATAAGTAAATATAACACGAGGCCTCATTCTCAGACATATCGCGGCTGTGTCAAATGAAATGAAAATAACTCTATTATAAAGTTGATAGGAATAATCCAAAATTAAATCTTTGCCAGTGGTTCTCCCCATAAACTTTTATGCATGCTTAGTTAGTATTCTTATATTTCAGTTGGTAGAAAGCATCATATTATTGCCAGAAATGAGCACCGTAAATGAAATGGTACTGGTAACGGATGTTGACCCAGATAAGGTGACGAGCAAGTACTGTAAATAAGTGGGTCTCTAAGGATTCGTTCACACTTGGTGCCTGACCACTGGTACCTGGGCACCAGCACAAAATTGTTTTGCATTCAGACACCGGTGCCCCAAGCACCCAATAGGCCATTTCAAAGTTCCCTTGTGCCTCTGTTTCAAAGCGAGTCTAAGTGCGAAACCATTCTTATGAAAATGACTTTGATTTGCATGAAAATGAAACGGCATGCAGAACTCATTTTCATGTGAAAGATTTCGCACCTAGACTCGTTTTGAAACAGAGGCACAAGAGAACTCGGAAATAGCCTATTACCATTAAGTACTTTCACCCGGGGCCGAATTCTGGTGTTAGTACTGGGGAAAAAGGTGTGTTCACATCAGTTCCCAGAGAGAATCGTACTCAGGCATCAAGTGTAAACACAGCGTAACACAAACTGGCTCTCTATCTAAAACTCTTTTCTAAGCTCAATTCTGGCTTTTACTCCTAACCTTATATTCATGTCTTTATTTCAGGAGTTGTTGGTATAGTCTTTTCATTTGTCTTGCCGTTACAGTGATAATTGTATTTCCTAGGCATATCATCATATCATATCGTTACACTGCCTTATGATGGTGTATTTTCATCATGCTATCACAGAGTGGTAGTATTTACTTGCACATTATTTTATTTGTTTTTGTTTTACCTTTTTCATTGTCATGTTTGTTCTCTTTTTCCATTTTCTCTTTATTTTCTGGCCTGCTTATTACTTTGCAGGACTCTTACCTACCGCTCCGTACCATGATTTTGAATCACTTTTCCCCACCAAATGTGCTAAATATCAAGCAAACTCATTTTCTAAGTATTCATTCTTCCAATAGCTTCTTGCAGGATTAATTACATCAGTTGTTATCCAAGTTGAGAGTGGAGATGGTCAGAAAACAGTAACCATAAGATCGCCTTTACAGGTCAGTAAACATCAGTGGTTTACTCAGAGTCAAGGTGTAAAAATCGAACCTGTCTTATAGTAACAGCCACAATTGTGAGGTTTTTGTTGTATCAAATTGAAACTTGTTCCTTTACTTTTCCTTCCCTTTCCCCACAGTGAGACACTAAAGGCTATCTGAAACTCCAGTAACTTTCAACCTCTATATCATTGTGGAGGGTTTGTGGCCTAAATGATCACCATTATAAAAACATCAACTCGTTCTTTCTTCTCATAGTTTCGATGTACATTATAGACGTCGATTTACCATTTTCAGAACTGTCATTGAATATTTTTTTTTAAACTGTGTAGGTTAACAATCATTTCCCAATTCCAATGGATCTGTTGTGCAAGAAAGAGGAACAGTTTTCCCGCATTGCAACAATTCAACCTGACAGCCTTTTCAGTGTTCCTCTTATATTGGCTCACAAAGCAGGGCTCTACTTCAGACCTGCAGGATTTGGGTTTGTAGAAAACTATATCCATATTACTGGTGTCTTATAAGAAACGATTTGGAAATACATAGACAAGGAATATAAGTGATAGGAACCGAGGTTTCGGTGCATCTTGCATCATTATCAAGGGTACATAATTAATGATAGAAAGCGGTTTGTGAAGAGGCTAAGTTTAAGCGAATTAGCATAGAGTGCCAAGCTAATTACGTGAATACTTTACCACGAAGAGAATCAGACTGTACATTCAGGGCTGGTTTAAGATATTGAATACACAGCATTTCATTGACAAGGCAGTCAAATTTGTTCGGGCATTTGACTGCCTTGTTCGCTTCAACTTAGCCTCTTCACAGACCGCTGTAACCATGATAATGGCGCAAGATGCACTGAAACATCAGTTCCTATCACTTACATTCCTTGTCTCACATATTACTGGGGACGTTTCAAAAAGTTAAATCAATTTGAAGACTATTATCCCTGTTTGTTCAGTTTTCCTTAACCTTCAGTGACTTAGATTCAGACTCACTTCAGATTCTCATTTTTCAATGAAGATACAACATGAGTCGTTATTGTGCTTACTTTGCTGCTTTTTATGCGCGCATCATCATCATCATCTTTATTTATTCACAAAATTGCTCTTCCTAAAAGTCGTGTTTACCAAACTTCTTGATGAAGCCAGCTAAGGAAGAGAAAGTTGTTCTATTGACAATCACCCTTTACTTCTTGAAACTATTGGTTTTCTATCCACAGGTATGGAGAGAGCACTAGTCCACTACTGTGGAACAAGTTGGCATCTCAAGGCCATTCTTCTGTTGAGTGCCCACCACCAGCTGGCGGTGGACCACCTTTTCATATTGAGGTAAAAAGCATGTACAAGTGGACCCCATTACATTAAGAACAAAAAAACCTACCAATTTATTTTTTTCCGTTGAACATGTTTTGATGTTTAATGTTTAGTGTTATATAGCTGGCGTTTTTCCCGCTACAGCCCGCCCATTCAATGGCTAGTTCATGGTCACATGACATCTGACAACGAAACTAACGTCAAACGGGAAACAGTTCACACGAAATGTTGGCCGCTGTTGCACGTGATCAAAGCATGCAGTTGAGGGAGGCCTGAATTTGTCGCCGGAATATCAGCGCGTTTTTCATAATTTGCTTTTGTTTTGTTTTGCTATATAACAAATCACTTAATGACTGGGCCCTTGGGGAATAATAAGAACTTAATGACTGGCCACAAGGGAAACAGTGAGTTTTGTCTCCCCGAGACCCTCAATGAGGTCAAGGGGAAACAAAACTTTCTTTTTCCCGAGGGGCCACGCATTAAGTGTTTTGTTATACCTCCCGACTCAAGAATAGGAAAAATCCGAAAAAAATGATTTGCTTGACGCCATTGCCGGCATACACTGGCTGCGCTCGCAAAATTTAGCAGCTGCCAAAATCAACCTGTCCTATCGAAAAATCACGATAACAGTCTTTTTCTTCGTAGCTAACAAAAAATATAGACAATTCTAAAGTTGCTTTGGCTTCTTCTAAGTCTGATTTGATCAGGAACAGTATATTTTGTTGTAGATTACACAAATACTTTCCTACTTGGTGACCGCGATCGAAGAGCGAGTTGACGAATGTGGGCGACCCACCTTTGGCGCCAAACCAAAAGCTTGGGGACACAAAACGTTCATATTTTCCCTTTTGTTAATCTGCATGATATGTTTTTGCGACTATAAATCCCATTTCTTGAATAATGAATGCCGTCCCTAACGAGAAACGTTGTCCTGCTTTAATGGCTCTTTAACATCAGGCCGACTGGTACGCAAGTTTCCCGCGGTTTCAAGGTGCACAACGTGATCACGTGTGAGTCCAAAGTTCAAGCTGTTGTTTCTCTAGGCAGTTAATGAGTTTTATTCGCCCTAGGGAGTTAAGGCCCGGCCAAACGGATCCAACATCATCCAACATTCTTGAATCCAACATTGTTGGACGATGTTGCACATTGTTGGACGAGGTGGCCAAACGAATGCAACATGTTGGATTCAACACATGGGCTCGAGAGGTCTGGGTCCGAAATCTAGCTAGAATTGACAATTGACGATGATCGTGATTGACCAAAACATGGTTTGTGAAAAACGTGAATGTGTGTCATTTTTCTAAAAAGATTTGTCTCGACGGTTGCTATCTACATATGTTCTCTTAGAATCATTTGTGGTGTCTGAGAAATTTGGGGAAAAAATTGCTTATTATTTAGTTCTATCGGCTTTTCTGGTAACTGGTATGTTGGGATCTAGGAGTGCTTTGAAGACAGCAGACTGTATGTACATTGTTGTTACGTATACTTCATTATAACAAGTTGATGTGAACAGGCATACTTCTTCTGAGGGTAGTTTCTCCAAGATACTGAGAATGGGAAGATGTACCAGAAATATCGAAGTCCCATATTTGTGCTCGAGCTAAAATTTTCCACTCTGCACACTGGTACTTCTTACGCGTGTTTACCTGTTGCTGATAAATAGTGGTCATTATGGTCTCACAAATTTAACTACAAGTGTGTGTTACCGAGTTTTAATATTATTTTTTTTCTACATTCCTTTTCAGGTTGATTGCGAGCAAGTGTCCTACAGTGCAGTGCATGGATCCTTGGAACACGCACCAAATTACGTACTCCACATCTACCCACCAGCTATTCTTCACAACTATTTGCCCTATAGCATCCACTATGCATCACCAGTAAGTACACAGTGCAAAATATAGCTGTATGAGAAAGGATATTAGTTTAAACAATTGTAATATGGTCAAATGAACTGCGTGGTTGTGAGGCATGCCTTGCATACAGCGGCTGCACCTACAATACGAGCAGCAGTTAAAACTGCTGTCCTACCGAAACGCCACGATATAAGCCTTTCCCTTCGAAGCTAACAAAGATAAAGACAATGCGTAAGTTACTTTGGCCTCTTCTAATAGTTAACTCGAGAATAACACGACTATCTTCCCATTTTTGGCGCCAAATTAGAAACTTGAAAGCACAAATTATTTCTTACTTTTCACTTTGTACAATCTGATATGGTTTTTGGAATTGTAAATCCCTTTTCGTGATTATTTAATGCCATCTCCAGTGAGAAATGTTTCCTGATTAACTTACATTGACGTCAGGACAGTAAAAGTTTTTCCCGCCTGCTGAATTCTGATTAGTCAATTCAAATTTCAGGCGCACCAGCCGTATGCAAGGTGGTGTAATAAATTTTACCATCGTTGACATGCTTGCTGAGGTACCATTTATGGAATGTTGAACCTCATACTTTCATGTTGCGATTGAAAATGTCATTTGCATCGAGAAAATTTTAATTTGATAATTTTTTAGACTAGAGTTTTTTCTCTTTGCCAGGGCTTGCCTTACGTTGAACTCAAGGGTGGTGACAAATGGCCTTTGTTTTCTGTCAGTCTCTCAAAAAAGGTCATCCTCTATATCCAGGTGACTGTTTTTCAATATTTAAGAAATAGAAAACATGTTCTCCGTGTTTCTATCCAGTTTTAGTATAAATCTACTAGCGTTCTATCGCCAATGCCGTTCTCTGATTGGCTACGCTACTCACTATCTATTCTGTGATAGATAGTGAATAGCGTAGCAGTGTACTCTTGTCGGCAAAATGAAGGCCGTTTCTTGGCATTTTCCAAGTGCGTGTGAAGAGGATTTAGATAAAGGTTTGAATGACTAGTAGATTTATGCTGCGCCCTCGTCACCTATCACGCGATAGAAATCTCGACCTCATAATCTAATTGTTAAACAGAAACACTCTTCAAAGTTTGGGAGAACGAGAAATGCTGTGGGAACACCAGCCGTAGGCGAGTGATTCCACAGCTTGCGCCATCGTTACGTCAACAGCTGGTGCTAGTTCTGTGTTTCTATCGAGTTGTAGAAACGCGATTGTTAACCAAACAGTGCGCCTATTTTCTTAGTTCTGTTTTCTGATTACAATCAATTCAGAGCTGCTGATGTTTCCTTTTCATGAACTTCTAATTGGTGGGAGGCCCAATTCACCTATCGATTTTTTACATTTCCTGTGGAAATGAAGCCAAGGGATTAATTAAATTTACCTCTGTTTAGAATGTATGAGTAGCATCATCGTCATCGTCATCATCATCATCGTCGTCGTTGTTATCGCCATCATAGTCTATCTTTCCACCTTGCACGGTCTTTCAAGTAAGAGTAGCATAGCGAGTAGGAAATAGCCCAATATTTGTTTCTTTTGATTACCACGTGGTTACTTTCTAGTGAAACTCCTTAACTATACATCCAGTTCAGTTACCTCTATAGCACCCTTATCACCACTTTCACCATAACCACCAGCAGCCACTTACGCCGCCCCCCCCCCCCCCCCCAAGTACGCTTTAAACTAAGACGTTTTAAGACTTATGGACATTTTCGTGTTTAGCTTGACGACTATCAAAGGTGCATGTGGAAAGGAGAAATTGAAATGTGGAAGGGAATGGAGGAGCTCACAACCTTCACTTTGCAGCCAACTCCTCTGGATGCGGCTTATGGGAAGTATCTGGTAAGAGCAATAATTAAAAGTTCTCAAACTTAAAACTCTTTGGAATAAGTGCTTTGTGTAATTTGTTTTTGATGTCACTGAATCTCCCTTGTCAGGTCTTTGATAAGAAAGGAATGGTGCCGTCATGACTAGTTTCTTGAGAAAGGGGTTTCAAAGTTGTTCCCTCAAGTGTGTCAATTGTGTTGTTTTTACTCTTAACTGTTGATTGTTTTATTTTCATCTGAATCTGAAGCTCAGTAAGCTATTATAGCACAGGATAGGTGGGAGATGTGTAACGATCATGCTTGTATTGCAGGAGCTGGGAGTGCTCGCCACATTTGAAGGCACATTGAACATCACTCTGTACATTCCGTACTGGATGGTGAACAAGACTGGACTTTATCTTGAATACACGGTACTAAATAATACAATTTCAATATTTTTTAAAAAATATTTCATTAGTTAGAGAGGACGCCACATCCGCTATAGCTGGTGTTCATGCGGGTCCTCTATCCTGATCGAAGAGGAATTCGGTAATGTTGTTTTTTTCACTACACTACATTGGTTCAACAATTTTTCCAGGTACAATTTACTTAATAAAGTGTTACTCTGGTGACCGACACGTTGGGTATATGTAACAGGAACCAGGAAACTTTGATAGATTCAGGAAAACCCCAGAACTTTATACATTTTGAATTGTTTTCGGTATTTTCCGAGGTTCGCTTAACTGCAGAATACCCTGCCACTCCAAAACACATCTAAAATCCGTGGCTACGGAGCTACACAGCTACGCAGCTTAGTGGCCTGGCGACGGCTTGGCGACCTGGGCACAACATGAATATATCTCGTTCTTTAATCCATGACCCGAAACAAACGGGCTACGCATGAATATATCTCGTTCTTTAATCCATGACCCGAAACAAGCGCGCTAAACACGAATATATCTCGTTCTTTAATCCATGACCCTACGTAGCTCCGTAGCCACGTAGCCACGTAGCCATGTAGCTACGTAGCCAAGTAACTCGTCAGCTTTGTGTAAAGTGTATATGAAATAATTCATATTTGAACTGCGGTTATAGATGCAAGTGAAGTATGATCCTCGCAGTAAATTTTCCAATTTAAGCAATTGGAAAGAAGAAGCCTGAAAAAAAATCAGGGCTTGCTCCCAATGTGTGGCTTCATAGCTCAGTTGGTAGAGCATCGCACCGGTATCGCGGAGGTCATGGGTTCGAATCCCGCTGAAGCCCTGATTTTTTTCAGGCTTCTTCTTTCCAGTTGCTTTAATTGGAAAATTTACTGCGAGGATCATACTTCACTTGCATCTATAACCGCAGTTCAAATATGAATTATTTCATATACACTTTACATCATTTCACTCCTTACGGGAGATATGAACTCATTAAATTGACCTTGCTCCCAATGTGTGGCTTCATAGCTCAGTTGGTAGAGCATCGCACCGGTATCGCGGAGGTCATGAGTTCGAACCCCGTTGAAGCCCTGATTTTTTTTCAGGCTTCCTCTTTCCAATAGTTTAAATTGGAAAATTTACTGCGAGGATCATACTTCACTCGTCAGCTTTGTGGCCACGTAGCCACTATTTTCAGAGGTGCAACTTTCCAGTGGCAGGGTATTATGCAGTTACTCCCTGAGGTTAAAATATTTTTAAAAAGCGACGTTTGGACCAGTTTTCCTGGTCCTCTTCAGGCTGTTTAAAAAGTTATCAATATGGCGGATGGAAAGCAGTACATATCATCGACCTAAACCAGATACACAGCCCCTGACATATTACAACACGCATCACTCAGTTCTTTGTATAGTGAATATCATCGGCCTAAACCAGATGAGCCATGCTGCCTAATTAGCACTCCTGTTAGCCTAAATAGCACTTCTGTTAGCCTAAATATCGTTCGGTTAGCCTAAATAGCGCTCCGGTTAGCCTACGTTAGCTTAGATTGCTTGCGGTTAGCTTTTACGTTAGGGTTAGGATTTCTAGTCAAAAAAATCGACAGTTTGGCAGAGTGACATCGGTGGTTTGGTGGATACGATTCCCGCTTGGTAATCCGATGATCCGGGTTCAAGTCCTCTTCATGTCAACTTTTTTTAACTTAAGAAAAAAGTTAAAGTGTGATTTCTACACCATGCATGAAAAATAAGGAGTTTCACGTGATCTACGTCGATGTGATGTAGTAGCTTCCATGGCGGATCGTTTTTTTGTCGTTCAGCTTGGTAAGCGCATATAACGTATCGTGATCATTACAGGACGTGTAATTGATGTCAAATGCGCGGGAAATGCAGTCTGAGGCCTGTCAAGTACTTTTACTTTTTTCCAGGTTTTTTAAACAACTTGAAGAGGACCAGTAAAACTGGTTGAAACAACCTCGAAAAATCCTGGAAACAATTCAAAATTTTAATTTTTAAAAACATGAGTGGTAAACGTTTCAGAAATACAATTTTATACACACCTACAATATCACTATAGAAAGCCGCTTTTGGGACAGGAGGTGGAGAGGTGTTCATTTACTGATTTAATCTGTTTTGCCTGAAGCGTCTTTGTTCTTGAGCAAGATATACTCCTTGCATTTCAGGCCTCTGATGACGACACCGTCATTCCTCATCCTGTTTCCTTGACTGAGCCAGTGATGTTCTCTTACCGTGGGAAAGGAAGTCTCTTTGCCAAGAGGACGGTAAGGCAGCAGCAGTGATGAGAATCAAGTGGCTGTGGGTTCCGGGCTACAAGCAATGAAACTTCATTATGGCGCAACACTGTTGGCCTAACATGTTGCACGCGTTGTTACGACATGTTGGGTGTTGGTTGTTGGCTAAAATTTGTGGTAAAAATTTTCATGCAACATTTGTGGATGTTGCATGATATTGTACTCGTTCGTCCGGGTTCGTGCAACGGTGTTGCTCCCAACCATGCGCACTACTTCGATTGTCGACACACAACATGTCGCAACACGTGGCAACAGGTGGCCAAACGCACGCAACCTGTTGGGCCCAACAATGTTGCGATCGTTTTGGCCGGGCTTGCAAATACTGGGCCAACAATGTTGCTGTATGTTGTGTTAATATGTTGCTATCGTTTGGCAGGGGGTTCACGCTCACGTGCGATCGCGAGTTAACCACGAAAGTAGGGCAAACAGTTATGTGATTGGTACTCATGCATTTAGTTACCACGACGTCAACATTGAGACGAATTAAGTGTATAGAACACTGTATTGAGTCATTGATGACTGTATGAGGAAATGGGTGTCGCCCTCAAAAATCTATTGAAGTGTCTTTATCATAGAGACGAACTCAGTAACCATACCCTTCAAGGTATCACATATTTCTGCATATTTGTGCACAACCTTACTGCGCACGCAAAGTCACACGCCACGTCATGCATGAGAGCGCGCGTTGAGTAATAAAATGAACAATGATTGGACGTTCCGCAACCCCTATTTTCTTTTCATGGATCATTTTTTCCACCAATTTCTACGTTTAGCGAAAAAATGTAGAAAATTTATCGACTAGAAGTTTGATTTTTTTGCAAAATGCATCATCGAATTCCCTTCTTTTTAGCTCTTCGTTTATCTGTACGACGGATTTCAAATGCCTCTTGGAGGGTTACGTTTTGTGTAAACGTTGTTAACATTTGGAATTATTTATCAGGGTAGTTTCCGCACGCTTTATCTCTGAAACGAAGTCGGCGACCCCCAATTGTTTTGGTATTTTTGACAAAAGTAACTCATTATCTGACTGCAGTAAAAGTTTAATAAAAACTATCAACTAGAAAATGTTCTCGCGAACGTCCTTAAAAGGTCCGCTTTCGTTAAACTTTTGACAGGCCCGTGTTCGGCTGGCCGCTGGTGAATGGTCCAACAAGTTTTCTCTTGATGCAGCGGGTAGTGGAGGAGATCTTAAAATCAAGAAAGATGGAAAACTGTATGAGGTAGGTGAACGGTTTCATCAAGTGTTATTAGTTTCTACTAAAAGTATGCGTATCTCACTTAACCTCCTTAATCGATGTTTCAATTTGAAATTCCTTTCCAGGTCGGTACGCAGATCACCTTATCCTACTTCAGTTTAACCAAGATAGTGGAGTTTACACCTTTCCACCTAGTAAACAACCACACAGAGGTACGAAGTACTTCTTTTTGACGGCGGCGTTGTTTGCGTTTTCGCGGATTTGTGCTCTGAAATTAAAACAAAATGAAAGTTGCTTTTTTACTGAATATTCTCCTTCCTCGATGCTATTTAATTCTGTTTTAGTACCCTGTGTCGCTTTCAAATTCAGAAGACCAAGGGACAACTTGGGTAAAAGTGCAACCAGGAGAGGTAAGTAACGCTTCATCCTTGTTAGGTATGCGTCTATCTCACCAGTGAGTTTGTTGTTGGTTCTTTCCTTGCCTTAGAAATTTTCTTCATGCTCTGTAATCGTCCTGTGTCATCAAAATCAGAGCAGTTTAATCTAGACGCGTGCTTTAGACTTTTCCGTGAGATTTAAAAGCTGTTTCCCAAAAGAGAAGGCCTCTGAGAATTTGCATTGAGCTGTTTCCAATGAAGACATGTTTTACAATAACTGCAGAAATTCTCGCACTCTCATTGGCTAATTTTCATTCTCAATAAGCGAACGGACACTTGAATTTATGATTTATGAGATGTTTACCCGACGAGCAAGAACGCAAAATTTGACAACTTGTTATTGTAACAATCAAATTGACATCAGTTTTTCATTCGTCTGTCCTGTTGTTGACGATAAATTTTGTCATAACGTCGTGGAAATAGTTTGCCAATCCACAGCTATCGCCCTAACACTATTAACAGTGTTATGACGAAACTCGTGATCAATGACAGCACAGTCACCTGAACAACTGAGGCCATTTTGTTGCACTGAAAACAATGTTTGTCACGTGGGTTGCTAAAGATGAGATATTTTTTCTCTTTTAGTGCGTACCATTCTGGCCAGTTTCATTTCCTTCAAAGGATCTCACCATCAAAGTTGGTGAAGAAATCTCTCCAAGCTTTCACTTTGAACCTGATGTCACGGTGCTACTGAGAATGAACGGAAAGGTGGGGTATCCTGAGCGGAAAAGCAGAAAATATTGAAATTCATAGAGCCGGCGACGAAAGTCCTTCCATAATGCATATCTGTTATTACTCGCCAGCTGCAGGCCTTTTTGGCCAGTCACGTCAAAAAAAAGAAAACGTGTGTTACACGCCGACGTAATTTGTTACTGTTGTTAACTACATACCACAACATAGCATAGTGCCTTAACCTAATATCCGTGCTGTTCTGTTGGTGTCATTACTGTGTCTTCGGTGTGCCACCCAAAGTATTTAATCTTCTCACTCCCAGACGTTTGTAGTAAAGTTTCAGTTAGCATACGCTATGTACCACGCCGCACTCAAATGCAAAGCTAGGAAGGTTCAAAATCAGTTATAGTTGGAGTACTAAAGCTGCGTCAGAAAAACACAGACGTATTTAGAATTTTTCTCTTTCTCGTAGATTGGAGCAGTGTGTGCTGACATGCTGACCAAAGATTCAGCTGCTATCATAACGATCACTCCTTACTTCTCTGGATCAGCACCTGTCAGGCTAGAGAACTGCACTCGGCTAGAAATATGCTACAAACAACTCGGGTAATACTGTTATTCATCGTTGTAAGCCATGCTGGTAGTTAGGGTTGCTTTCCTTCACTCGTGCTCTCCCAGCTTCCCACGTGCATCCAGAACGTGATACATTTTTGCTAATTTCTTAGTCGTCTACAAAAAAGGACCAAATGGGGAAGAGTGGAAATCTATCAGCAAACGAAAGAGTACACGGAAGGAAGCACACGCAAAAAAAAACCTTGGCCCACGTGGCAAGTTTGCATTGTAGTGAGACATTTACAGGCAGAAAGAAACAGCTGTCGCGGTTCAGTATTTTATATCATACCCGTAGCTTTCGTGTCGTCAATAGTGTACTTTTCCCTTTGTTTTGGATAGATGCAAGGAGCACTGTTTACATCCTAAGCAGTGCGTTTTGTTCGCTTGGGATGAACCTTCTGCCGCGAAGGAGTTTGTTTGGTTTGTCAAAGGATCTGAACAGAAAATCAAGACTGACCTGTCAAAGGTGTGTAGATCGTGTTGTCCGTGCTAAACCCTCTCATTCCCAAGAGTGCCATGTGGCACAAAATACTATTACATGCTCAATGTTTGGCCACTTTGTATCTAACATGAACAACAAAAAGATCTTTGTTGATCTGTCTTTTCTCAAACTCATAATTCATCAAGTTAAAACAAAGAAAATCACAAGCGTGAAGGAGGTTTGGACACCCGGTCTTAATAAGCATAGATTTTGACGATTTTACTTCTCCGTTTACTCTTTAGGTTTTGTTTCAATTGAGAAGATATATCAAACACTCGAGACAGTGTTTCATCAGCTATCCAAACACCTCGAATTTCGTCAAAAATACTCCGCTGCGCGTCGTATTTTCAACTCTCTTCTCGGTGTTTGGATATCCTGATGAAACACTGTCTCTCGTGTTTGTTATATTACTTGAAAGCGTAGAATTACCCCCTCCTCTTACATAAGACTTGATCAACCATCCCCTACAAGCTCTGCAACTTTTTCGCCTTACATTTTTCATTTCAAGTTTATATCTGATAGTAACCCGCACACGAAGAGCTGCAAATTTAGCTCTAGCTTAGGGATTGTAGGAGGGGTATGTAAGATATTTTTCAATGTCTTTCTTTTTTTTTTAATTCAAACTGTGCCTTCCTCTATGGCTGCTAGTATGACTTACGGTATCCCACAAGCACCGCGTTTCAAATTCTATACCATGTGGGATCCTTGGGTATATAACTTCCGTTTTACAAATATTTGGCATTCTTATTTTTCGGTAGTAGTTGTACTTTATCTAGTAGTAGTAGTACTTTATTTGTCAGCATTGCACTCATGAGTTCGAGCCTCGTTTAAATGTAAACAGCTGAGTAATTGATTAAAAAAACCATGCTAAATTTATCAAATACTGAATTTAAATAAATGTATAAACTATTCATATTATTGACGATGTCCATCTCTTGCTGTCAGCACTATTCTTTAGCGCACACCTTGCTGTTCTCCCTCCTTGTCTTATTTACAAAATGAAATCGTTGGCTCGAATAGTAGTTTGAGGTGGAGCCGCGGCCCGGCGAGGGGATCCTTCCTTATTTATCTGGTTTTGGTTTAGATATCTTTAATGGGTTTGTAAGAAGTAAGTAAGTAAGTAAATAAAAGCTTATTTACTTTAAAACTTTCCTAGTAGTCCCTGAAATTAAGCGTCAAAGTTTGAGAACTTACAATGCGTGCATTTCAGACGCCGACAAATTTTTCTAGTGTTACGAATTTACGTTCGAATGCACCTTACTTTTGAATGATATTCAGTGTTTATTGTGATTTCGGCGTCAGTTGTACCAGTGATGATTTGACTCTCGTCTTTTTTCAGTTGGACTAATCTTGTGCTGAATTGAATTGCGTTTGTGTCAAAATTCTAGACGGGTTATGATGCGTTTGAGCATGATGGTAAGAAGTTTTACTGGGCGGCATTCCTGGACGGTCTGCAGCGTGTGTTACTCATCATTGATGACTTTACACTGGCTTACAGAGCACAGCTGGTAAGTACTTGTTGTGTCCTGATGAACAGTACGAGTGGCCTCGTGATGCAACTTTCTTCTTTGCTTTTCTTTTTTTGCCGTCCTTTTTTCAAAATCAAGACGAAGTATGGGGTTTGGTCAGGGATGGGATAGTGGTTCGTAAGAAAACATTGACGTGGTGGTGCGGCGAAACGTACTGAGCTCTTTAAATAACGTAGCTTTAAAAAGAGGGAGGGAGGGAAAAAAGAAGTGGGGTATGAAGGAAAATCTTCCCTTGGGTACTAAGGGTTGCTTCCCATAAACCCCAAACTGGGGTTGAAACTTTCCATGACTAACTGTCGTTCTAGTCCCATTGGAAGTCGAAATCTGAGGATACATTTAAGTTTCTTGCCTTTACCATTATCCAGTAGCCAATCACAATCCATAAGACACTACTGTGGTTTTTTTTTTTAAATTGTCTTTAACACTACCTCTGTTTCTCTCAGTGCGATGGGCATTGTGACTTCCATAGGCACTGGGCTTTCGTGTGTATTCCCCAGTAACACACTCGTGTCTAAATAATAAAGGACTATAAAGATTTTTGAACGTTCGTATCATTACGGTCTGAGTTTTGCTTTTATTTTCTCTTTCTCCGTCAAGGAACAAAAAGAACGGCCGTCCCAGCGCATCACGTTAGGTCTTCAGGGTGTTGGCGTGTCTCTTGTTAACAATGAAAAGAGTATTGAAGTCGCCTACATTGGAATCAAACCGTAAGAACGTAATGTTTTGGTTGTTCAGAAGTTGCTTGGTCATTGTTAGGTCTGTAAACGAACTTGATTGGTCAGAGTCACACATACGTGTCAGTCATGTAAAATGTCAAACACAGGATTTGCATCTGGGGGTGTTTTGCATCTCCACATGCTCCTATAGCTTTCTCGAAAAGCATTAGAACTTATCGACTTCACTCAGTCTCAGGTACTCAATACTCGGGTATTTTCATTTTATCTTTTACAAATGTTGATTCCATTTAGTATCTTATACGAAATTGCCAAAATCATGTTTAGTGAAATAACATTTTCTGGAATTTGCGAAATTTAGGTGCGAAAAATAGTAAGGTATTTAATGTGAAGCATATAGGAAATATTTCATATTTGAACTGCGGTTATGGAGCAAGTGAAGAATGATCGTCGCAGTAAATTGTCCAATTTAAGCAACTTGAAAGAAGAAATGTGTGGCCTCATAGCTCAGTTGGTAAAGCATCGCACCGGTATTGCGGAGGTCATGGGTTCGAATCCCGATGAAGCCCTGATTTTTTCAGTCTTCTTCTTTCCAGTCTTCTTCTTTCCAGTTGCTTAAATTGGACAATTTACTGCGATGATCATTCTTCACTTGCTCCATAACCGCAGTTCAAATATGAAATATTTCATGCATGCCTCACATCATGTCACTCCTCACGGGAGATATGAACTCAATAAATTGACCTTGCTCCCAATGTGTGGCCTGATAGCCCAGTTGGTAGAGCATCGCACCGGTATCGCGGAGGTCATGGGTTCGAATCCCGTTGAAGCTGTGGTTTTTTAAGGCTTCCTCTTTCCAGTTTCTTAAATTGAACAATTTACTGCGATGATCTTTCTTCACTTCCAGTAAGGTATTTACATGTGATTAAGTCAAGACTGTACAAATTGTCAATGTATGATCACAGTGGTCAAACTGTTGTCGGACTGGGGTTGCCTCTTTTCAGGAGCGATGTCATCTGGGAAGAGAAGAAAAAGAAAGGACGATGGAAGGCTCTCAAGGTGCGCCTCTCGGATGAATTGGAAACTGCTTGGACTAAAGTACAACAAGATCTGTCTGTGGGATCCACTCAGAGCTACATCTCTAAGTCTGCTGACTTAGAGGTGAGTATCAGTGTGCTTAGGTAATTTATTATACATTGAACTCTCTCACTCTGTTCTGATTGGCCGAAACCGTACAGTGAATTTCCAAAATCAGCGCCGTGACGTCATAACTGCAGATTATACAATAATCATGTCAAGGACATTCAAGGTCACGGCTAATCATGTCATGTATGACTGTGGTGCATGATTTCTAAGGGTAATTATGTCAAGTTCGCATGCTTTGTTCTGCTTTCGGTCAGTGAAGAAGCAAAAACATGACTTCCATTTTTTTTCGTTCAGTGTATAATAAAACAATTGTTAGATTCGGTTTTTTGTGATATCCAGAATAATCAAGGTCTCGGTAAGGGTTATAAGACTCAGCCTTCGGCTTTGGCTGATAACCATTACCTCGACCTTGATTAATCTGGATATCACAAAAACCTCATTCAATAATTGTTTAATATCAAACAAGTAGCGGAGGATTTTTGACGAACTTTCAGGTGTTTTGAAATGTGATCAAACATTGCCTTGATATGTCTTCTAAACCAAAACTAAAGCTATGTAGAAAACGGAGATATAAAACCGTGAAATCTATGCCGGACAAGATCAGATATCGAAACATTGGCACGGTCATGATTTTCTCTCTTTAAACTTGATGAATTACTTATCTTGCCAACATGGATTTAGTCATGTACAGGTATTTCGGTGTAATATGGTGCCTCGGAATGAAGAATCATTTCTTATAGAGGTTGCTTTGGTGATCAAAAGAAAGTTCTCGCACTTTCCGGAAAGTTTTGAGTTATTGCTGGCGAGCGTTAGCGAGACAGCATACTATTCTTGTCAATGGGGGGAAAAATCCAAAATTTTGTCGGATGTAAGACTCGAAGCTTGCGCAGTAGAGTATTATCCGGGATAGTTGAAACGATAATCATGAGCAAATCACATTGCTGACATATAATCCGGGATCCACACGTTGCAAGGTCACGAACGGTCAATTCTCAAGCGGTGGATCTATAAAAGCAGCCAAACACAAATTGATCTCTTTCTGTTCGTGATCTTTCTTTCTTTCTCTTTCTTTCTGTTCGTGACCTGAATGATTACAAAAGCAAATGAAGACATAGCAAAGAGAAAACATACTTACTTGTTTTATGGCAACGTCAACTGCACGTCGAAAGCGAAAGCGTCTGACAGTGTGCAGTTCTCAAGTCCAAAGTGAGGTGTGGATCCCACAACTTTTTACCCCTTCGCCAGCACTCACTTTCATATTGAAATTACTGGTATAATAATGTAATTTCAATGTAGGAGAGATCTTTTTATTCAGTGTAACGTGATGTGAGCAATAGCTTACAAATGGATCTTTTTTGTTTCTTTTTGGTTTTAATGATCAGATGCTATGAAGAATTTAACTAATGTAGCACAGTTGACGCATCAAATGTGGTTAAAGTCGTGACAAGATGTGAATATTTTACTTACAAGGGTGCGTTTCTTTGGTGTAATCCAAGATTGGATTCTCAAATTACGGATTTTGCGTTTTCTTACTAAACAGATTAATCCAAG
>CM042748.1:19603739-19614739 GCA_022496165.2 Catalaphyllia jardinei
TATAAACCATAAAAACTTGTGGTCTATTTCTTAAATAAATAACGACATTTTAACATTTTACTCGCCGAACCGATTTGTAATCCGCTGTTGTCAATCCTGGATCAACTTGGTGTCAGGGCGAAAACCGAGCTGGTGCGTGACTGTTTCAGTTTCTGTTCTAGTTAACTGACAATAAGTTTTCTTTTGTTTTAGCACCAAAGCCGTACATTGAATTGAGCTTAGTCACCAAACATGAGGAGCACACACATGTGAATGAAATCAAGTAAGTTGCTTTGGACAACACTGAAAGGTTTTAATGAAGCTTAAAATATTAGTTTTCTCAACCGATTGTCGTACACTAATTTCTGTGTGGGAATGACACTTCTGAGGATCAGGTGATACATCACGAGAATGTGCAGTAGTTGATGATTATAGTTATTCTCCTCACATGTTTGCTTGGTAGTGACGCAATGTATTGAAATTGTAATGAGAAATTACTTGTTAATCACCCTTAAAAATAATTTAGATGAGATTTTAAAAAATCCCAGTGGAGATAAATCCCCTGATTTCAACTAAAACTTGCAGCACTGGCGGCGAGAGTTTGTTAAAAGTCCGCGACACATTTTCGTTTACTCTCATGACGTGCGGGTCTTATTTTACCGTGCATTCATGTTTTGTTGACAAATAGTTTGAGGATTTAACAAGTGGACGTGCAACTTAAGTTGATTTGTTTCGTCTATCTTTATATTCTGCCCGCAGGTATTTTAAGGTTCTCATTCAAGAGATGGATGTCAAAGCTGACATGGGATTCCTTATGGCTCTTCTTGGTCTCTTCTCTTCCGACACCATCGATAGAAGCCAAGAGGTAACAAACATCACAGCTCCTCTAGTCAGGCTATTTAAAATTCTGGAAACCCAACACATTCTTTTCTTAGCATTTCCAACAAATGTGGCGTCTAAACCCCTTCGAGAACGTCTAGGTCATCAACTTAGAATGGAACATTTATAAAGCCCTGGCCAAACGGACTCGCAAGTAGTCGCAGGTAGCGGCAAGTTAAACTTGCGTAGAGACTTGCGTTGGGTGGCCAAACGGACAGGCGAGTACACGCAAGTCGCAAAAAACTCATTCAAGGCAGACATTTCCTGTATTTCATTGGTTAATAATAGGTTAATTTACGTCACTCAACTTGCGTTGACTTGAGTTGGGAGGCCAAACGGTAAAAAACTTGCGTCGACTTGCGTGCACTTGCGTGCAAATTTGATCTCGATCAAAGTGAGCGCAAACCGTCGCAAGTCAACGCAAGTGCATGCAAGGCCAGGCCAAACGGAGTCGTAAGTAGGCCGAGGTTTTCAGCTTGCGTCTTCTTGCAACTCCATTTGGCCAGGTCTTAATATTTTATAATAGTAGTAGGACACAGTATCCATTATTTGTTCTTTTATTTTAGTACACGGCCCCATAAACTTACAGCTGTCGGTAACGACTACCGTGGAGAAATGAAAAGAAAATTATTGTATTGTATTGCACACTATTTACATTAATTGATCTACTCATTTCAGTCCTGGAAATTATTCCTTCTCCGATCATTTCAAAAGGAGCTGTTTACCGTCTTCCCTGTTAAGTATCAGTGAACAGAATACATTCTCCATCAGATCATTTTACCAGTTCTAACAGGCAGTACTTTTTGTTTCCACAGGCTACCCAGTATTCCTTGGACAAGAAACGCGTCCATGACAAACTAGGCGAGGCGTTTGCTGTTCAGGTTTGTAACTCGATGTATTAATGTGCAAATGAACATCCTTGAATCGTCATTTAAGCGTTTACGTGTGTTCTTTGATGTTTCAGGCTGCCTTGAGTGATAAAAGGAATTTCTTTGACTACTTCCATCTGTCGCCGCTTAAGGTAAGAAGTCCTTAATTGTAGCCGGCTTGTATGAAATCGAGTTGTGACCTGTTTAACATGTTCTGAGACAAGGTCAATGGTGTTAGTCTTAAGAAACCAGCTGGCTGCAGTCATAATCATGTGGTATGGCTTGAGGCAACGCCGAAACCCATTGTACTGGTCCTGGATTGTGTAAGCCCTATTATACTTCGGCCCCATCCACAGTAATGTGTGTGGAGATTGGAGACATTTGAAAAACGAGCCCTTCTGTTTCAATGTGGAAGGAGCGTTACTTCTCACTCATAGGAGATCACCACAACATTTGGGGTCACCCAGAGATCGCACAATATTCCTTTCGATTCGCATCTAGAATAAAAGGTATTGCTCAGATGGAATGCTATCTTCCTGCTGAATTAAAGCCAATTAGAGAGTGAAGGCTTCGAGCAACATCCTTAGCTGATCGTTACCGGGGGTTGATTTGCGCATCTTGAAAAGTTTAGGCTAAAATTTGCAAGTTCGTCGTTTGCAATCCGTGTCAATCTTCTCTATACTTAACCATTGTTGTTCCTTTGTGGTTTATTTTTATCTCTTTGATGTTTTTCTAAATATTAGCCAACTACTATTTTCATGTCTCCTTCAGTTTAAAGGTAATTTTGTACTTGATCAAAATACCTTGACTGAGTTCCTTTAATATTGATTTCCCGTACAGATTCATCTGAGTTTCTCTCAACTGGGTGGTGGCGCAGACGGTGATAAATCACAGACTCACATCGGCGGCAGTTTTCTGAATTTGTTATTGCAAAGTGTTGGAGTAGCAGTCACTGAAGTACAGGACGTAGAATTCAAGTGAGTAACTGACCAAAGGAGGGCTTTTGCTAAGCTTTTGGAGAACTTCTTTCGTTTGGTATAGTTTTGTTAGTTCGGATCAATTTGTATAACATTTTCTTTTCCCGCCCATCCTCGCTTCCCCATTATTTTCCCAGCCGATTTCAAGTCTGACGAGGAGCCATTAAGCTCTGTCATTGGAATCGCCATAATTTTTTTGTTTGTTAGAGAGCGAAATTGCTACTGGACAAGGTGCCCCATTTCATCCGCTGCCACTGTTCTATCAATAGATTGATTATTTATTCGAGCAACCAAGGATTTGTCGTTGAAGTACCAGGTTAAGTTGTTCTCGGCCAGAATTGTTTTGAAGAAACGCAGTACCGTACATTGTCAAGTGTTGTCTGAGCTTTTCTTTCGTCGTTGTAGGCTTGCATATTTTGAAATTGAGGACAAAGTGTACACTCAACAGCAGTTGATGGATGTCGCTATCAAGCATTACACTGGTCAGGTAAATAAATTTTAACACTGGTAAACAGTTGCGATCAATCTGGCCTTGATAAGTTGTGTAATTAGCTTTTATGGTGGTCACTGTGTTTAAGTGGACATTTGGTACAGTGATTTCAGTTGGTAAAGCCTTGTTGGAGCATTCTTTAACCGTCTCACCCGCCTTAAGATCCCCGGCCGTGGTTTATTGACTGTGTAAAATCAGGTACTTTTTTTGGCATTTTTGTGGGATCTACAAAGGCTATCCGTTAGACTCCACGCAGAACTGTGGCGTCTCGTTTTCTCGTTTTTCCCCAACCATTTCAAAGTGGTTTTGTATAAGTAGATACTTACGAAGCATTACTATTCTCTAGTCTAAAACTTCACTGGCGTATGAATGCAGATATTAGAAGTTCTTTCCGAGTACGCCATGCTGTGTATATAACCCATTGCTATTGGTGTCTCTATTCTAGACTGATCTATCATGAGTGCCACAGTTTTGACTCATATTTGTGATGTGTCTTGATTGTCAGGCTTTGAAGCAGATGTACGTGTTGGTGTTAGGCCTTGATGTGTTGGGAAATCCATTTGGTTTGATAACCGGCCTGAAGGAAGGTGCAGTAGACTTCTTTTACGAACCTTACCAGGTTGGTTAAACGGCTAATTTCCATTGTGTGGGGTAGATTGTGCTTTGTTCATCTGACTCAAAAACTAAAGTCAATTAACGTTGCAAGGAATGCCAGTGCTTGTAATTTGGCTTAAAAATCTTGTTCGATAACCAATATCTTGTGTTATCCTCGCTCTTTGCGTACGTGTGTTGTACAGTACAGTGATTTGCGCACTGACTAATTCCTGGTTTGGCTTGCATGATATGATTGGAAGGTGTTGGATCGGAACGGAGGGGAGGGGAGGGGGATGCATCTTGTCGTTAGGAAAAATGGAGTGGTTTTCATTGACTGCTGCTCCTAGATGTATTGAAATTCGGTGAACTACGTCTGAAGATTTTTCTTTTTGCTGTTTTTTTTTTGTTTGCAGGGTCTTATACAGGGACCTGGTGAGTTTGCAGAGGGTTTGGCGATTGGCGCTAGGAGTTTGTTTGGACACACAGTTGGTACGTTGATATGAATGTAAATTGTGTATTTTCTGTAATGTTTTCCTGCGTAACGTATTTTTGTACTCCGCATTTATCTTAACATGGTGGTAACGAGCTCGAAAGCCAATGGCTACTCTAGTTACCACGCACATTTTTTTTTTATTCTTTCCATAGCCATATGTAACACATTTCTCTTCCCGTATTTATTTTATAATGCTGATGTCAATTCTAAATACGGCGCAATAAAAGTTGATTGACTTCACCCTGGTTAAGTTCATGTAAACAAGAGCTCCTTGTTTACTCGCGTTGCACTTGTTTCCCAGGTGGCGCGGCTGGCGCAGTCTCGCGTATAACTGGCACGCTGGGCAAGGGTATCGCGGCTCTTACAATGGACGAGAAACACAAACAGGAGAGGAGACAGGCCATGGGAAAGAAACCAGTCAATGTCAAAGAAGGACTCACCAGGGGTGGGAAGGGATTGTTCGAGGTACGTATTAACGTAGATTACCAATCTACGCCCTTGGGCTTTATTGTCAAGAGTAAATTTGCTGTTTACCGTGATGTTGTCAGATTATTTTATTTCGAAGCAAGGGTTGTCAGCAATTGTTTTCTCTGTTTTAGGGGGTTGTTGGAGGTGTGACAGGGATAGTGACCAAGCCAATGGAAGGTGAGTCCATTCAGTTTCTACCATGTACCGACTCGGTGATTTTTCGTTTCGCCTATTTCTAGTCTCGGGAGGTTAGTATTAAGTATTTAGAGCAAAAGATAGTGCTGTTCGTGAATAAATCGCACCGCTGAGAGCCAGTCACATCGCTAGGATAACCAGTGATTTCAAAATGGATTTAATAAAGTTTAAAAGGCAATTGAACTAAATTTTGTTCAAAAGTTTGTGCGTGTGTACAATTGTTGGTACTTTTAGTGGGAGGTGTAAGTGGCTGAGAGTTTTCGACTGCATTGGAGGTCGTTCTCTTGTTTATTCAAACTTTGTAGCGGTAAATAAATCACACGTTTCCTTACCCCCCTTGCCTGGTAAATAAGCGTTAACAAAATTGTTGTCGGGCAATCAACTGGAGAGCTATAATCCTATGGATGGTGTTATCCATACTCAGTTAACAAGTTCCTTATCAACTGACTGTATCATCTGAACGTTCTTTGGGTGATGAATTGTTGCATCTGTAAAATCGCCGCCATGTTTAGGAGTTGAGATCCACGTTGTGACCGATATCTAGCAGTGTGCTTATTCGACTTATTTCGATATCGGAAATAATAACGTTATTTAAGGTCAACTACCGGATGAATGATTGATAAATGTAAAGTGAATTTTTGTTTGGTCTTTCTTGTAATATCTCATGTCACTTTGTTCATATTCCTCTTGACTTCTCTTTCTATAGGAGCTAAAGAGGCCGGGGCTGCTGGGTTTTTCAAGGGACTGGGTAAGGGTGTGGTTGGTGTGTTGGCGAGGCCTGCTGGGGGACTGGTTGACTTTGCAAGTAGCACGTTGGAAGGAATTAAAGGGTTAGTACCAAGCTCGAAATATTACATCTGTGGAGTAATTTTAGACATACTGTGGAACCCCCGGTTGCGACTATCTCTCGTAAGTGACCATCGCTCCTCAGCGACCAGTTTTCCGAAATACCAAGAGTTTCCAAGTAAAATCGCTATATTTGCAACCTCTTGTAAGCGACCGCTTTTAAAGCTAAAATTTTGATTTTTTGTTTCTTTTTTACCTCCCGTAAACGACCATTTGACAGATAATGAAGAGAAAATTGGTTAACAGGGTGGTGTAACATTATCGCATCCCTGGGTAGTACACGAGACGAACATTTCTCAATGGGAAGTACCGGATTGACTTTTCACATGAATAAAACATTTCAAAATTTTCAGGACAAAATGCACCTACACTATACCCTGCCAGTCTTAAAAGAGACAGCCTTAACTGACTTAAAATTACCATATGTTAATGAGGCGGAATTTTGACCCAAGAAACTCTTAAAGCGACCACATCCCATAAACGACCACCTGAGATTGACATTTTTTGATGACCGTTCGGGATATTTTGTGTTACGTCTGTTCACCTTGTCCCGAAGATGCTGATTTAAAGAGGTCCTTTGTTTAAGTACTGTTATTCAGTAATGAAATCCATTTTTTTATTGCATAAGGAAACAAAGGGGGTGGGGGCAGGGATGGTAATCGAGAGAGTTATTACTGTGCTAGATAAAAACAAACTAGGCCAAAAGAAAATTTAAAGTACATTTTCAATTTTTTTTTGGTTTTTCATTTTTCACTCTCTTTTACTGTAGGAGCGGTAGAAGAAAGAATTAAGACCTTCCGGTATTTAGTTGCATTTTGTTAAGGAGTCCATGTACATCGTGTTGATGTTTGTTTTTGTAGATCTGCTAGTACAGGAAGTGAAGTGCGGCGCCTGAGACCCCCAAGATGTTTCTACGCTGATAAGGTGACTTGCTAACAACGATATTACGTCGCTGACACAAATTTGAAAACCGTCATCTCAGTGGCGTTCGATTTCTGGAGAAGAAAAAAATTCTGCTTTGATGGGTTATTCCGCCTTAGTTTAATTTTGTTTTTCAAGATGTTATTAATGTATTGTTTGCGTTCTTTGCAGGTGATAAAACCCTACAATTCAGTTGAGGCCCAAGGAAACGCCATTCTCCAGGTATGTTACACACAATTACACCGGTTCTCGTTTGTTTTTCCTCGCGTCCAACGCACGCTCGATGCGTCACATCGCGCTCAATTTATTGCATGTCTTCCTATTACAACAGGAAATCAAGAAGACAAAAGCTGCGCTGCTGGATGATACGTATTTCTGTCACTGCCATCTTAACATCAAGAAAGCCCTGATCATCACCAACAAGTGAGTTTTGCCCGGGCTAAGTTGGGGTGTACTGTTCGAGTACAGTGCGACCATCTTCCATCAGTTATGTACAGCTGTTTCGACAAAGGTTGTCCCACATAAGCGTAAAAGCGAACGCGACAATGCCAATTAGTCTGATGGGTTGTGATAGTTTGGTGCTTCGTCCCTTAGGTTAACAGTGTTTCAGGGTGAAAAAGCACAAATACACGTGTTTGTTTTTTTCTGTCTGTCATGATGAAATGCCTTTAGCTTCAATCAAGCAATTGTTTGGCGGAATTACCCATAATACCTTTCGACATTGTCGCGTACTCTTTTACACTTTCGTACTGAGGACAACTTTTCTTAAAACAGCTGTCGACTTGGACTGAGGGTAGATGGAAGCTAGAAGAAGCTTACCTCTCTATCTCCTTGCCCCCAAGAGTGAGGAAAACCGCTATTCTTCTTTATTTATTATGGTAGTGCAATCAATCTGGTCCGGTAGTTAAGAGCGAAGAGGGGCGTGGTTGGGTAGGAGAAGTAGAGGTTGTAGTAACTACAATCATGGACAAAAGGTTTGGGTCAAATTTCCACTTATTAGCGCTTTTGCACACACGACAAACGCGAATTCAATTTCACCAACCTAGCCTTTCCCCCCACCCACATATAATGTTGAAAACTAGTACCTGGGATTTCTACATTGCATTGGGTGGGGAAGCGGAACAGCAACGCGTTTTTAACTTTATAAAAGGATAGCAGTGTTTTTTTTCAAACTTCAGTTTTGAAACACAGATAATTCGTTGCAGTACATCACTGTTCCAAGTACTTTTGTCCATCATTGTAGATAGCGAACCGTCGCGCTCATGTTTACAGTCGCCCGTTTATTTTTTGTTTTGTTTTTATTTGGCCGTATAAAGCTTTCTGTATGCTTCTAATCTGCTGCTAGTTTGATTACTATCGACTTGCAATTTGTGTGGTTTTCTTCATTTGTTTGGCAGACATATCATAGTTGGTGGTAAAACAGAAGTGTTCGAGACTTGGCAGTGTGACTGGATGTGCGAATTTACAGAGCTTGTAGAGGAGCCGACAACTGAGGGACAAAAACTCGTTCTTAAACTCCTGGTAAGATAGCTATACACTCAACGATGATGATCATCTAGTCTGTAATGCCAACTGTCCTGATTTAGCTGTTACATGAAGCCTCTTTTGCAAACGGAAAAAAAGAAATATTTGAGAGCTTTATTGCAAAGAAACTGAGCTGATCCCCATTAACTGCATTAACTGGTCACCATCAGGGCTCATAACGCATTTCTTGTGATAATTGCGAGGTCTGTCTAGCGGAGCTAGTTTGATAGTTTCTTAAGACACTGTAGACTGCGTCGGCTTAGCTATTTATCATCGTGAAGGTGATAAATTAAAGGTAAATTAACCGTGTAGCGAGTTTGTATAGTCAACGCCTTTAGCGGTACCTCACTGTCATTGCTGCTATCAATGCTGTGTTGCAAAGTTACGTTCCTCATGTAAGTGTTGGGCGATTAGGACATGATTTGGCCAAGGGAGAAGTCGTGGGTATTGCAGTGTATTTGGTACTATGTAACCTTTTCACTTTGTTTAGCTCAAGCTCCATTAAAAAGGTAAACGAAATAGCGTTTTTGACCGTTTATCTTTCATTTATGTTAAGGACAAAACCAAAGGTAAAGGCATCTTTAAGAAGTCATCAGTTGTAAGATCCATACAGACCCCCAGTCGAGAGATCGCTCAGGTATGGTATTTTGTAATCCCTGTCTAGACATTAGACCGTTATTTCTTCTGTATGCGTCATAATGACCATTCACTCAGATGACGTCATGGCGTCTGTTCCCGTAGCATTCCAACTTGTAACTTCTAAGGGAGACAAAAAGCCATCTTGCAACAAAGGAGTTTGAAGGACATGTCATTCTCCTACCAATTTATCGGTGCCAATGTCGCCGACCAGCTTCATGGGTGCAGACTCGTTCCCAGTCGTTATTTAATTTATATATTGGATTGCTTCAGAGAGAAAGCGGTCTGGCAACGGGAGTTATGGGAAGAGGCGGGAAAAATATCGACGGTATATTTCCTTGTACGCTTCCCATGACACCCCGCGCGCCTTAATCTGCTCTAAATCCCCAAGACACGAAAATAGCGCCTGGGTACGAGTCTGCCATGGTTGGCGTTCACTCGCGGTAACTCGGACATTTCCGACCACAAAGAGCGACAGTTTCTTGTCGATCATTACTTCTCAGTCTATTTTACTAATAAAGCTGCTACTGTTAGCACAAAAGGTTGAATTTACCTTCTTTCCTTTTTTTTAGTGGCTGGTGGGAAAAATCGGGGAAGCTCGTTCATAGATGAAATCTCACTCCTTGGAAAGGAAATTATACGAATGCTTGCTTCAAGAGAGACATGAATTATATATCAATGTGTTCCTTAGATAAAACGTCAAATAACGACTGTTAACGGGTGATCATCAAACCCTTAAATTTCAGAGTAAATCAAAATGGTATTCATGGCTAAGTAGATAAGTGATGACAAGACAAAATTATCGACTTGGAATAATCTCGATGCGTCTCCGAAATTCTTACAACGAACGGTAAACGAAATCTACGGTAGCAGAGACTAGAGGGGATTAATCTTTTGAGCGTGTAATTAAACGGCATAGCCGTTGTTCCCTAAACACTCTCTCACGAACAGGAAATAAATGTATGTACTCTAGTGAGATTTATAACAGCGGGGAAATAATTGGGGTAAAGATTTTTTTTGGGTGGTCTATAATTTTGCATATACCAATCGCGAAATGGGATTCAATTAGGATTGATCAAGAGCTGGTTTCGGTGAAGCTTAAGTTGGTAATAAAATAATTAGAACAATATTTCAGTTAGGTACCGAATAATAATGGTGTGAAATCTGAAATGGACCAAGTATTTAATTTAGGTTAGTATATGTTATCTTACAGACTTCCAGCATCCTTTATCTTTTGACCGAGTCCGACGGGCAGCCAGGCTCGCTTCAAACCGAAACGAACGTCGTCGTTGTTGTTTTATCCGCGAGGCAAAGAGACCAGTTTCGATTTTGTAATTCGTTTGATTTACTTCTGCCTGTAACTCAACAGCGGAATATCGTTGATGACGATTTTTCTTAGACCTTCTTACACTCATTTGTCATTCTTGTCAGGGCTCTTTTTGTAACCAAGGAATTGTTCCCTCATTGTGGCTAAGGAAATAAGGGTTAAATTCTATTTTTAGATTTCAAATAATTTTAAATAGATAACTTCAAATTTAAATAAACCATGTTGGACTATTCTCAACAATAATATGAAGTTATATTGTGTGAAATTGAGCATTGAAAGTTCATTGTTATATAGCTGGCGTTTTTCCCCCTACAGCGCACCCGTTTATTGGCTAGTTCATGGTCACATGACAAAACTATGACGTCATCGGGAAAAAGTTCACTGTTACCCGCGAAATGTTGACCGCTGTTGCACGTGATCAGAGGTGGCCTGATGTTGTCGCTGGAATCTCGACGAGTTTTTCAAAGTTTGCTTTTGTTTTGTTTTGCTATTCAACAAATCACTTAATGACTGTTCTCCTCGGGAAAGTGTTAATTGTTGTTGGTAGGTATGCATGGCGTGTTAAAATCGAAAAATGTTGCAGACGGTGAAAATGCGGTGACGAGAATTTTTAATTAAACTGCCAATTGAAATCAACCGCCTCGAGGTGACCATTTTTGCAAACGCCTTGAGATTACGGCAATTATGTCAAAGGTCTTCAGGCTCTCCAAGAAATAGACAAAACAAGAGGGGAGTTGGAGCCTTTCAGGCAGCCGTTTAAAACCGCGTCGGTGTTTGTCCTTCATCGGACAAGTTAATTTCG
>CM042748.1:19619739-19644953 GCA_022496165.2 Catalaphyllia jardinei
ATATCGTTTGTTGTTACTACATGTACTTGCTTATGTATTCAAAAAGCATTATTTCAAAAGCAAGGATGTACCTGTAAATGTCAGGAAATACACTCTCTGTACAGTGCAATTCCTGTAACCCAGGGAGTTGTAGAAGATGATATCCAGTTATTTAATATTGAAACCTGATTTGATCACCAATTAATATTTATCATGCACGTTATGGACAGGATGATGGACTAGAAAAACAAAGCCTGAAGGCATTCTGCACTGTTGTTTTTCCAGTAGTAGTAAAATTTACTAGTTTCTGCACAGAAAAGCAGCTTACTAATTCCAGTAAAATATTTAACATATGGTTTATTGACCTAGCTCAAGATGCCTATGGTTTATGTATCAGGATTCAATCTTTAAGCAATAGACCACAAGATTCTATGGTTTATAGGCTGATAAAACTTGCGGGATGTTGGTGAAACAGGAGAAGAATTATTTACAAATTCTCCAGTTGTTCTACCAACATCCCAAGTGGTTTCTCAGCCTATAAACCATAGAGACTAGTGGTCTACTGCTTTGAAGATATTGTGTACGCAATTTTTCCATGAGTTTACCGGCACAGTAAACCATAGCTGATTGATTAATCAGAGCATGCACATTGATTTGGTTATTACATAAAGGTTGATTACATGTAACTTACACAAAAAGATCAAGACCATCTTATATCCAGGCATCTTGACTGAATGTACTTGGTCAGCAAAGCATTTTGTTTTATCATATGGCATGCAGGGCACTGTTTTATTTTGGGATACATGTACTGTGGGCAATGCTTGCTGAAGTACATATACATGTAGCTGTTGACAGTGCAAGATTTGATTCATTCAATACTCACTTGTGCAGCTAGCTAGCCGCATGCATGTACATGTAACAAGAGTGGTTATATATATACTCATGTGAAACATGTTGGGAAATTTTGCACAGAGTTATACAACGGTGCTGCCTAACAGGAGCCCAGCCGCCTGGGGCACCCAAGAAAATGCTTTGGGCACCTAGATTTTTTGCAGCACCTCCCAAAACATTACCTTTTGGGCTCCTAACTTCTCGGCTTTTGCCTTTGTGGGCTCCTTGAAATATTTGTTAGATAACGGTCTTGGTTATAGGTAAATTCTATACCATTATGTGGGCTACAGTGTACACTTTAAGATAAAACATCTATCTAAAAATGTCATTTCCGGAGCGCTATGAGAACTGCACTGTCATATCACTGTAATTCTAGTTTTACAGTAAATTGGTTGGCATCTGATCTATCAGTCCTACTGGATTCTACTGGTAGCTTAGCAATAGATTACATGGCATCATACTTTTAAAGATGAGCAACTAAATGTAAAAATATTGATTTGAATAATTTTGTTTTAAGTAACGGTCCTTGTAAGAAGGATAGCACCAGGCAGCAAGGAATGCAGAAAGGTTCTAACTTCCGCACAACTTTGTTATTGTTGTATCATATTTCTGCTTGGCTAGTCAGCAAAATCTACCAAAAACTTCAGGTGGCTGTATACATGTATTTATTTATCCTTAAAAAAATCTCCCTTGAGTCTAAGTACCACAATAATCCTATGTGGGGAACATTGGAAAATTGGAAGCTTTTATTGTCTTATTTATAACTGTTGTGATTGGTTGAAATGTTTTAACACAAAGGAAATTACATTTCAAAATAGAGTTTAAAGACATTTTACTTCATAGACCTGCCTTCTATCGGTTAATAAATTCTCCATTTGAAAACACAACATTTCAATGTGGGGAAAGCGTATTGCCGCAGAACAATAGAAATTGCTACAGTTCTTATTTGGATCAGTACGTAATTACTTGTAAACTGTATGTGTCTGGGAACTTCATAAAACAATGGTATTCACTACAGAACTGTAGATGCTTTTGCCTACACTTAAATAGGTGTAACTTTGCATTACCTATGCTGAATTTACATCCAACTTGTTATTCTAGAAGCTAAGAGTTGCCTTTGAATTTTCAACTTGCACTGATCAACAGAGACAACATTGTGTAGCTTTGTCTCTGTACATTACACCCATCTGATGCTTTGGCAAGAAGAGAGATTCACCAAAGTTAGTACATTTTTACAGTTGATTAAAACTGGTACAATTATCTGTACTAGGTTGTACACACACACATCAGTCTGTGAAACATGAAAGATGTTTAAACTGCATATCGCTTAGACTGGGGGTGGTAAGGTGAGAGACCCTAGGAACGAGGTTGTATATTCAGCTGAATGAAGACATTGTACACTGTATGTTTTAGTAAGGTTGCGAAGGTTTGTGTTTTAGCTCAGTTCTTCTCAGCCTAGAATTACATTTAAAGATTTCACAAGCTTTTGTTTACTTATTGCTTGTAAACTACTGCATGCACCTGTTTCATTGGAAAGAATAATGATTACAGCTTCTCAAGTTATTTAAAAAATTATCGGAAAAAACAGAAATAAAATTTGTCTTTTTGGTCCTATTATTTTCATTATGAAGAGCTTTAAGCATAAAGACTGCTGAAAAAATGTTTTGATTTAAGATGGATTATTAAGGGGACTGAGGTTTGAAAGCTTTTGTGAAGTGCAACAGGTGACTGGAGTGTGCTGCTTGTAAAGGGCTTGTGGTGAGACATGCTAAGTTGGTGTTTACATTGAAATGTAGTGGTGCAGAAAAATGTTTCAGACATGGATTCAAAATCACAGAGAGGTGTTAGAGAACTTTGACAGCTGAAAAGACCTTGGAAAAGTATCATAGCTGCATCTTTCTTGTTTTGTGTTGTTTTACATATTGTGTGGCACAGTTTCAAAGATTCAGTTTGTGATGAATATTGTATGAGGTTAAGCACCTGTCCTCTGACATCATTTCTGTGCCCTGTTTTTCCTGACGTTTCTTTGTTGTAGAAGTCTTTTGGTTGGCTTTTTGTTAACTAAATTCAGTTTGCTCCCTTCACTGTTCTTCTCTCCTTATGAAAGAGCTAGTATGTGATTACCTCTCTAAAGAGGTCACTGTTAATGGCAGAAAACTCAATGTAAGTACTGTAGCTAAGCAGAGTGCTAAATAAATGTGAATTTAAGAAAAAAAGTGCATGTACATAAATTTACAGAATTGTCAGTGCTTGCCATTGATTTTTTCATGGACTTTCCAACATATTTATGACAAGTTTATTTTATTCTTTGAACAGCATTTTATGTGATAGTAAATTTAGAAACAAACAGTGACACAATCTTATCTCTGCAAGAAGTGCATGGTCCTACATGTATATACACCTTAGCCTACAAGTGGTTTTAGTGTCTTCAGAGTGCATTGACTTTGTTGATTTTTGTATTCTGCATATACATCAGATGCGGCTGAGCATTAAATTTACCAAACATGTATTTCCAGATCTGTCTGAGGGTCTAAGATCCAGTGAATGAGCAAATTCATTGCCTACTTCATTAAGCTTCTAAGACCAGAGTTCACCATCTAATACACATTGTGCAATAAACATGTACTTTTTTCAAAAGGGCTAATAGTTAACTTGAGTAAGATGTAGAGCGTGAATCAAACAACAATGAACTTACATTGTGTGGTGTGGCATATTGTCTTGAGCAGGCAATTAATTCTACATGACTAGAAAAATATCAAAGTTCTCTCTGTGGTTTTTGTTATCACACCTGATCAAGATGCAGTTAGGGGATTGTCTCACTAGATAAAATAATATGATGCAGTGTACACTGGGAACTAAATTTGTGTAACATGTGGAAACGAGACAATTACTAACATCCAAATCTCCAATATGCAGATGCCAAAGAGATGGCTATCTAGTGTGCAATGGTAGAAGTGTACCATGGAAACGCAGGAGCAGATGATCAGTTCAGGAGAAAATCAAATAGGCGAAAGTGATGCAAAAGAAAGCTTTGACCTATTTGATTTTCTGGCTGAACCAACAATATGTACATGTGCTGCATGTACAGTGTACATGTACATATATATATGCCCTGGGTGGGTGTCTAATGATGGAAGTGTTAATATATGGAATAACTTAATTACTGCACAAGTTATATTTTGTGGTGTCTTGTGCTGTAGGATTTAAACAATTATTGGATGAGGTTTTGTGATGTCCAGAATAATCAGGGTAGAGGTAAGGGTTATCAGTCGAAGCCTTACCCAGACCTTATTATTCTGGATATCACAAAAACCAAATCTAATAATCTAATAGTAATTATATAATAACCCATGTTATTCTCGCATTTTGATTGGTTCTCACCTATGATCTATTAGAGGACAGATGCACAATTGATGTCATCATTACAAAGTTTTCCCTCTGCCGTTTTAAAATGGCGGAAAGTTTTGAGAATTAGGATGATATTTTACATGACTGGGGAAAAGATAAGGTACAAAAAAATCTTGCTGAGGAATTGAACAGGTTTGAGAAGCCAGAAAACAAAAGATAAGGCCGTTTCTTTTAAAAAAATGATACAGAAATAATTTTCTAGCAGCCTCAGTCGGCAGTTGAGCGCGACTAAACCACGCACAAATTGGTCTTGGTAGGCCGAGAACCACTCCGTTATCTCAAATTTAACAATCCCAATAAACAAAATGTTTCTGAGATTAATTTATTTGAAAGATTCAACTTTTCCCAGTGTCAAAACAACTGTTGACTCACCGATTGATGTCAGGAATGAAACATCAAAACATCACTTCTTAAAATTGGTAAAATAAAATACATAACCTTGCTTTCCAATGCGAATGTTCCTGTCCGTTTCAGGCCACAGCAGCGAGCTAAGTATAGCTAACCACAGCTCACGGTCAAGAGTATCGCAGCTAAAATGTGTCTCCGACACTATATCAAGCTGATTTGAGAATCACCAACCACAGAGGACAGAAATCTCCACCGTCATTTACGCATTCACTCAAAACTCGAATCAAATGGCCTCTAGGCTGACCGCAACCAGAAGTTTTCCGAGACTATTTTTTCAACTCCTGCAATTATCAAGGCAACGTCCAAGCTTTTCCGCTCACAGGGCTGCTCCAATGACAAATGACTTGATTATTCCAGCATTTTCTTCAAGATTTGTAGATTTTGCAGTTCAATTCTGCTTTCGCTGTAAGTTTTCATTCCAGGAGAAGCGACGCTCGTGTCAGGTTTGACAGTGGCGTGATTTTTCTCGACCAATCACAATTCTTTGCTACGCATAGGAACCAATGAAACTGCTTCATTTTGAATGTATAGATCACGTCAAATGGCTTTTTTCGTGCAAAGGCGGGGCAAAAGGCAGGCTTTCACATTATATTAAAATGTTTTGAAACCAAAAAAAGCTTTTCGTTATTATATGTTGCCGCGCGTCTGATTCAGTAATAGATCACAGAAGACGTCAAAATGTGGTAAGAACATCAGTGACACACTCGGCTACACCTCGTGTGCCACTTTTTTGTTCTTACCACATTTTGACGCCATCTGTGATCTATTACTGAACAGACGCACGGCAACATGGAATCTATTTGTTAAAAAATTGTTGATTTATTATACATTGAACGAAAAAAGTGGAAGTCATACTTTTGCCTCTTCACTGATGGGAAGCAACACCGTGCATGAACTTGATGTGATTGCCCATGATCTTGAGTGCCCTTGTCATGATTATTATATAATACAGTGTATACAGTTACATGTATGATGTCACAGGCAGTGATTTCCAAAATTTACTGTACACTTTCAGCCAGTCAGAAAAGAGTTAAGAGAGTTCAATGAATAATAATATCTGTTAGCAATGCACATTCAATAAATTGTAATTGATTTTCTATGAATTTGATTTGTAGGTGACATTTGATGACTTCAAAGAAGGATTTGTAGCTGTGCTGTCTCAAGCAATTGAACAATTATCCTCTAGTGAGGATGAAGAGCAACCATCTGATTCTACTGCAGGTGTTGAATCTAACTTTATTGTCAGTTTAATTACTTTTTTGTCATGTAAAAGACAGCCATGCATCTACATACCGGTATGGAAGGGTTGTCATAAAGTTTTAATTCACCTGTAAGCTTTGATCTTTACACCCATTGCAAACTTGATACTTTAATGGGTGAATTCTATCAACTACAGGCCAGTTCACCCATAACATCGAGCGTCTATCAAACATACTCGGCCATAACAGGTGTTGGGGCTAAGGCCCTTATTGACAGCCCAGCATATACATACATGTATGCATTCAATGACAACAACAACAACAGCAACAATCTGTCTCAGGTATTGCTGTATGCAAACAGTACGTTACTTTGTAGCAGTTATTCAAGTATACAGTGTACAGGTATGTTTATGATTTGATATCTTGCTGGCAAGTCAAAGACAAATGACAAGTACAGTCAACCACACTGCACACATAACCCCTCTGATAAGACCAGAGATTAATTTTATTATCCAACTGGTGTAAATGATTATAAGTACTTGCCCTTATATGTCGCGATCAGACAAACTGAAAAAAATTCACTTAGTGGCATCACAGGAAATTTGTACTCTTTTCATGTTTTACTTGTTCATGTACTTAATTCTACAATTTATTTATTTTTGGTTTCTACAAGAACATGAGTTGTACTCTACTGTATAAAGTTGGTTGAACCTGAAAAACCATATTGGGTGAACTCAAAAGTGATTTTGTGCACTGCACAAGTCATGTACACCCCATTATTGTAAACCTTGTATAAAGCCATAAATTATTTTTTAAGAGACCCAATGCCTTTAGGCAGTTAAACTGGTAAATAATTGTTGTTTTTTTTTTCAGAACCACCCAAGCTGGTGGTAAAGGAGAAGCGTTACGGAAGATGGTCTCGACCTGATGCATCTTACTCAGAAGATCTGTACTCTGCTGATGATGAGAGCATGATTGAAAGTCGGCCAGAGAGCCATTTGAGTGACTCTCATCTCGCGTCAGAGGTAGATCACCATGACGCCCCTACACAAGAGGTGAGAACACTCAGGGTGCATTCCTTTATTTGGCAATCTGGATTGGGACCATAGATCAAAGATTGCTGAAATCATGGGGCACCAAAATTTCCTTTGATGTATGATTATCTGAGTGATCTTGCATGTTGGTCCTGATTCTAAGGGAATCCACCCTCAGATAAATGTAAATTATTGGTTAAAAACAGCAAGTCCATGATATATAAGCTTTTTTAAGCTTCGGAAGGACTACAGTGTAGATTTAATATGAAAGGGCAGTGAATTTAAAAGCTTTGATGTGCAGAATAAATAAGATCTACTCTACATCCATATTAATTTAGATTAGATGGGGCAACTTAGGCATTACGCATTATCTTCAATTTACATGTACCAGCAAGATGGACAGTGAGAAATGTATTTTAACTAAAAAAATGTGAAACATTTTGGGAGAAACATTTTAATTGTTTTGTTTTTTTAAGTGCATCACATAGAATTTGACAGCCTTTGTGTGTTCATACTTGAAGCTCTCAAATTTACAGGAAATTTCAGTTTCAAAGCTCTAAAGCATACTTAAAGAATATTAATTCTAACTGCAATCTTTATTTTGTATTCCAGGAAAAGCCCAAGTTGAAGAGAAAACTATCAAGCAGAAAGAGTAGTCTGAGGAACAGTATACGTCGTCACAACTCCAAGCAAAGGAAGTCACGTGAAGACTCTGTGATTGTGAATGACTCAGATGGATTAGATGGAGGGGGACAGTTGAGTGCATCTTCTCAACCCAATGGCGTAAATTCAGGTGTGTTTCTAAACTTTGTGGAGCTGGGTCTTGGCCTGTGCTTTCAATAACATCTAGAACCCTCCCTTGAGATCCAGTTTAACAGGGCTTGAAAAAAGTGTTGGCTTGTCATCTGAGAGAAGTGTTATAGATTTCCTAGCCAGTCAAGTAACTTTTCATTCTCACTTGCCTGATGGGCAAGGGCCCAGGCTTTTTTTGACAGTTGCTTGTTTAAGGGCAAGCCTGAATTCAAGTTTTTGTTTTTAGCCCTGATGCGTATTTGGTTGGAATCTCCTGGCACAGTGTAGGTAATTTTCAAAACTTGGGCTTCTAAAGAATTTATTTGTTATGGGAATCTTCTACTGCTCTCTGATGAGTGCTGTGTCAGAGCATCCATTTACTCCAAGTCATATTGACCAATGAGCATCATAATGGAAGTTCTCAGTTAGTTCTCAGAACTTTATTTTTCTAATAAGTATTGTTAACAAATTGGACATGCCCACAGGTAGCTGATGCCAATGTAAGTGGATCATGTCTTAACTTAAGAGAGTAGGTAGACAATTTTACAGCAATCAGGAAGTTACATGAACTAGTATATAAATTATAAATTTAAGTTTGTGGGTCTGTTCCCAAGAATTGGAAGTGACTTGACCTTTGTCATTTGACCCTTTACTGTGACAACATACTGGTACTTGATTGTGTAGTGTTTGATATACATGGTTTTGTAAAAAGTGGGGATCTAATAGACAGAAGATGAAAATTGCATTGTTTTGTATTGTCAGGGTATGAGTCACCCAGTGAAGAAGATCAGTTGCGAGCAATCTGGAATGAAGTAAATGTTGGTGCAACTGGTTTTCTGGACAAACATGAACTGTCAGTGGTGTGTGACCACATCGGCATGGACTCCATGAATGAACAGGTTTGTGAAGTAAATATTAAAAAATTTGAAGATTAGCCTTCAAAAAATGCTTGCATGTTCATGTATCTCTGAGATGTGGCTCCTCATTTGCCAATGCATTGAAGTTAGTTTGGCTAAAAGCCTACACCTCAAACCCTCCACTTGTGTCACTATACTTGCAACTGTAATCCTTGGAAATATAAAGTAAGTTGAATTTGTGGTGTTTTGAATATTTTTAATTACTTCAGGAGCTGGCTCTCCTGTTTGAGGAGCTGGATGAAGATGGTGATGGTCTTGTGAGCTTTAATGAGTTTCTTCATGGTTTGTTTGCGGCTAAGGACTTTCAACAATCTGATATAGAGCCTGAGTGGGAACAGCAACAGCAGTCCACACCTTACAGTCAAGCACCACCAGCAAACTTCACTTCCAAAGTAAGGATCTGTTAAAAAAATACTGTAAGAACCAGTTGTGTGTTAACGAGCTACAGCTGTGCCTGAATACATGTAGTTACTGTATGTCTCTTCTCTTGTGTTCAATTTATCTCCCTTGTGTCACAGTGCAATGTCTTTCCTTTCCAATTTCATACTTTGAGGACAGACTATAGCTGCTTCCTCTACTCAGGGGGAGATAGAAAAGCCCAAAATGTGGAAAACATATATTTAATAATTTAACATGTAGGGAAAAACACCAGAATCAAATGAGTGTTTTGGACCCAGCATACTTTTTTGGTAGATTTAAATGCTACATGTACATGTACATAAACCATACCAAAGCCATTCTCACATAATGACCTTTCATAGTTCATTGGCAAAGATTCCTGTGGCCTTTTGCCCAGCCACATGTACATATACAGTTGTTGAGGAGGTAAAGTACAGTGTGCATGTAATTGTTTAAAAGTTAAAATGTACAGTGTATGTGTTGGACATGTTATCTTTTCTTTACAGGGTCAGAGAAGATCAGTCAACCAAGATGACTCTTTTTTCTTATCTAGAACGGGTGGAAGCAGTTCAACATTTGGTAAGACAGAAACCAAATTACAAAGTACCGCAGATGTAACTTAATTCACTGATTTGTCATTGTACTGTATCTTGCAGATCTTTTTACACTTCTAGACCCAGAAAATACAGGGTGAGTCTTAACATGAAGTATACATGCAAAACTTTTCTACTGTAACATAGATTGTAACTTGATTATTGAGATTGAGGCAAAAAAAAGTGAGTGATCCTATCAAACATTTTCCCCTAAGATAAAACTAAACTTCAAGCTGCTGTACTTTGTAAGAATTTTAATTTCGTAGCTCAGTGGTTACAGAGCCTGTACAGTATCAGGGATGTTCCAGGTTCGAAGTCAGTCTTTTTTGTCTCCCTGGTTTCACACACATAAGGTGACGTCTGCAAATCGCTATTGCACGCATTTATACCCATGCTAATCCAGTGTCACACTTGGATTCTTTTCTTCGTCCTACAGGTTTACACTCATTGCCTAAACATTTCACCTTCAAAGGAATTGAATGAAAAAGGAAAAAAATGTTCAATCTTATATGATGCAATATTTTTCTTTGTCTTGCATGTTTTTAGTTTTGCCAAAAAAGAAGACATCAAAGATACCTGGCTGGCCCAGGAATTAAATGAGGCCATTCCCCTTCTAGAGGTAATGTGTTAACTGAATGAATGTTTCATCTTTACAGTTACCACCCGCCTACTGCAGCACAGGTACATGTGCAAAGAATATTTTACATGTAGGTGCATGGTGACCATGTCAATAATTCTTACTTTGAGTTACTTCTTCACAGGACCTAGAGATGGATGTGGAAGGTAAAGTGAGTCTTCATCAGTTAACCAACTTACTGGAATCTGTTGTGGAGGAGCAGAGTGATGGTAAGTTAACTAACACATAAGATAGAGGGTATGTTTTTACAGAAAAGTGACATTGAGAGAGTTATCTTTGAAGTTCAAATAAAGCCCCTCCCTCTCCTCCTCCTCCTCCTCCTCTCTCTCTTCCCCTCCCCCATCTCTCTCCCCTCTCTCCCCTCCCTCTCCCCCTCCTCGGGCTTTCTCTTTTTACATACTTGTACGTGTAAAATCTCTTTAAGCGTTTTGAAGTGCAGCAATACTGGGGTAAATAATGAGTGTAAAACTGTACCATTGAGCCGCTTGTTGTACAGTGTATGAAGAGAGAAAAATAACAAGTACAAAGGTGGCACATGAGGTTGGCGAAATCATCGCTTAGAAGTTTTCTCTGCATAAGCCGATCAAACGGAGATCCACAAGTAGCCCAGTGATAGTGTAGTAAGGTTTCAGACAACACATACAGTGTTGCTACACTGTATCTGATATCAAGCACGACTTTTGTTGTACGCTTTGTTGTGATGAGTATACTTAAAACCCGCAAAGAACACTTTTGGCAATGATCCCATTAGCTGGATAGAAAGACAATCAAACACAAAACAAAACAGAGTCATTTAATTCAACCTCGTGTTCTTCATTTAATTCGTGCAGCACTACATGTATCTCAAGGCAACATTTTGCTTTCTTATTGTTGTAGCTTTACCCAAAGCAGTTGTGAATATCTACAAACACGAAGTTGTCCATCTAAGGTGAGTGTAGTAAAATGATTATCGCTGAATAACTGACCTGTTTAAGTTCAAAAAATTTAAGCTGTCTGCAAACGAAAGAAATGCATGGCTTTTTCTCTTTCCGAACTGGGTTTACGCCTGACAACGGTGGGCAAATGACAATTCAAGATTTATTTATTTGAACTATAACATTAACTAAATAACTAATTGAACAAGAAATAAATTAAAAATACATACAGTTGCTGGTCACCCAAAATAACTAAAGAGCTAAACTAGTTGAGTGACCACCTGTGCAGTTCTCAGTTTTAGAAGCCTGGCAAATCGTGAAAACACTAAATACTGGCCAAACCTTGAAATTTCGCTTACGCTTGAAACAGTCGTAACTTGCTGCTCACTTAAGGGCAGCTTCATGTTCTTGTATCATTCCGTGTGATATCAGCTCATGATGTGACACAAAATTTGACCCTTGCTTCTATTTTCTACGTGACGCCCGTTCAGGCAGACAATTGGTTATCGAGATTGTTTTGTCTCTTTTTCCTAAATAAAAAAAGAAAGATTATGGAAAGTGTTTCGTTGAAAATTGTTCGCATCAGTAACTCTTTGTTTCCTTCGCGTATTGAAATTTGGTAATTGAGGTGAAGGCGTCAGTAATAAGGCGGAAGGAGGCAACCTATTTTATTTTCGGGCGTTGCATGGTGTCATTTCTGCTTTTTGAACCGGTACTTGTTTGTTTACATGTTGCACGTGCGCGGGCGCGGCGCCTTGTCACTTTCCTGTGACGTGATTGGCTGAGACGCTCGTTTCCTCTCACTTTTGGCGGGTCTTTCTTAGGGTGTAGCTATTTGACAAACCAAGTGATCTCAATTGGAAACACTGTCCAACCTCCGCTTCTCGGCTAAGACATTTTATTTTGTGCTTTATATTTCAGTTTTGCTCCTTCCCACGTGTAGTTAGAACATATAGTTAGTTCTTAAAAGTGATGCTCGGGCCTTAGAGGCTTAGAATTTTATCTCTCGAATGGCGAGGTCGCCATTAGAAGTACGACAAATCGAAGGCAAAGAATCATCTTTGCGGTATGACGCCGAATCAGAATGCTTTTCATCGGACAAAAACAAAGGGCTCTCCGATCTTATGCCACGTCTTTCAAGGTAGCTCTAATTTTATTAGTTAATCTTTTTTTCTGACAACTTGATTGTCAGAAGTTTGTGCATTTACATTTTGCCTCATCCAAAGGAGGACGATACTAAAATTATCTTCCTTTCAAAAGTAATGAGTTTATCCTGTAATGTACCTCAGGTTTTGGAAAACGAAGTGCTAGACGATTGAGCAATCAAGCTTGATTCTCTGTCAAAATTTCATCAATCACCTCGCCATTGTTCTGTGTGTTTTGTGCAATTGACGTTTTTAGTTTAGATATTTCATCCGATAGTTACCTTTTGAATCTCTGTAATGGCTTCGCTTCAGTCAGAACGGCGATCAGTTTGTATTTGCTTACGCCTCAATGTCAGTATTAGCGAGGATGTCTCAGAAAAGGATTTCGGTGAAACTAATGTTGCATACACTCACAACTACGGGTAACGTGTTTTCCTTTCATTGTTGTGTCTGAAGTAATCAAAACACTCGCAGTTTGTTTCTTCTTTCTTGTTTCACACATTGACTTGTAAATTATTAATATAATTAATCTCCCCCTTTCTGGGCCTTCCATACTGTTCATTGTTGAGTCACTTGTATGCATATGGCGTTGTTAATCTTGGAAATGTTTCATCTCAGGTCCCAAGTAGAGTCAGTAGTCGCCGAAAGAGATGCTCTCAAGGAGAATCTGTCTAAATTCACAGAAGAGAAGGAAATGCTTATTGTCGAGAGCGAGGATACAGCACAGAAATTAGAAAAACTACACGAGACGAAAATGAGGTGAGAGTTTGGAAAAACCCGTGTGAAAATCCTCTTGCCCTCGTCAGGCCCATCGACAGTGCCGCCGTCTTGTGTACGAATATTTAATCTCCATACAGGACCCCATATTGTTTTTATGGTTTTAGTTTAAAGACTTGAGTAGTTCATCAAGACAATATCACCTAGTTAGCTGTGGATGATTTTCCATATCTCCCTGCCTGTCTGTTTACCAATGTATTGATATTTTAAAAAACTAGACGCTTATTATTCGTGGAAATTTAAAGGGTTATCAGAATCAATCGATCGTGAGATTAACACTTGTATGATTGTGAATAAGTTCTCGTTGAGATAAATTTCGTATTGCCACCTGCTGTGTATAGAAGTAATTTAATTTATTTTGCATAAATAAGACAACCGGAGACATTTTTTAACAACGACACTCGACTACATGCAGTAAGATAGGCCAGCTGTCGACGATTCTTTCTAAAAACTAAAAGTACAAACTTGAATTACGTTCTCGCAGCCTTGCGCTACGACATCTCAATACCAAATCGTCTAACTGATTGTGACAACCTTCGTTAAATATGAGTTCTGAGAATTTGTTGCTACTGTGATCTACACAAGATCTTCCAATTAAAGATTTGTCGTATTCCCTATAAAGGAGGGGAACTCTTTACCAGGATGTTATCCCAGGGAGGAATTATCCCAGGGAATTTACTGTACATGTACCTAATGAGGTTTTCGTTTCACTTTTGTCCCTAGGGATCAAGAAAATCTCTATACGGAAAAGATGCAGAACTTGCAGCAAACACTGGTAGAAGAGCGAGACAAAATTTTACAGAATGCTAATCAACAAAGATCCTTTCTGGAAGAATCACTTCATAGTACCAAGAGCGAAGAACAGCGTCTGAGGACCAAACTGGCTGAAGCTGAAGAGGTGAGTGTGCTTGTTGGCTTGTTTTCAAAATGATTGTCCATTGCTGTCGACCAGATTCAAGTGGACACGAACGGATTAAGGTGAAAATCAATCTCCTTCGGAATTAAAGGACGAGTTGTGACACGCGCAGTATGCTTGTTTTGACTCATGGCACGACACTGTACTTCCGGTTTCATCTTATGACTAGACCTCCGGTAACTCAAGTGGACTAGACTGTACTTCCGATTTAATTTTTTTGACTAGACTCCATAGACTTCAGGTTTTGTCCACTGGAATCTGGTTGAGAGTATTGGACATGTGTGGAGATCAAAACAACATCAACAACGAACCATTTTATTTTGCCAGATTTACAAGGAATGAAAAAAAAACAGCACAAAAACAATTGACTAAGTAAGGCAAAGAAACTACTCTGAAGTGTAAGAGAACTTAATAAGCTGGGTAGATAGAAAAAATTAATATGCTTTTCCTTGGTTGCAATGTACATAATCAAAGAGAAGAAACACGCACACTAAAGAAAAACAAGATAAAAAAGAACCTGGTGTATTTAATGGAATTTCAAGATTTCAAAAGCTACTCAGTCTTTGCCTTACTGTGAAGAAGTTTCAAACCGAGTATGCATTTATCTGCATTCAGATTTTAACTGCGTCCTTCTTTTGGTAGGAAATCTTACGGCTCGAGAAGGCGCTATCAGAATCTCAGGAGAAACTCCTCGAATCGGAGAACGTCCGGGAGAGACTGGAGAAAGAATTGGAATCCATGTCAGATCTGTCAACCAGGGTAAGGGGTTAGATGACTTGTGCAGTTGTATTATTTTGAATGGTATCTTCAAATCGAAAGAAACCCTGGTGTAGTTCTTGCCCCCTCCCTGTACCGCAACGTTACCCTCTCTGGAGAGGACCCTACTCCCAAGAGCGTTGCATTGCGTGACTAAGGCCTGGGACCCGTTTCTCGAAAGCCCCGGGAACTTGTCGGGCCCGTAAAGCCATTTTTAGTTCATATGTATCGTAAAACGGAGACGTGTATGTGCCTGATTATTTGAATAAAACAGCTCTGTAATCGTATGGTTGATTTTTTTGCTATGGCTTTAAATTGGTAACGATAAACCGCAAAAGGAAAAGTAAGATTCAAATTGGGAAGATTGTAATTGATCACTATTGACAAAGTGGGAAATTATGAGCTAACCTTTCTGCGCCACATGAATTCATCAAGTTGCCAACATTTGATTTTGTTTTTCTCACAGCTTGCTGAAGTTGAGAAGCAGCAGCTGCTGAAACAACAGCAGAACCAGAAAAACAGTAAAACCGTCAGGGAACTGGAGCGAATAAACCGGGTGAGTACTGACGTCAACGTTGGAGCTTTCGGCGCTCACTCTTTGTTATCATTGTCGAATGAGGACTGGAAAACTCCAAGAGGGATTTTCCAGAAATGTAGGGATACTTTGACCACTGAGACTAACGCTATGTTCACACTGTGTACCCGAGCACTAATTCCTGGGAACCGCCACAAAATTGTGTTGCGTTCAGGCACTGGGTACTCGAAGTACCCAAGTACCATTTAAAGCCTTGAAACCGTGCACGGGCACGAGCACCTGGAAAAACTGCTGTGTTCACATTTATTCCCAGCGAGAGTTATACCCGGGCGTCAAGTGTGAACGTAGCTTAAAGAAGCTCAGTTACGGCATTTTAAGTTGCTTTGGCCAAAGTTTGATTGAAGGAACTCAGAAAAGAGTAGTTCAGTTACTGAAATAGAAAAAAATATTAAACCATGAAAGAATAAGGATTGTCAAGGATGAAGAACATTTACACGGATTACAAACGACGAACTTGAAAAATTTAGGCTGAACTTTTCAAGATGATCAAGCCGTGACGTAGATCCTTTAAAAGGAAAAGCGCGACGTGTGCTCCGGTGAGAAGCTTGTCGACCATTCACCTCAGTAGGAGCAAGAACACACATCGGTAAAACAGATGGAACGCTCAGTCATAACATTCAAGGAACACCCGAATTTGTTCCACGTTTCTACAGTCCAAATCTTTCAGTAGAAAATTTGCGGTCAGTTTGCCAAACCCTTAGCTGTTGTTTGATGTCGTCCTTTAAAGATCTTAGCGTCAAGTTTGTTAAATTCCGTTTCTTCTCTTGTAGGAACTACGAGACGAAAACGACGAACTGCGTCTCCAGTGCGAGGCTCTGACTCAGCAGGTCAACAGCTCGGTCAAACGACGACCCAGTCATCGGAAACGACAAGACAGCCAGAAGGTGCATCGGCACGGCTCGGTACTCTCCGATTACACCAAGCCGGTGGTCATTAAGCGGAATAAGGAGGGTGTGACGTCATCCGATGAGTCAGATACCGCTGACCAGCCAGACGGTACGCGTGTTCCTTCTGTGCGAGTCAGCGGTGATGGCGGGTCAAATGAGGACGCGGGTAAGCAGCACTTGATTGATGCGCGCGCAAATTGTGCTCTGTAGTTACTTCGGTGCTGGAGTTTTCTTGGGTTTTCTTTATGTGAAAGTAGTTTCAAAGCAATGTTTGTGGGTATGTTTGTGTGCTTTGGTAATGGGAGTGTGGAAAACAGAGCCCATCTTCAAGCTTGCTACTTTAACAAAGTGTAATGTGTAATCTCTTTCTTTCCACGTTTTTTATGTGCGACGCGACAGTAATTTTCACATCTTAATGTTCTCCTCTTTCTTGACGGAATGAAAACGCTCATTTTCTCTTCGAAGCCAGGTCTAATTAGCCACTTGCCAATTAATTTAACGTGTTAATGTTAGCTTTCTTATTGAATAAAAAAAACAGGGGATACTTCTATAAGATATTATTTTACCGCGCGACTGCTGCACCTCCACGTTTGACGCTGGTGAATAACTTACGTGCTGAATTGTTTGACCTGCCATCCGCCCAATCACTGATAAATTAACCAGGTTTAACGGATGGTAACATCGCTAACCAGTATGATAATAATATCTGTGTCGTACTGATGAAATGTTAACAGACTAAAAGCACTACACTGTAACGCGACCGCCCCCCCCCCCCCCCCGCCCCCCATGCATACCATTCGCCTTATGAAGGATTATGGACTCGTTTGTGGTATTATTTCGCTGTGTATCTGGCAACGTTTTTCTTTGACCCCTTTGCTAATAGCGTGAATTCAACTGCTAAATGAATCTATCCCTTCCTTATCTGTTGTCACTGCCTTCTGCTTGGGGGACTCAGGTCTGTATAGCGTACTGAAGACTAAATAGCATCTAGAGAGGAATACTTATGAATTACAATATCGATGTTGTGGTCAATGTTACCCCAAGTAACATTTGGTATTTTCCCTTGTTTCCTTTCATCAAAAATCTCGATAATGGACGAAGTGCCGAATTGCATCAAGGGTAAAATTGAACCAAACAGAGACAAACGTGAACTTTCAGCGCAGCTTTACGAATTTGGCTTGGATTCCTGATTAGTTTACTTGGATTCCTGATTTTGATTTTTTTTACCATGGGATTCCTGAATAAAAAGAAAAGTTCTGTTATTCATCGTGGATGCGTTGTTCAATTAAGAGGTTGCATTTCTTGGCTTTGCTAATTTGTGAACACAATTCTTGTTTACTGCGCTCTTGAACTATTTATGTGTCCTTGTTTTCCATTTCTGCTCTTGTCTTTATCTTGTTTTCTTGTCTCTCATTTTTTCACTGTAACAGGTCAGTTTACTGATGATGATGCCCCTCTCCCATGGTCTGTGGAAAGCGATGAACAAATGATCGTCGCGAAAACAGAAGGTTCCCCCCATCTCTTGTTGCTTTTGTGTTGTTTTGTGCTCTCCCTTTTACAAGCTCTACTTTGGTCTCGTCTCATCTTCAACTCGTTGGTTCTTTTCCTTTCTAGCACCGTTTTTTTTTTCTTTCCTCGGATAGTTTTCCACCTACCTCCGTGGCAGTTAATTCCTTGTCTACCAGAGACTCGTTCTTTAATGAGGTTCAATGAAGACGTATTTTCAGCTTTCCTCTTTTTCTTATTTCAAAAGATATTAGCTTAGCGATGTTCACTAGTGTGTAAAGATTATAATGTGCTTCTTTTTTCTTTCACCCACTCTCTTCTACGCGGAATTAAAGTTTCTTCGTTCTGGGTTTTGATCGGGGGTTCAGGGCGGAAGTGCAGAATTGATGCACTTAAAGGGATGAAAATAAGATGTGCTAGAGGCAAAGTTTGTGCATTTGGCGCTAGACTTTCAATATCTTGTTTAACGATCACTTTGCTGTCTTTCTTTCTATAGACGACTCCCCTGAACTGGAAGAAAAACGCAGTAAGTGCTTTGACAAACATTATACAGTATAAATCTACATAAAAGAATACACGTTTGGGGATTCAGCACATATTTTGATCTACTTAGTAGTGAACCCTATTACTGTAGGTTATTCTAATCCAACTGGAAGCCAATTGTTTTTTGTGTAAGATCAATTTTCATCTCTCAAGCTGAATTTGTTCTTATGTATATGGTAATTTTTGACCAAATGTCAGCCCGAGTGTCCTTCATCCACTTGTTCTATATGCAGGTTTTTACTGTAGCTCATGCTTTAATATAAATGTGCATATCAGCTTAGCTTAAGTCATTCGTAATGGGTTGTACATTTTGTTTCCACTTCAGAAGTTATTGAGAAACTTGAGATCGAACTGAAGGAAAAAGAAGAACAGATCATGAGCCACAAAGCCAAAGTCGAAGAACAAGAATCTTCGATTAGCGAGCAAGAAAAACTGCTGTCCAGCCAGAAAGTCTCCTTGACAGAGTTCCAAGGAAACGTCCAACAGCTTGGTGAGCAGGTGAGAGAACAGGAAGCGCTGCTGAAGTCTAAGGAGGCCACCATCCAAGAACTCAAGAATGACATTGAAAGTCTGACGGGTTCCCTTAACTATGACAGCCAAGAAACAAGGAAAAGGTATGATACCGAGCTGGCGAACCTCACTACACAATTTACTGGTGAGATGGAAGGACTGCAGAAGAACTTCAACCTAGAGAAAGAACAGTTGGAGAAAGAGTATCAGGACAAGATGAAGGACATGGAACGTTCACTTAAGAGCGAGCAGGAGAGCCTCAGGAATGAACTAGAGAATGGTTTTAGGCAGGAAAGAGAGCTGCTTATATCTGAGTATGAAAGTGAGAAAACCGAGATGGAGGAAGAACATAGAGGCGAGAAAGAAATGCTCGAGAGGTTGTTTAAAGGAGAGCTGGAGAACGAGAAGAATAAAATGGAAATGGAGGAGAAACGGCTGGCGGAGAAGCTGCAAGCCGTAGAGACGGAAAAGACTGAAGTGGAGTTAAAGTTGATGAACGAGAAAGCAGAACTTGAACAACAGTTTAGGTTACAGAGGGCTGAGTGGGAACTACAGACAAGCACCAAGGTAGCGGCCATGGAAAAGAGCGAATACGATTGGACGATTTTAAAATCGGAGCTCGAGAGCGCGCACCAACAGCAAATCAGTATGCTGGAGAATAAGTTTAAGAAAGAGAAATTGAAAATGGAAGACGAATTCTCGAACGAAACTTGGGACCTGAAACAGGCTCATGCTAAGGAAGTGGCGAGCCTGAAGCAAAGTTTTGTCGAGCAAAAAGCGGAACTTGAGCAGAAATTTGCCCGAGAAAAGGCCGAGTTACGAGAATCGTTCACCCGAGAGAGAAATGAGCTTGAACAAAGGTTTGCACGGGAGAAGGTTGACTTGAAGGAGAATCTTGAAAATGAACACAAGCATACGCTGGCAATGAGAGAGGCCGAATTGAAAAACGGTTTCCTGAGGGAAAAAGCGACTTTGGAGAAACAATTCGACGAGGAACGGGTTAAAATCGAGGAAGGCTTTCACGAAAATTCGACGCACAGTGAACTGGCTTTTCAAAAGTGGAAAGCGGAACTTGAAGAACATTACACGGAAGAAAAAGCGAAACTTTTACAGAACGCTGCTCGAGAAAAGGCTGAGTTAGAAACACGATATAAAGATCAAATCACCGAGCTGCAGCAAGCGTTCACCGATGGAGAGGCTGGGTTGAAAGGACAGCTAAAAAACGATTTCTTGTGCTTGCTGGCGAAACACAAGGCAGATGTAGAAGAGAGCTTTTCCAAGCAGAAGGCGCAGTTAGAGGAAAGTTACTTGCGCGAAAAGGAAGCCTTTGAAAAGAGCGGGACAGTAGGATTGCAGGAAGTACGGGAGAGCTATTCTCGCGAGAGAAGCGAGCTTGAAGATAGCTACCAGAGAAAAATCAAGGACCTTCAGAAAAGTTACACGCGAGAAAAACAAGAGCTAGAAGAAGAATATGCGCAGGAAAAGATTGAACTTCGATCAAAGTTAGAGAAAGAATATGCCACAAAACTAAAAACTGAAACCGGTCTGCTCGAGCAAACTGTCAAACATCTGCAAGACGAGATTAATTTCCTTAAGGAGCAGAAGCGAGAGCTTGAAGCTAAAGTTCAAACGCTCGAGCTCAAAACTTTAACTCGCAACGACAAAGAAGTCGTAGAGCTGAAACTAACTCGTGAGAAACTGGTCGAGCTTGAAACGAAGGTGGACTCACTAGAGAAAGAGAAAGGACTCATTCTGGAAAACAGCATTAAAGAAATCACTGAACAGAAAGTACACCTGGATGAACTGCAAAGAGAGAAGGCAGCCATGGAAAAGGAAGCTTTGGAAAGAGAACGAGAACTACTAGAGGCGGAGAAGGTAAGTACTCGTGAAATAATTTTTATTATTTATTCCTACTTACAGCACTCAGACGTCGATAGACTTACAGAACCTGGCCACATAGAAGCCAACTAACCAATCAAAACGTAAACTGTGAACAATGGACTGGTAGCTTCTCGTGACGGCAAGTAACGCGGTCTGTAAACACTGTCGACTCCTGCTTGTACACTCTTGACGGCGAATTTTGATAATTATAAATCTGGATCGAAAAACTTAGCTCAAACTCTTTTTGCCACTACTAAACCGAAACCGTTGAAAAGCGTTAAAATTCAGGACCGAATCTAACCAATCAGCAAGTGACAAAGTTTCCTGACAGGTTCGGAGCACTTGGCACTTTGTTGGGTTTCTAATTTTGTTAAGATGCTATTGGTTTATATGAGAAAAGGATCGCTATCCTTTGTTGTCAAGTGACGTTCTGATTGGTTTACACTTTTCTAAGTGGCCCGGTTGGAGTAGCGGTATTGTAACGGTAATATTTACAGCACCAAAAATGAAATGTTATATTTACTCTAGTAGTGAAATAAACATACAGAATCTACTTGCTGGCGTTTACGCTGTTCCGTTAGTACCAGTTTGGGACAATTCATTTATTATATATGTGAAAGTAATACAGTTCTTTTTGAGGATCATTCTGTTAATTCGTGCAATTTTATTTGGAGAAGGTAGTTTTTGTTCACAGTTGTGCGTAGAGGTTTAACAGTCAACTAAGGCTGGCCAGTATCAATCAGTAAATAAAACGTTTCTAGAGTGCTGAATTTGTGCGGCCATTGTATGGTGTCATTTCACAGTCGAGGTGCATAAAAACACTTCAAGCTTTAAGTTTTGGTGGGGAATGAGTAGGTATCGAACTAGTAATGATAAGAATTATTTAGATAGGTATTTTTAAACTTCCCATTATAAGCTTTGGTTCTCTTATTTTGTTCTAGACATGTACATTAGTGTTGGAATATTTTTGTTGGACTATTCTTTATTCTACAGGAAAAAATATTCGCTTTCTGGATTTGGTACTTTTACGCATATTATTATTATTCTTGTTTCCAGTATTTTTATTATCTATTCGTTGAGTTGTGGATTTGGTTGTTTTTGTTTATGACATCTAAGTGAGATATTGGCGCTTTATTACCGAAGGTGAAGAGTAAAGGAATGGGAAGTGAAGTCAAGGAACTTAAACTTAAGGTCGACGAGATGGACGTGCTTTTGAATCTTCGAGCCTCCGAAGTCGACGATTTAGAAACGAAGGTTCGCGAGCACAGTTCAGAAAACGAGAAACTGAGAGAAACTTTCGGGAGCATGGAAGCCGAGCTTCAAGGGACCAAACTTAGAGTTCAAGAATTGGAAGTCAGTTTAAATTTAAGCATTTCAGAAAAAGAACAGCTACAGGAGAAATTAAAGGAGAGAGACTCTCAGCTGAATGGTTTGGCTTCAACGGAGGCCGAACTTGAAGATATCATGAACAAAAGCCAGGAAATAGAGAACATGTTACGCTCTCGTGATCTTGAAAACCGGGAATTGAACAAGAAACTACTGGACAACAATTCTGAGCTTGAAAACGAAATGGCGGAGCTCCAGAGCGACTTGAGAAAATCCATGGTAAAGACGAAAGAACTTGATGCGTTGTTAACTGTCAAAGAAAGTGAAAACCAGGCGCTGGAGAACAAGATTAATGAGTTCAACAAACAGAAAACCGAGCTTGAGGACAGAATCTCTCAACTGGTCAATCAGCTCGCAGATGCAGAAACAGTCAGACTCCAAGAATTGCAAACGCGGGTCTCACTCTGGGAGACTGAGAACAAGGATTTGGAGCAGCGGCTGAACCAGCGTAACAACCACAATTTGGAGTTAGAACAGAAGGTGAGACAGCTGACTAGAAAGATCGCAGACAAGGGTGACATCAGAGTGAAGGAACTAGAGCGCATGCTTGCCGTTCGAGAAAGTGCGTACCAGGCCCTCGAGGCAAGATTCGAGCAGCGCGGAGAAGAAACAGGCCAACTAGAGAAACAAGTAACACAGCTGACTCAAAAGCTTGCTGACATGGACAACGTCAGACTGAAGGAGTTTGAGGCAGAGAAGGTCTCGTCAACTGTTGGTGTTTATTTTGTTCATTTGTATCATTGAAATTGCTTTTAGCAAAATGCAACTAACTTTAATGCCCTACTTTGCTGATTTCCGCAAAATCCTGTTCAGGTAATCACTTCTTACGCTGGTTTAATTATAAAAGCACCGCTGCTCTTCTAACAAAAGTTTATCACCTGATAGCCGCTAACTTAGTAAGCACTCCGCTGCCTTATAACTTAATGATTTGTCACTTGTTTTCTTTGTGTTCCAACTCTCTGACGCATTCTTTCTTTTCTATTACCAGCTACAAGGACTTTTAATCACTAATGTGTGGCTGCGCTTAACGTTACTAATGTGTGACACGCGTGACTTACTGAAGTGTGACTGCCCTTGACGTTACTTATAGCAAATGGTTTGAACTCAGGAGTATCAATAGTTCGTATTGTGTGATCGTCCGGGTGAGGGTAGTTATGAAAAGAACTGTTATTGGTGACTGACGTCTCGGCAACCTGAAGCGGAAGTCATCTTCAGAGTCAAGTGAATAGTGTTTGTCAGTCGATGATGTTGTAAGTTACTAATGACGTTACTAATGTGTGACAGCACGTGACCTACTAATGTGTGACTCCACTTGAAGTTACTAATGTGTGACTGCGCATGACACAGAATAAAATTTCCGCGGACAGCTTCTTGTAATCGACCAAAGAAAAGCCAAGTTTTACCAAGCTGTGGACTGGAACTGGTACATCCGAGACTAAGCGTAACACTTTCGTTTCCGCCATCAATCAATGCTCTAAACGACAAGTTATAAATAATAACAATGTACAACATAACTTGCACGGGGTGTTAAAAAGCAACAATTGAAGAACGTTAGTCGATATAATGAAAAAGAGGATAACTATTTTGTAAAGGCATGAAATAATCTAGGTTGACATGACACCAGGTTTAAATTGATGTTTTAAACTGCTAAGTTACTCTTGTAATTAATATTTTTATTTTGTAAAAATTGTGAATCGCAATACTCAATAAGAGCAACAATAATTAGTCTTAAAATAGTGTCTTCGGCAAGTACTTAAAGTTTTAACAAGTTAAATCTTGACAGTATTGAAGCTTTAAAATTTTAATTATTTTTTTTCGGGGGAGGGGAGGCGATTTGGGATTGCGATTGCGGTTGCGCAGTAAATGATATTGTACTACTTGTATTTTTCTTTCACTACACTATTATCAATATCATTGTTCTCGAGTTAACTGTCCTTATTAGTAATGTACTTCTAAATGTAGGAAGTAAACCACACTTGTGTAAACGTTGCCAGTGTCAGTTGTGTAAATACTGTAGGTGATCCATGAAATTTCAATTAAAATAAACTGATGACTGTAAACTTTGTAAGCGAGTTATGTAACTACTTTATTAATGTACAAACTTGTAGCGATTATCTTCTATGGCCCCTCACTCCTTTGTGTTGCAGAGTGTGAAAAGTCGCCTTTCCAGTCAGCGTTGATGGCGGTGTCGATTGTAGAACTCGAACCAATGTACTTAGACATGACGACATGTTAACATAGCATCACAGCAACTGTAATTGTTTATTCCTGTAGTTAATCCTATTTCTTTACTATCCTACGCATTGCATTGTAATTACTATCTCATGCAGGTTTTGAAACGCTAATCAGTGTAATGGAGCTTGCGTTCTATGTTGCCCTTCTGTAGCTCATTCACTGGTATAATTATTGTCTCAGAGACAGCACTTTCAATCGAGCCTCTTAGGGAGAACTTCAGCCTGTACCCATGAGACACAGCAGACCCCAGGTTGTGTAGAGTACTTTTTTTCTTTAAGTAAGAGCACCGTCCATGAAGGGACCCTAATTCGTGCCCTCTGACACACTTGATGAGCACACATCCTCCCATAAAAGAACACTTAGTCGCTGTCCCTTAGGGAGATTCGACTGTTCATCATAAAAATCATTTCATCACCCTTTTGGCCTTAATTCACAGCATTCCCATTTAAGTGAAGTTCCTTTGACTTTTGTCTGCAGGCCAAAACTAACCTCATTACAATGGAAAAGAAGCTGGAAGATATCCAAGGAAAGAAACAGGTTTTGGAAAAAGTTCTTAAAGAAAAGAACGCTAAAGCGAACAACCTTCAAGAGGAAGTGTATGTGCTTAAAGAAAGACTCGCTAATGCGCAGTCGACCCACAAGAGAGAATTGGAGACTGAAAAGCAGAAGGTATGTTTTGGTAGTAAGTGCCTTGGTCTTATGATACGGTGGACAGAGAGGGTTAACTTTACTGATATGCTCATTCTAAAACCGTTCTTATAGAGGACGTTTGTTTGGCAATGTTAAAGACTGTTGCGACGAGATCTAGACCTGAAAACTTGTACAAAGGGAATGATTGCCAATGTCCATCCCAGGTCCGATAGGCGAGGGTTGAGGCCCTATAATCGAGGTTGAAAGGATGCATGG
>CM042748.1:19644963-19656694 GCA_022496165.2 Catalaphyllia jardinei
TGCGAGAGCTCGAAAGTGCAAGCAATTTGTGGGAAGGAAGGATACGACAACTGGAAAAGGAGAAACTCGAGTTAGAAACTAAAGTAACACAAACTCGACAAGCATTAGACGAGCACGTGGCACGGCTCAGTAAACAGGTGATTATCACATAGTTTGTCTCTTCGTTCAGTCATTGGCCACCGTTTTGTTATCCTATACTCCCTTGTGAAATCTATGCCAAATTAGGGAGTACTCCCATGGCGAGTTTACTTTACACAAGAACGCTTAACTGAGTTTTGGTTTCCTTGATACCATGAACAAGCTTATTCTGTGTGCATATTTTAGTCATATCTTCTCATTTGATTCTAGTCTCTGTATCAGAAGTTGACCCAGTGTAGGGGACCTTTTGGTAGTGAATTCTTGGGGCTCTCTCATCACTACAACTTCCGAATGCTAATTTTCTTTTTGGTTGTCTTTCAGCTTCAACATTCGGAAGTTAGTGCAACGCGCTCGAGCAACCTCGTCCAAGAACTCTACATAGAAAATGCCAAGCTTACAAAAGCTCTTCAACAAACAGAGGCCAACGAGAAAAGAGCGGAAAAGGCAAATAGGCAACTAACAGAGCAGAAGAAAGCTCTACAAAGGGTTATTTCTAAACTTTGTGGAGCTAATGCCATTGCGTAAAGACAAATGTGCTAATAACAGAACCGAAAAGAGTCCTACAAAGGGTTATTTCTGAACTTTGTGGAGCTAATGCATTGCGTAAAGACAAATATGCAACTAATAGAACAGAAGAGAGCTCTACAAAGGGTTATTTCTAAACTTTGTGGAGCTAATTCCATTGCGTAAAGACTAATATGAATCGAAGTCAAGAGCCGAACCGATCTGTGCCAAGGGTCATCTTTGAACTGTGCGGAGCTTATGTTAGCACTTGAGTTATAGAGTGTCTGGTTAGAACTCGTGGACAAGTATATGCTGTGGTGAATCTTCCACGAAGAGCCGCTTGCTTCTGTTCTTGTCGTTGTTAGTTAGGTAGTGATCTTGGCCTAGGCCCCTGGTGTGACATCAGTCGCGTTTTGTACAAACAAAATTTGGACAATATACATGAAGTTTCCTATTCCCTTCAATATGTGCAAGAGGAAACTTACAGGACAAATGTTTACATCGTATAGACGTTTTTTGTCTTTTGCACGAACGGTAGAATTTTTTGAAAATATTATTGCAAATACGATCTCCTATTTCACAGACTCAACACTACGGATAAGTAAGCATTCCTCAATTGAACTGATCAACAAGGTTTTAAACTGACTGAGTTTTGATACGTAGATGAAACTATTTTTGTGATGTCAAAAATTTCTCAGTTTTAATTCATATTAATCCTATAACACTACATAAGCCAAAAAATGAGAGCGCATTTTTTCATAACTTTTATAGTTTTTGTGTCAAATAACGGCCGCTGAAGCCGCTTCGGTAATACTTTTATGTACGTCAAAAAGGTTATAAAGCGAAGCTATATTTGATCGCTACTGCCTTGAGGAAGCTAAGAATTTCAACAGAATTGTTGTCAAAGTTTCAATTTTGTACAGTTTACACTTATTAAGAACCCATTCGATGTTATCAAGTTGTCTGCTAATCCAATCAACCAACCAATCAGTCCACAATTATTTAAAGTTGTACAATTGGCTGATGCAATTGCGTCCTGAAATATAACATATTATTTCGGGATGAATTCATAATAAATTTAGAAATATATAATCATTTGTATAAACAATATTAGGTCCTTAAAACGGAACTTCAGTGGCACAGTATGTGTAAGAAATAAATCCGGTCTTTGTGTAAATGTACGATTCTCTCGCCTTATTCACCTCCACATATCGCAAATAAACTCGGTCATCCATTATGTCTTTGAATGCTCTCTTTTGTTACGTGGGGCTGTGTTAAGGACGTTCGCGCCTAAAACCTTCTCACGCACAGATTTTTTCAAAACTTTGACTACAGGTAGAAAATTATAAGATTAGATTAAAAACGTAAAAAAAATCGGGGCTCAGCATTTCTAGGATTTCCAGTCATTCAAGGCGATTCTGGTCGGATTCATAACTATCGGCATATATTTAATTTGAAGAATCATATCTAAGTTGTGCGTGTTTAACACAGCATATATAAGCCTATTTGATAGATCTATGCTACATGTCATTAAATCAGCTAAAATTAAAACCCACAACTTCTAAGTCACGCACACCTGTATCCTTATACCAATTCGACCCTATTTGAACAGTATATGATTATATAATAATTAAGACTTCCCACGGACAGATTTTTTTTGTTTTTTTAGAATAATGGAGGAATCAGAAAAGGAAGTGATCTGCGGAAAACAAAGTGGGGGTCATCGAGCATCCAACAGAAATATTCGCACACCAAGTTAACGCAAAGGTCAGGTCCCGGTTGTTCAAAGGCTGGATAACGCTATCCACCGGATAAATCACTATCCAGTGGATAAGCGTTAACAAACCAAACCACACTATCCACTGGATAGTGATTTATCCGGTGGATAGCGTTATCCACTTTTCGAACAACCGGGCCCGGGAGCTCTATATTTTGTTGAGTTTTTGACTCGGTGCGCGCGCTTGAAAATGACGTGCACGCTCGTGACCAATGAATGGCGTGCGCACTAGAGATGCGCAGTAGCAATGAGCGCGAACGTCCTTAAGGTGACCGAATACAGTTTTCGCGCGCACGCTCCTTGGTCCACAAGGATTACAAAAACAAACATGCCGTCGACACAGTGGTCATTTTATTTGCTCAATGCCCGCTCTATCTTTGCTATATTTTCTTCATAATTGAACGCAGTGTTCTGATGGTTTTAGTGTTTTATTACAAAGGTATGTTGAAAAAGGTAGCGCTGCAAAGAACCCAGAAATAGTCCAGTTTTGAGTTCGCCGTGACCGCTGATTAAAAGCACTGACAACGCATTTGTACAGGGTTAACCTCGACCTAAACTAAAATATTCACAAATTCCAGCGAGGAGATGACCTGTTTACAGTGCTGTGTATTGTTTAATTTTCAAATTTGTGGCACCTTCCCGCCGGTATTTATGAATACTTTTTTCAGGATTAGGCTAACCCTGTACAAATGCGTTGTCGATGCTTTTATTCAGCGGCCATGGCGAATTCGAAACTGGACTATTCTCGGATTTTCCTTTGTTATCGAAAGAACTCACTCTCGTCCCCAGAGGCCGCGCTCCCCTTGATCAGCACCAAGAATCGCGACCTCAAGAAATTTGGCAGAAAAAGTTCGGAAACCACGTGAGTGATCTACAACAAAAAAATCTATATTTTGACAGAGGGAATTTTAAATAATACCGGACGTGGTGAAAACTTTTTACAGCGAATTACGAGAACCGTGTCTGTCAAACTTTTATTAGAACAGAGAATTAACTCTGAAGTGTAAATTTAAGTGCTAATTTAACCATGAATAACCCACTGGGCGTTGGCCCTAGTAAAGGGAATCAAGAAACCACACGAGGTAAAGAAAAAATATTTTGACCTCGGGAATCCAGCCCACGACCTCCGGATTAGATCTACCGTTACTCTGCCGACTGAGCTACGAGGTCGGACAGAGAAAGTCGGGGTCGATCCTGTCGATTAGGTGGTGAATCGCGGCGAAGAGAAAGTAAGGGTACATGTGAATGTTGTGCCGCGATTCCACCAATCCTCCAATTTACCAACATTTAACAAAACGACCACATGACATGTCACGTGTTCAAGATAATACGTTAAGGCAAGGCAGGACGTCAAGTTTTATAATCAAGGAAAGGTTCAGCATGGTAAAACAAATATAACAAGAGATATAGCTGTCCAAACATATTTCTACTTTACATTCCTGACCCAGGTCTTAAACTGCTTTAGACGGCTTTCTTCAAACCCGCACGTGTTTTCTGTTCATGCAATATTTTATTTTTAATCAAATGGTCCTCGCACGCCTTCTAAGATTTGTTTGACAAAAACTTAAGAGGTTAGAGTTTAAGTGTTACAATATGAATTTACAACACCTGGTTTTCCGATGTCTTATCGCAATTATTTTAAGCTTTATTCCATAGCTACAATCCTTGTACACCGTTTATGATTCTTTCGTGAAATTGGGTGGAGTATCAAATATTAAAATTGCAGCGTTTCCCTTTCAAAAGCAACGTGATTTATTTTTCCCTAATTTCTTAAACAAGCTGTTCGCTTGTTCGCCTGTGCATCGCAAATGGAGAAGTTATTTCACGTAAAAATCTGTTGCGGATTAAAGTATGTTTTTCTTGCTTTGGCCTTTTTTCCTATAACTTTACTACGGAAGAAACACTAGATAGAACTTTCTAACACAAACCAATTATCTCGGTGTTGTTTTAATATTGTCTTGTGCGACCGCTAAATAAACCTCTTTCCCCGCCTATATTGCGCATGTAAAAAGCAACAGCCTAAGTCGGTACAAATTGATATTTGAAACATTAGAAGCCATTGTGTTTGTAGAATAAACTTCCGTCCTCTTTTTAACAGCAGGAATCACATGTTTAGTATATTCACTTACATGTCCATCAGCTTTCCTATTTGACCAACATTTGTAACTGAGCTCACGAGTGCATAACTTCGAGTATGTTAAATGTCGGCCTTCCGTGGGAGGCAAACCTAAATTTTATTTGTGGCCCTGTCTTACATAGTTGGTGGCATAGATCTCACCATTAATCTTAAATAATCGATATACATCCGGTACAGCTGCGTGGTCCACTTGGTCTTCGCGTAACCAACTTTTCCCGGGTCGAACCTTCGCGGAGCTCTTGGCAAGTTGTAGTGCGGATATCACTGTTTAGTAAAACTGTGCCAAGTTTTTGTAACGGTAAATTTATTCCACCTGTGCAGATCAGAGAAGAGAACGAGAACGAGAACACCTCAGGCGCCTGTCAGATGATGTATTCTGCTGCAACGGGAGGTGTATTAAGTAACAGCCACACTGAAGGAAAGATTTATCGTTTACCTGAAGGCGAAGTGCAGAGCAGTGAAGACCGTGGCTTTAGGGAGCAAGACAACATGAGTCAAAATAGCAACGAGTCTGGAAGCTACATCGAGGTTAATACTGCCGCCAAGACTGGGACTTTTGAAAATGTTGCTTATCTTTCGCCAACAGCAGAAGACATGCGAAGCCAGCTAAGCGAAACACATGGCAACAACAAGGAAACATTGAAGGAAGAACTGTTTCAAATATTTGAGACATATTTTAAGCGCAAAATGGAGGATCGTTTGCGGGGATTTAGAAGCAGGCAAAAAGAGTGGGAGGAAACAAAACGAGTAGAGAAAGAAGAATTTGGGAGGAAAATGGCGAAGGAAAAATGAAAATGCAGAAGCACTTTGCAAATGCGATATCCAGACTGACACATTCATTTAACGAGGAGAGAACGCAACTTAAAAGAGTGCTACGAAGAGCAGTTGAAAGATCTGAGAAAAAACTTGGAGCAGAACAAAAACGTGGGGTGAAGGAAAATATGCCGCTCAGAGTAAATTAAAACTCAAAGAAAAGCTTGAAGATGAGTATCAAGAGATGTTTATGAGGGAAACGTTGCAAGAGAAACAAGAGGCAATGCGTGAAAGTCAGAGATAAAAGCACGGTTTAACAAAGAGAAATTCGAGCTTGAGTAGAACTTCAACTTCCTGTTGACTGAAGCTGAGGCGAGTTTGCACAGAGTTAGGGCCGAATTGAAGGAATGCTTGTGCAAGGAAAGGGAAAGTCAAAAAAAGATAGTAGATCTGGAAGTGAAGCTGAAGGAAGAAAGGCAACAAAGACTTAGTATGGAAAAAGAATTCGAGGAAGAAAAAGCGAGATATCACAACGAGGTGGCTTTTAACAAAAAGGAAAATGAACAACTGAAAAGTGAAGTAGATGTACTTCGCCAAGAAATCCAGGAGAAAAACAGCAAAATAAAGAGGCTGGTAGAGTCCAATCAGGAGAGTAACCTCAAGATACGGGCCTTGACTCGGCATCTACAAAAACGAGCAAAGAGGAACAGCGAAGAAGAGAGTGTAAAAAAATCAAAAAGCGAAGGACGCGCTACTCTCGACGACAGAGTAAACACAGTCCAAACGAATACATGGGATCTGCAAGGAAACCCAGGAGAAGTAGACACTCGCGCAGTGGAAAATGAAAACACAATCGTAAAAGTGTATGATTCGACGTTGCGATTAACTGATGAAAGAAAGAGAATCTTAGTTTTTGTAACTTTTGAGAAGCCTCAAGGGCGAGGCCTTTCCAGATTTCTTGGCGCTTCGTTACCAAAACAAGCTATTTCATCCACTGCAAGGGTTTTAATGGCGTCTGATGTAAAGGACGAGAAGGCCTTCAGTGAGCAATAAGAATATTTCCTTCTTGCTTTTTTGTTCTACTTAAACAGAGTGTTACGGGATGTCACTGGCTTCCCCTTTGTTCTTCATTGGGCTTTACGTAAAATATTAATCGTGTGACTTGAACTCGTTTGGATCAAGATCAAGATCAAGATCCGCGCAACTCACCTCTTCATGTGAACACTTTGGTGAACTTCTTTCTTTCTTTATTTCATTGAGCATGGTTGATCCTTGTGTGAACGCAGTAGAGTCCAACAGTTGAATATAACTGGCAACAAATCAGCCGTGGTTTACCTAAACATTAAGTCTCAGTGTGAACCCGCACGACTGACTGGGACTGAGGTGTAAATCAGTTCAGGTTCATTTGTCTTGGTTTTTTTTATATCTGCATCAGTAAAACCATATTTTACATCAATGTATAATGTATAGGACTGGTGTCTGTAAGTGGTCGTCAACAATGCAACTTTGTTAAATAAAATTCCAGGACAAATTTTAACACTGTCTGGGGATGGTTTCCTTTATAAAACGTTATTTTTACGGAACAAATTTAAGTACGATGATTATTTTGTGTATTACTTGAGAGCGCAGAACACATACTGTTAAATATACGTACAAGCATTAATATGTAAATATCGTTGGTATAGACTGAAAACCGCAGATGTTATGGTTATTGACTTGCTGTGGTTCTTATTCACCGAAATTTCACACTTTTCATGGAGCTGGCAAGATACTCGTAATAGTATCTACTTTCTGTGTTAGTGTAGACCGTAATCTTCCCACGATTATAATTGGTATTCCATGGAAGAAGACCCGATATTCGTATGAGAACTTCCTTATCTTCATGAACTGATGTTAATCGGTTTCAGAATTATTGGTTAATGCATGAATCGAGCTCTTTTTACTTTTATTATCATTTAAAATGAACACATCAACTTCCGAATAGCTTCGTAATAGTTTGTGCCAATTATATCAATTGTAGCAGACAACGTTTCCTTCTATCTCTAAACAGTGTACCCAACAGTGCTGGTGGCACAAACCTCAATTAAGTCATTAAATTTAAATGTATTGCATAATTAATGTAGTCGGTGCTAACTTTCCCAGATGCTGCCATTACAGACTAACGCGATTAACTGTTTCATGCAATGATGTTAAACTAAGCTTTGCTTGCCAACCCTTTGCAGATGTCTATTCATTCCACCTGTCGATAAATAGGAACGTTTGTCAAACGTGATGCATTCAAACACTGGAAAAACCAAAGTCAACACAAAGTCAAGGATTATTCTTCCGCAGAGTGCAGGAGAAACAGCGTTGAAGTCTCCATCGGGATATGCAAATGGTAGCGGAGGACAGATTTCCCTGCAAGTAATAGCTGCTAGCGAAATAGAATGCAACAAAGAAGGTGGATTCACTGAACACGAGTACATTTCTGGCCGAACGATGATGTACTCCGCATCGGAAACTGTAAATAGCAGCCATGTTGGGGAAAAGATGGAAAGCCGAGGAGTTATCGTAGGCGAGTTAGAAAGCAATAGAGGTGTCTTTACAGAGAACGAGGACATCTCTGGCGTACGGACAATGATGTATTCCGAATCTGGAACTGTAACAACCAGCCAAGCAGCAGGAAAGATATACCGGTATGGATCATTTGAAGGTGGAATGCGGAGCAGCAAGGACAGTGGCATTGGAGAGCAGGACAATGTAAGCCAAAATAGTAACGAATTTGAAGTTTACACTGAAACTAACCTCATCAAGACTGCGGGATTTGACCATTTTCCGAAACCATCCGATGAGTTCCAGATAGAACTGAGTGAGAATGACGAAGAAGCGTTGAAGGAAGAGCTGCTACACATCTTTGAACGAGAGCGGACTTCCCTGGGGATGTATTTCAAGAAGAAAATGGAAGAGCTTTTGCGGGGATTTAGGACCAGGCAAATGGAGTGGGACGAATCATCGCGAGCGGAGAAAGTAGAGCTTGAGAGAAACATGTCAATGGAGAAGATGGAAATGCAAAAAAATTTTGCAGACGAGATTGCCAAACTGACGCAGTCATTTAATGAGGAGAGACAGCAACTTGAGCAGTATTATCAAGAGCAGTTAAAGGACTTTAGAGAAAAACTTTCAACTGAGCAAAGAGGAATGACAGAGAATTTTGCCAAAGAGAAAAGTGAACTCAAAGAGAAACTTGAAGCTGAATATCAAGTGATGTTGAAGAGGGAACTTACTCTTGAGAAGCAAGAGGCATTTCGCGAAAAATCAGAGATGGTAGTACGCTTTGACAAAGAAAAACACGAGATAGAGAAGAATTTCAATCTCCGGTTGACCGACAGTGAAACAAATTTTCAAAGAATTAAGGCAGAATGTGAAACTAATTTGACACAGGAAAAAATGGGAATGGAGAGAGAATTTCTGGAGAAGATAAGACAGTTTGAAGAAAAGCTACGAGAAGAGAAACGACTGAGACTTGACATGGAAAAACAATTGGAGCTGGAAAAAGAAAAATATTTCAACGAAGATTTGTCGAACAAGAAAGAAAATGAACGCCTTAAAAGCGAGGTCGACGTTCTTCGTCTGGAAATTGAAGAGAAAAATAGAATTATTGTGGAGATGGAATTGTTTGAGGAGACAGTGACGCAAAAAGGACGTGACGGGCTCAGTGGTAAATTAAAAGATGACTTTGAAAAACTGCTAGCAGATCACAAAATGGAATTGGACAAGACATACCACAGAGAAAAGGAAGTGCTTCATCAAACGTTACAAGCGGAGAGACGGCAGATAACGGAAGACCTTGACCGAGAAAAAGAGAAAATGAAGTTAGAAAAGGATGAAGTCATAAGAATAAAGGAATGGCTTCAAGTCGAAAGTCAAGCTCAGATTGATAGCAAGGAATGGACGAGACTGTCTGTGGGGAACTTCCAAGATGAACATACAGATAAAGGAGTTAAAGGAATGAGCAAAGAGCATATGGGTGAAACTAAAAATCTGGGACACTATAAGGATGACCAATGGCCTGAAGTTTTAACTGGAAGAATGGAATTGACTGTAAATCGTCAACAGCTGACAGATGATGGAAGTAATACGAAAGGTGGCCCTTACTGGCAACCACACCAGCGGCCACAACAACAACCACAACAGAGACACCAAGAGCAACAACCAAATAAAGACAGCGTGGGGACAGGAGCATTTGTGGGTTTCCATGTTGCTCAACACTGTGTTACCGCTAGTTATCAACAGCTTGAAGGCAATAGTTACAGTCTGACGAATAATCCCACGTGGCAGCCCAGCTATCACGCCACTTCTGAATACCGTGAGAAGCAAGAGTTCCCAAGCAACCAAGCTGTCGGTAGAGAGTTCGAGATTGGATCAGTCGAGCAGTCCGGACTGAGAGGCAATTCCATGTATCGTGTGCCTTCAGAAAATGAATCTGTATTACGATTTGAGATCAGCGCCTTGAAAAGCGAGAATGAAGGCTTAAAAGCCAAAGTGACAGCCCTCGAGGAGAACATCGACCTTCATAAGAAATACAAAGAGGAAGTCAAAGCTGAAATGGAAAGGCTACTGAAAGCGAATCAGGACAGCGAACACAAGATACAGACCTTAATAAGTACCGTTAAAGATCTTGAGATGAAAATCGGCGACAAAGAGAATGTGAAAAGGCGAGAACATGAAAGCCAGGTTAAATCACACACTCGTGAAGACAGAGGGAAAACAGCTGAAAGAAACGATTCACGCCTGGAAGGAAAACTAAGGGGGTTAGAAACTCGTGCAGCCAAAGCTGAAAAGACAACCAGAGAATATGATGCCAAGGTGCAAATGCCTGATGAAGGAAGACGAGAGAAAAGAAGAGAGGATTCACCTAGTGGTCACCTTGGCATCCGTGATAGACAAAGTGCATCAAACCTCAGGGTACTGAATATTACTGTTCATAACATGCCATAGAAAATGCAGCCAATCAGAAGACTGAAAATCCGTTGTAACACACTCAAACTTCCTATCGCGCAGTGTGCGCTTGTCGCACTGATTATGTTAGGCGCTGTATTTTTTAAGGCATGGTATACAGTAGTTGTGCAACGCTCTTTCGTGTTATACTAGTTGAAAGCGTTGTATAACTTGTGTGTATTCCTTTCTAAATCTTCCCTCCAGGGAACTTCATATTCATTCCCCGAAGTTTGATTTGAACAGCAAAGGCGACCCAGAGAAGAGGAAGCCCTAAAGTTTAGCTTGCGTACACTAAATGATTATAGGATATTCTTGTAGTGATAATGGTATAGTCGATAATTTTGTATTTTTCATGTGTATTAATTAGCTCACGACTGTTTCTGTTCGCCCCATAGGATAAGTCGCAGTACGAATCTTCTCCAGCAAATTACAGTCAAGAGCCTTCATACAAGGTGAGTATCTCTCAGTTACGCAGTAGCATTAAGTAGCTCAAGTGATGTGAAGAAAATTCTGAAACCAATGAGACTGTCAATTTTAAGTCACTAGAGAGAAAGTTGAACTGCTCTGTACCATATAAAATCTTTGAAATTATGCAACTAGTATATTCAAACTGTTGTACCTTGTTGTAGTTAAACGCTAATGTCCTTAAAATTGAATGGGCTGACTCATTTTATATCTCTCTTCTTTTTTATTTCCACATTGTCAATTGCTTTGTTTTGGTATTCCTCTTTCAGCTCAGTGGCGCTTACGCGGAATAAGAGACCAAAAAGTGCCGAAAAATTTTCTTTCTTGTTGTAGGTAAAATACGACGCCGTGTCGCAGGAAAAGAACAAGCTGCTCCAAGTCACTAAACAACTTCAAATGAAGATAAAAGCTCTCGAGGAAAAGCAAGCTGAGATATTGCTTCGCACCTCGGTAAACACAAATTTTACTCAATTCTGGATTTTTAAGAGGATCTATGTCCTTACAAAGACTAACTTTGTGACGAAGTCTTTTTTTTGTACTAAACTATTGAAATAGTGCAATAAATAAAAAATATAAATATAAATCAGACCAATCATATCTCATCTATTATTACATTGCTTCGCACACATTTTGATTTTTGCTTTCATTATTCTCTCTACAATGAAATTCTACTCTGTTTTAAGTTATGAACGTTAATAGTAAGATGTTTCCTCACGATCACCAGTAAATTCTTTTGGTCTTTTTATAGCATCTAGAGAAAACCTCTGACGAAAGTGACGAAACTGAACGACTTAAACAACTGGTGTCAGAGAATTCATCTCTTAAAGATAGAACATCAGAATTGCAAAACCAACTGCAACGACTGCTGGAAAAACTCAAGAACGAGAAGGAAAAGGTAAGAGGATGTGAAAAAATGATGTGTAAAAGTGTGTTATACCTCCCAACTCAAAAACAGAAAACAAAACTGCGAAGAAATCGTT
>CM042748.1:19657094-19672094 GCA_022496165.2 Catalaphyllia jardinei
CACCTTGGCATCCGTGATAGACAAAGTGCATCAAACTTGAGGGTACTGAATATTACTCTTCATAACATGCCATAGAAAATGCAGCCAATCAGAAGACTGAAAATCCGTTGTAACACACTCAAACTTCCTATCGCGCGGTGTGCGCTTGTCGCACTGATTATGTTAGGCGCTGTATTTTTAAGGCATGGTATACAGTAGTTGTACAACGCTCTTTCGTGTTATACTAGTTGAAAGCGTTGTATAACTTGCGTGTATTCCTTTCTAAATCTTCCCTCCAGGGAACGTCATATTTATTCCCCGAAGTTTGATTTGAACAGCAAAGGCGACCCAGAGAAGAGGAAGCCCTAAAGTTTAGCTTGTGTACACTAAATGATTATAGGATATTCTTGTAGTGATAATGGTATAGTCGATAATTTTGTATTTTTCATGTGTATTAGCTCACGACTGTTTCTGTTCGCCCCATAGGATAAGTCGCAGTACGAATCTTCTCCAGCAAATTACAGTCAAGAGCCTTCATACAAGGTGAGTATCTCTCAGTTACGCAGTAGCATTAGGTAGCTCAAGTGGTGTGAAGAAAAATCTGAAACAACGAGACTGTCAATTTTAAGTCACTAGAGAGAAAGATGAACTGCTCTGTACCATATAAAATCTTTGAAATTATGCAACTAGTATATTCAAACTGTTGTACCTTGTTGTAGTTAAACGTTATTGTCCTTAAAATTGAATGGGCTGACTCAATTTATATCTCTCTTCTTTTTTATTTCCACATTGTCAATTGCTTTGTTTTGGTATTCCTCTTTCAGCTCAGTGGCGCTTAGTGCCGAAAAATAGTGCCGAAAAATTTTCTTTCTTGTCTTAGGTAAAATACGACGCCGTGTCGCAGGAAAAGAACAAGCTGCTCCAAGTCACTAAACAACTTCAAATGAAGATAAAAGCTCTCGAGGAAAAGCAAGCTGAGATACTGCTTCGCACCTCGGTAAACACAAATTTTACTCAATTCTGGATCTATGTCCTTACAAAGACTAACTTTGTGACGACGTCTTTTTTTGTACTAAACTATTGAAATAGTGCAATAAATAAAAAATATAAATACAAATCAGACCAATCATATCTCATCTATTATTACATTGCTTCGCACACATTTTGATTTTTGCTTTCATTATTCTCTCTACAATGAAATTCTGCTCTGTTTTAAGTTATGAACGTTAATGGTAAGATGTTTCCTCACGATCACCAGTAAACTCTTTTGGTCTTTTTCAAGCATCTAGAGAAAACTTCTGAGGAAAGTGACGAAACTGAACGACTTAAACAGCTGGTGTCTGAGAATTCATCTCTTAAAGATAGAACATCAGAATTGCAAAACCAACTGCAACGACTGCTGGAAAAACTCAAGAACGAGAAGGAAAAGGTAAGACGATGTAATAAGCGCTTACTGACTTGCGACAAGGGAAACAGAGGGTCTCGGGGAAACAAAACTCGCTGGTTCCCGTGGAGCCAGTCATTAAGTGTTTTATTTTTTTATCTATTTTTGCCATGAGAAAAAATGATGTGTAAATGTGTGTTATACCTCCCAACTCAAAAACAGAAAGAAAAACTGCGAAGAAATCGTTTGCTTGACTCAGACTGGTACAAATTTGCCGCAGTTTCAAGGAGCACGATCTGATCACAAGCGAGTGAGTTCCTAGTTTCCCTAGGGAGTTAGTGAGTTTTAACCAACGACACGTGACATGTTCTCCTCCAATCGTAAAATGTATTTGAGTTGGGAGGTTTGAACAAAGACATTTAGCCTCGTATAGGCTGTCCGATCGCTGATGTCGTGTTATTTTAGTTATTGAAAGAAGAGCAACAGTACGAAACTCCGTGTATAAAGACATGTTTGATCATCGCAGTTATACACACAACTTAGTTATGAAATTAGATTAAAGCCTGAAAACCTGAACGGAATTCGAACCCATGACCTCTGCGATACCGGTGCACTGCTCCAACTGAGCTATGAAACCATCTCGGAGATGGTCGTGTTGTGGGTTCGTGATTTCTCGTAGGTAGTGAAGGTACAAGTGAATATTTGAAAGATCACATATTTGACCTGCGGAGAAAGATGTGAAGAAATGAACCGTGGAGAAAGATATGAGGATCATGTGTTGATATCTTTCTCCGCAGTTACGCGATCTTTCATATATTCACTTGTAGTATGTAACCGTGTTGTATTCAGAGGAACAAAGTCTTTTTAACTAATCAAGAACAAACGAGAACTTGCGAGCAAATAGATGGCTTTCAGTCACGCCCAGTTTTAAACTCCTTCTTCGAAGGCGTAGTCTAATCAGTTTTTCCACACTGAAACAACATTTGTTTTCAGAAGTGGTTGGTACAAAGAGTAGGGTATAAGGGTTCCTTTGTTCTGGTCAAAGCACCTTGTAGGTCATTTGGAAACGTCAAAAATGACGATAACATTTCCCAATAATCCTCTACTGCGGCCGTCAGTTCAAAATTATAAACAAGAAAAGGGAAAATTCAATTTGAAAAACAGTGATAGCTTAAAGCTTTTGTAAAAATGGTCACACGAGACTGTGGCTAAGAGACTTTGAACCACATAACTGACAATGCGAAATGAAAGTACTGTTCAATAGCTTTCATTTGACGGGTCACACGTGAGGACTGGATCTCATACAAAGTCGTCAAAGGCAGCACCACAGCAGTTACCTTCTTTAAGTTCGACGATGGAAATGAGAGACCCCAGTTGGTCAAGTGTTGCGCAAAACATGTGCTAAATTCTTGCTTTAATTTTAGGCTACCTCTTTCGAGACAGAAATATCCACTGGCAATTCCAGCAGTCTTCACAAAATCAAGGGCTTACACGAAAGACTCATGCACACAGGCCGTGAGCTGTCAGGTTCACGTGGAGAACTGGACCCTAATGCACTAAGGAGAATCGAAACCGAAATTGTTACCATCGGTCAGATTATTAAGATGCAATTTGGAGAGGGAAGTAGCCGAGGAGGCCTGTCCCATAGGTCAATCTCTGAGGATGCGGCACGAATTGCCCAGCTGGAGGTGGAAAAGAAAGAATTGGAGACAAAGCTAAAACTCGCACGTGAAGCTATGAATGAATACGTCACCCGTTTGAAAGATAAGGTCGGTACACGCATTCTGCATTATGGCTCTCACTCTGAAGTAAACTTTTCGTTATACAGCACTATAACAACCCTCTAGTTTTGATGGAATCACAATACTGGACATACGCAAAAGTCCGCGTTTGAGCCTTCTACTTAGAATGATAAACATCCAGTTCTTATGTACCATATTAAGACTAAATTAGTACAGTCAAGCCCTTACTTCGAAGAGATTTCCTCTGAATGGGGAACAACTTTTCTAAGCAGTCACTAGGTAGCTGTGATGTCCACATACAAACATGCATTTTAGCTTTCCTTTAGCGCACTAAGGGACGAACCCAGGATTTTTAAGAGGGAGTAAGGGTGACTGGTACGTTGGGTTTGCAAGGTAATGGGGCATTCATGTGGGCTCTCGTTACTCTTACTTAATGGTGTACACGTTACTCGCTTATCACTATTTTAGGTAGAGAAAAATTCTTGTAATTAGAATGAGGTATTTGTTCGGAGCGCATTCCTTTATTTCTGCCATAATATTGACGATCGTTTTAAATTTTGACTATATTTTGCTTGTCTTCCCGTAAATCTGCCCCTGGATTCGCCAACTAATAAGAGGAGACTCGACTATGACGGGTAAATAAAATTCATCAGCCAAGAGAGTAGTAAGATAGCTGATTAAGGAAAGCAAAAATTAGACCTTAATGTGCCTTTTTAACATTCAGATGCAGGACGTGAAAAGTATAACTGGAATGTCAGAGGAAATGCTTCAGGAATTGCACACAAGGAATAACAATTTAAAAAAGAGTCTTGAAGCCTTGGAGGAAGGACAGAAAACGTCGCATCTACAAAACAAGCAACTGCGACACCAGAAGTCAGCTCTTCAGAACCTCATAGGAGATCTGACTAAAGACGAGGAGCCGAGCAGTACGTCATATAACGCATCATCAACATATAAGGAATTCAAACGTCCAAGTAAATATGACAGTACTTACAGTCACCATATAAACGAAGACTTGGATAGTACGTCATATAACGGATCATCTAAATACCTTGACACCAAACACAGAAGCAAATATGCTCATGTCCACGAGAACGAGAAGTTAGATGGTACGTCATATAAAGCATCGTCAAGATACGCGGGCTCCAATTACGAAAGCAACTGTGACAGAAGCTACGATAACCGATACGACGATTTCCCCTCGAGTGCGGAAAACAGGTACTCTACCAAAGAATTCAAAGAGATACATGATGGTACAGAGAAGTTTAGCCGAGGCTCCAAAGGCGACCAGTTTTCATTTGAGTTCCAGGAGTATCCTTGCAGTAAGTGTTCAATGTTTGAACACAAACACATTAAATGGCCCAGGGGGCGGTAAGATGAAAGACCCTGGGAACGAGGCTGTTGAATATCTTCTTTGCACAAATGATGAGAATGTTTGTCAAATGACGTCTTATGTAACTTGCTGAATTACAGCTACTGTGATATGCACCGAGTTGCTATTATTTCCTTGATATCGTTTGCCGTCGAAAATCAATTTAAGATTTTGAAATGTAATCTACATTTTAAATTTAACGTAAGTTTGGATACTAAACAGATTGTGAGAGATTTAGTGTTCAAAACTAAATGATGAAGACACTTTTTTGCTGAAAGAAAGAAGTAAATAGCATAATATTATATCAACTGTTAACCCTTAAAGGGTAGAGATAGCAAATTGAGCTCCAACTTTGAAAGTAGAAGTTTTGAATAACATTTTGGTCGTAGATTATGATCTACTGTTGTTTCTTATGAAACAATTATTTACTTATTGATTTTTGTGGGATCTTTTCATCACTTTTCATCCGACAGTGAACTAATATAATTCAGGTTTCAAATACCAAGGACGTTTTTGCTGAGATGTCCAGTACGTGGATCTCACGTCCTCGTGCTTTTTGTTGAATTTGTTTTCTGTTTGGGAAAATTCTCCCGGGCAGGAAACAAGATTGATACTTGATATAGCAACCGAGATCGAGCGCTGTGGTTTAAAAGTTAGGATATTGTGTATATATTTATGCACGTTTTGAGAAACTCTTCTGTGTAGAAGAGTTTATTAAAAGAAATAATCAACTTCGTACATTTGTTATTTCTCTGCCTCAATAGGAGTCTGTCGACAATCCAGTTCAAAAAGTATCGTTTAAGGTTTACTGTAAGGTTTGGCCCCGTGAGTTAACTGGGAACCTCTAGAAACGAGTTAACGAGCCGTCTACTGTAGATATTTTCCGTCGGGTGGAGGAAATAAGAAAGCCTTTCCCTTCTTCTCATGACTTGTAAATTTCGTTTATCTATAGTTATTTTATGTGTGTGTATGTGTGTGTTGTGTTCCGACCCTAATGTAATTTATTATATGTAATGCTTCCTAGCCTTGTTAGCTATTTAGTTATTTTAGGAAGCCAACACCCTTTCAGTTTTAATTTTTATTTCATGTTAATTTAATTTCTGTCAAGTGCAAGGGGTCAATAAAGTTGTTGTTGTTGTTGTAAACCTCAGTTCCGGTTAATGGTTGACAAAGTTTTCACCTTAACGATATCACCATCTTCATTGGCCTTGAAAGTAAGTTTCAGCTGGAAAACATTTCAAAATTGTCTACAATGTTAGACATGAGTCGCGAATTTTGTCGGTTTGGTTTAGTTGTTTGATTTGGTTTTGGTAAGGTTCTTCTCTTAGCCTGAGGACTGAATTTCCTCCAGCCGTAGCATAAAACATTCCAGTCGCCGTTAATCCGTGTTAACAGATGTTTTTAAATTAGGGAATTAGTTGGTCCGAAAGGCTGTAAACAGGCCCAAACGTGCTGCACGCAGGCTGGGCAACGAAGCCAAATGATGACAGATATAATGGAGGGCCGATCTGATTGGTCCGAAACATGTCACCTGCTACCAACTTTTCGCCAACTAATCGAAGTATTCTTTGGTATTTCCATATCGATGGTTTAATCACAAACCAGAGTAAAGATACATTACACTCTTACTCTTTATTTGTTTTTATTTAAGCTTTGTTGGGAATATCTTTCCAATATGACTCTTGGTGACTCGTGAACAAGTTATGCACATTATCATCGCTCATATCACAAACTGTTGGCGGCTTAGTATTCTTCGAGTATCTTCGTTTATATGTAAAACCCTTCAGGTGTTTTTATTATTAATAATTCCTTCTAATGCCCTCCAACGCTCACATAATCGACCAAAGAGGCTTAATGAACGTCGCTGTATCATAAGCGCCACAAAGTGCCTGACTAATCTCAAGTCATTAATTCGCTATAAACTGACACTGTAAGCCTATACTTTGCAATTCTATGCGACAATAAACGAGAAGTGCAAAAAAGTAAAAACCGCAAGAGTGCTTGATTATTCATTTATTCGGAGTATTTCAGACGAAAATAATTAAAATTGGCCACTGGCCCAATTTACTATACACAAATATTCGCTTTGTTTTATAATAATTCATTAAGAAAATTGGCGCGAAAGAGTCTTTTATTCCTTGTATGGCTCACAACATGTTGTGTATATTATCGTCAAGTTAACAGCCAAACGTTTAAGAGCAGCATCTGATCTACTGGATGACTAAACAACGTTTCTGAACAAAGAATACGAAAGGAGGAATGCGGTTTGGCAAACTTAACTTCATGAAAATTTTATTGCAGGGACTTTATTGAAGCTTCGGGGGTTGCCAAGCGTCGTTAGGCAAATTGCCTTTTCAATTATACAGGTATTTTCTATTTCACACAAAAGGCTACGAAGAGCTTCGAGTCTCGTCTGTAAACAAAGGAGTGTATCACCTGTCGTTTGCAATTATTTGCACAATATAATTAGCGAGAAATTTGCTGTGAATTCCGATAGAAATCTTCATCTTCTCCCCAAGGAAAGCTCGTGGACGCTACTCGCCAGTGCGTAATATTTCCAGATCAGTCTCGCAAGGGTTTTCGTTTCATACAACATAACGTCCTCACTGTGTTACAACAGCGAGGAAGAGTGGGAAAATCCCTATGGAGAGCGAAGGAGGTAATTGTGAATCCAGCAAAAAAGATTCCACTCGAGATGAAGATTTTGAAAATCATGAAGAAGTCAAAGATAGAGTAAGAAAAGCTGATAATACCGAAAAAATCGAAACCACAAAGGAAGTTTCTTGTCAAACCGATTTCGATGATATTTTGCATCAACACCTAGAACAGTTTGAAGATGAAATGCAACTAGAGCGAGACGAAATGGAGAAGGAGTTTATTGAAGAAAAAAGCAACCTTGAAATTAAGCTGAGAAATGAGTATAATGAGATCATCAAAGCCAAAGACGAGCTTATTCGGGTTCTCACAGAAGAAAAGGATTTCTTTTGGAGCGAACTTCGCGATTTGAGAAAATCATTCGATCTTTTCACAAGACATGTTCACCGAGACGCACTTCAACATCTGGGTCAGTGCCGATATGAGAAGGAACTGGGCACCAAACCAAGAGTTACCGGAAAAGGCGCGGCGGAAGGGAAGAACGGTTGTCATGACAACACTTTTCTGGACGGTGGAGAACTTTTGACCGTGCTGCGCAAACAAGAGGAGGCTTTGCTAAGGTCGCTTGAAAGAGAAAAAGCTGAGATGACGCAAAAGTTTGAACGGGAGAAACTAGCTGTGAGGAAACTTGTAGAAGAAGAATGTCAAGCGAGGTACGCGTACGAGCGAGCATACCTGCTTCACAGCATAGACGGACTCAAGGAAGGACTAGACAGCTTAAGAATACAGAAAGATGAGCTCGCTAAAATATTTGAAGGAGAGAAAAACGCGTTGGAACTCAGTTATAAAAGAAAAGAAGATGAACTACGACAGAATTTAAAACAAGAACTTCAACGTAAAATTATTCATGCTCAAAAGCCTTGGACTCAGACTAAAATTTAAGGATGCAGTGTGCGTTTTCGTCTTCGGTTACCCCTGTCCCAAGATGCAGTATACCACTGAAAAAACTATCCAAAAGAAGATTTCTTGTAAAACGTTTCCTTTAAAAATAATTATAGCCCAACATGGACGGTACTATTAAATTTGTATTAGTTTACGCACGAGGCGAGCGGCCTCAGGTGTGGGTCGGAATAACGACAGTTCAGGTTCTTCACATGTCTTTGTCGATCATTTCAGGTTCAAGTTCATGATATTAATTCTTCAAATTGAGTTACATAAATTTCTTTTCTAGTGAGGTATGAGAATGTGGCGATACATCATGCAACAACAAGAGATAACAGTTTGGCAACAATCAAATGTCTGTTTGGTTACCGTAATGCCTTCATGTTGTGAGGAAAACCACATTTTACGTTCCGCATAAAATGTATAGCACTTTGTCGAAAAGAAAATATGCAAATAAAGGAAACGTTTCGATAAAGGCAACACCATAGAGTCAGAAAGAAAGGTTTTTTTTAAAAAGCCATTCTTTGAGGCTTACCTAGACGAAGTCTCTAGACTCGAAGCTGACAACGAAATCTTGTTTTAAAAACCTCAATTCAAGACAGAATTCGTTTCAGCGAACCGACAAGCTGATATGATGATATTATTAACCTTCTTATCCTTGGTTGCATTGCTATTTCTCAAAATAATTAACTTCCAGCGGCAGGATAATGCTTTCAATTATCACAAGCTCAAATTAAACAAGCCATCTTCATTTTGATGATGATGAAGAGGAGGAGGAAGAAGAAGAAGAAGAAGAAGAACAACAACAACAACAACAACGTTATTACAGTGTTTTTAATGAGCGCAGACATGAACATGTTTTTCAGGGTTTGGTAAGCCGTGTACATTTTGGTCAGTTGTCGAAAGTAATTAAAACACTTGCCGAAATAATTATTTGCCTATTTTAATTCCGGAACTGTTCTCTTACTTGAACATCTGTTCTGGATCTGAACTGTACTCAATGCTATTCTCGTAACAAAACACAGCTTACTGGCCTCTTAAAAAATATTTAGTGATACACCATGATCGCTGGATCGAAGAATAGACAAAACTTGAACATTTCTTTCCATTTAACAACCACATTCAATACAAAGTTGAACCATAGTTGTATATTTTAAACACTGGATTTGTCTTTCTTTCACATAAAGCTGCTACGTTTCTTTATAACACGATTAATAACTTGTCCTAATCATTTTGTAATCAGTGTCCTCTTTTTAAGAGCCTTACCATGCTGACGAGAGTATCTGGCGAAGTGCTGACTGATTCCGTTTTATCAACTTTCATAGTTAACCTAATCTTCTCCGTTCTTTAGCAATCTGAAATTTCCTACAGTATTTTCAAAAAAAAAAAGTCTGTTACTATCAATTAGTTCTATATACAGTTAATTTGGTTTTATCAACTGAGTTGATAAAACCAAATTATCTTTTAATACTCCCACCGACGCAGCACCATAGTTTCTTTAGAAACTTACCCCCTATATACAGTTAGTTCGTATATACAATTCAGAGTCGATAAAAAAATTACTTTATAACGGAATTGGTCACAGTTTGTAGCGGTAGAAAATTTGTTTGAATTATCCATTTATTATAAGAGTTTTGTTTTGGTTTTTATCTCGACAGGCAGCCGGTGAATACATTACAAGACAATCCCTAATGGACTTAAAATTAATCGGCAGAAGTATTTTTAAACCTTGTGGGAATTTTATACAGCCCACAGAACTGTTTTACTAAGGCTAATGACGTCACAACTTCAATGTAGGTGTATTTATGTTTCGGAATCAACCAACCAGCGAAAAAATATATTACTTTTCAATGGTCTGTTTTCAAAACAATGTCTCTATCGGAACTAGGCGGCACAGGGTGCGACGTAAATCTTTTCCGGGTACCAGTTGGCGTCAGGGTACATGAATTAATTTATTTTAATTACAAAAGTGCTTGATATCGGGTTTGACTGAGATGAAAACCTCGAGTGTGACTTCACTGTATTTGTGTTTGTGTCCAGCCGAGGTCAACTTTAGGAAAAAGGTTATTTTGTATCAGATTGACGCTGCCTTTTAAAGAGGACCAATAAAGCTATAAAACAGAGCTGTTTATTACAGGACGATTATTCGCCGAAGGTAATATTCTGTGAAGGTTTTTATGAACAGATGCTGCTTTTCAAATTAGGTTGAAATGTGTGTTCACCAGCGCTGAATCAATTAGCCTCGATTATTCCTCGCCAGGTGATTTTTGAGCCGAGACGTTTCTCTTTCAAAAAACACTGGGTAATTCAATTCGAGATAGCATCGTATTGATCTATATGCAGATTTGTTTCAAGAAACCGTGTTTTGACGAAGTCATCGAAACGAAACTATGCCCTGCTCATCACGGACCTGAACAGATCACTGATTTCTTAAAATTCAGCATAGCGTGAAGCAGAACCGAACGGTTAAAGTGATTCAGGGATAAAATTTATTTCCCCTTTCGAAAAGTGACAGCCCATTTAAAAAGAATCGCGGTCAGACAAAGTGCGCACGCAGCGGCGATTCCGGCTTATCGATCGACTATAAAATGTCTTGATCAAGGGTCACTGGCGCGGCTTGAGTTCACCGCCGTGAAATACGCTTTGATTTCAAGTGAGATTCGTGAATTCTGTGTTTGTAGTTCAAGCCTTTAACGTCATGGAGAGCGACTCGTCGAAGAATTCCGAGGAAAACCTGTCTTTCTTGGACGTATCGGACGAAGACAGGCATTTACTCGAGGAGAAGGCAGAAATCGTCAGGGGATTTCTTCAAGAGAGAGAAATTATCGAACGCGCCCACGAAGATGAGAAAGACGAAATGCGATTTGCGTTCGAAGCGGAGAAGGAAAATATGAGAAAAGCGTTCGAGTGCGAGAAGGAAGAAATGCGACAAGTTTTCTTGAAAGAGAAAGATAATATTCGTTTAGAGTTCCAGGAGGCGAAACATGTTTTGAAACTGTCATTCGATGACGAGAAATGTACGCTGATGAAATCATGGGATCAAGAGAAGGAAAGTCTGGTGGAGAATTTTCATACAGAGAAAAAGGAATTGAGACTAAATTTTGAGAAGATTCTCAAGGAAAAAGAAGAAAATTTCAGAGCCGAAAAAACGGAAATGGAGGCCAAGATGCGCAAGAAACTGGAGCGAATCGAAGACGTGGAAAAAGAATTGAAGCGAACTCTCTCCCAAGGTTTGGGTGATCTTGAGGACATTTACTTCGAGGAAAATGCGTATCTTGAGACTGTATACAACCATGAGCAACCCGAGGTGGACATGCACTTTAAAGGGCTCTTAGACGCGGAGTTGAACGTCGACAGAGAGAACTTGTTGAAATCACTGAACCAGGAAAAGAGCAGAATGCAGTCGCACTACGCTAGTAAACACAAACAATTGGAGAACCAGTTCGCGTGTGAAATCGTGGACATGGAGCAAAGATTCAAGCAACAGAAGAATGATTTGATGGACATCTTTAAGAGAGAAAAATCAGACATGGAGGAGACCTTCCGAAAGGAAAAAGAAGAGATCAGGCGAAAATTCGAGACGGAATTTCGACGAATACTTCAGCAAGAAAGGATGAAATTCGAGTCGGAAGTTCAAGGGTACGAACATGACATCTCTGTGTTAAAATATCAGAAGGAACAGCTGGAGAAATGTTACTCGCTAGAGATGCAAACACTGCAGTTAAAATTCGACCGAGACAGGCTGGAAATTGAGAATAAGTTTACAAACGAAAAGAAAGATCTGAAAAGGATTTTAAAGGGACAATACGAGAGAAAATCGAGCGACGATAAAGTTCGACTGGAATGGCTGCTTGATCAGTTTCATCTTGGTGGAGGAACCAGCAACGATCATCTTGACACTTCGTTGAGCTCAAGCTCTGTTTTTTCCGATTAACTGTAATCCTTACTGCCTTGATGTAAATACCTTGATGTAAAATAAAACCCCTTCCGCTGGCGCCGAAGAGCAGTTTAGAATCACCAAGTTTATAATATTTTAGACAATTTGCTTGAAACGAATCGTGACAAACGCTTTACCAAACCAGTCACTGTTCTTATTCGGCGTTTTCATGTCCCATATAAAGTTGCTGCTTCATTTGTGTACGAAAATATCGATTGTGAAAAATCAGAATGAAATATGAAGTTAATGAAGACACCTCAATGAGGCTGGTCGAACACAATAGAAAACATTATGCCAGTAATATTAAACAGCAAGAAAGCTATTAATATTTGATGGTTTTCGTATGGAATATAACTCAAGAGAACCACAGTAAATCAACAGAGTTTATAATAAATTTACGATGATGAAGAAAAAGATATGAAATAGAAGTAATTATGTAAGTCTTGTTTGCTGTATAAAACGCAATTTGAGAATATGCAGAATGGAGCCCGCGCCGAGAAACGAAAGCCGGAGAAAAACATAGTTGCCATTAAAAATGGAAAATTTGTTTATTGGTCCGAGTTATGTCATTAATTTATAACCTGAGATCAGTCGTTCCAACCTAAGCCGGCTCGCAGGGTATGTAATTTGGGGCTGGAACATTTTCTGGAGAGAAAACACAGGGCTTGTATCGCGTGACATTCGCTGTTAGACCACTCGGAAATGAAAAACTGGTTCTGACCTTCCCACAGACATTTTGCCACTCGCGATGTCTTGTCTCATTGCATTGGTAAGTCGGTTGGGGGCAAATTGTCGCAGTAAAACAAAAGCAGAAGGTCATTTTCAGGTTGTTTTTTGCATCTGCTTCAAAACGAGTTATTGGAAAAAAAACTTTTAAAATTAAAACGAGTTTACTTTGCATCGAAATGAAACTGCAAGTGCAACACGTATGAGTGGTTTCAAACGGAGACTCGTTTTGACGTGGAGGCAAAAGGCGACACTGAAATGGATACTGTTTTGTCATCTGTTTGCATTTGAATATTGTGACCTTTTTGTTTCCGAAAACACGGATCAGTACTGGAGGTATAAATGCAACATTCAAAACGTAAGGATTTTGTATGGGGAAAACGGTTCTTATTTTAAGTTTAAAACGAATGAAAGAGTATTAACAAAAACCAATGTCCCCTCAGGTGGTATTTTCTTATTTTGTTTTCCTCTTTTGAAGAGACGTTAACCGAAGGTATTCTTCACGCATGCGTTGTTAAAAGTGCTATTGAAAACGGCTTCAAACAAATTTAAACGATTGTTGCTTGTTTTAGATGCTCTCACGTCTGGTGCAGTTCCTATGCTAAGACACATTTATTACCGAGTTTTCGGTTTTTGCTCTTAGATGTTGGTCGGTTACCACAAGTGTCCGGGCGTTACATATGTGACAAATAAATACTCAGGGTAACCCCTAATTAGTTTGTGTGCGTCGGTATTGGTGCACCACTGACGTAGCTCGGCCCCGCCGGCGAGGGAGACGGGGAAAAAAAAAAAAAAACAAAAAAAACAAACAAAAAAAACAGGGAAATCTCCAGGCGGGGGCTGTCGTTATTTTCTTGCTTTTGCCAATTACATATTTATTCTGTTCTATTCGGGTACTCATTTATACCATTGTTTCCTTTTGATTCTCTCAGTTGTGCCACATGCGGTATAGCACTGAGGAAACGCAGCAGTTTAAATAGGTTCTAAATATGGACGAGTATTGAATAATACTAAACTTACCTCGCTTCAGGTGTGTGTTGTCATGTTTCTCTTGAGGTTTCTAGGTCGATTGATCGCCATTAAGACGCTTTTTTTAGTTCTACTGCTTTTTCCTCTATATTATAATGGTGACAGTATATTTGCTACCGATGACATTAGACAAAGGATAGAACCGTTTTTTCCAAACAAAATCCTTATTTCAACCGTTGTGTTACCTCAGTACTGTACGCTAAATTTCAGAGCTTGAACTACCTGTAAACTGAGTTAGCCAGGTTCTTAGTTTTTTTAAACACGGGTCTTAACAAGCAATGAGCTTTTGCATCAGTGCAGTTTTTGCATTAGTTCTTTCCCGTTATTATCGTCCTTAATTAGGACTCTTACTTGTACTTTTATTCCAAAAACATATCTAATGAAAATAACAATCCTTATGTTTACGAACCGAAATCGGCGGTAAAATATGGAGAAGAAAACTATACAATGGAGTGTTTTCAAAACGTGGCCAGCATCTATGCAAATTTATTGGAACAAAAGAAACTCTCACAGGATTGGTTTGGGATGATAACATGACCGCTGTTTCATTGTTTTGCGGGAAAGGCTGCAGCGCGTGGTGTCATAGGCCATTGCAGAAACGTGAGAGGACTGAGAAAGGGTAGGCTGCTTTCCGTTTGTTTGAAAAACTAAGATTTTTAAATGAAAGATCAACTAAATTTGAGAGTCTTTACCACGAGTAGAAGTATTTGGAGGAGGAAATTGGCAAAATGGTAGCCCTTCAATTATTACCCAAAATATAGAGTTTGTATGGATTGGGTGGACAGGCCACAAAATTATAGGGGTTTGTATGGGATTTTGCAACTTTTGCAAGGCTCCCATTTAGACAATTTTCCGCTGAAAACTCTTGAACTTGGTTGGGTAGCTTTCCATTCATTAACATTTCAGTTGAAATGTTAGATTTTCAATCTATGATCAATATAAGAAAATGAGTTCATGTGCTCCTTTGATGTCAGTTCTTTGTTCACCAATGTTCCGCTTGAGGAGACAATTCAGATATCCCTTGACAAATTGTATGCCTTGCCTAATCCACCCAAATTACCTCGCGCAGTCTTGAAAGATCTATTTGTTTTTGCCACCAAGAGGAGCCATTTTGTGTTTGATGGCCAGTACTTTGATCAGGTTGACGGAGTTGCCATGGGCTTTCCTTTAGGTCCGGTTTTGGCAAATATCTTCATGTTCCATTTTGAGGAGAAGTGGGTTATGAACAGAAGCGATCGTCCTTCTGTTTGGTTTAGATACGTCGATGATACGTTTACCTTATTTCACAACAAAG
>CM042748.1:19677094-19692262 GCA_022496165.2 Catalaphyllia jardinei
AGGGGAGGGGAAGGGATCTACAGCGTGTTTGTTTAAAAAATGCTGACTGTAGTATAGAAATACCCAACTGCAAATGGTTAGAGGTTCAAGTTCTTCTCGGATAAGGACTATAAAACATAGACCTCAACATAGGCGTCTCGTGCATCTTCAGTGTTGCATGGTTAGACGAGGATGTTAACGGGGTAGTGTCACAAGGATTTTGCAGTTTTAGGTCAATTCTGTGCTAAAATCATTACTTTGAGGCTTTCCTCATAAACAAAATGCTTCTGTAAAGCGAGGTCGAACTGACATCAAATGAATTGTATCAGAGAGGGCTAACCATAATAAATTTCTTGAGGATTTTTTGAAGACGTAGTATCAAATCTTGAAAAAATTGGCCAATTTCTTTAAGTTTCAATCCATTTTCATCCTTGCCATCCGTAGCGACAGGCGACAAGAAACAGTGTTAGTACCTTTAAATAGTCTTTAATAACAAAACTAGGCCATTATTTTTGGAATTCAATTGATGCGAAGACACCTTCTAGCTTTTTACAAAGTTACCAAATACGGTGACACTGCTCCTTTAAAGAACCCCAGCACACACTTGATAAAGTAGGGCACACATTTCCCTGTGTTGTAGTTTGGCCTTGTCTTACAGGTTAGTGCTTTACATAGGGTTAACCTAAATGCACCTTTCCTCTTGAGAAAGAATTGGTTTGACCAAAGAGAACTGCTATGATTATGACTAACACAATCAGAACATAGCAATAAAACAGAAACCAACCAGAAAGATAGACCAAAAATGCACATTATAGATCAAGTTTCATGGCTTTTTACAACATAACACAGCATTTGGTACAGATGTATAAACACTATTAAATTTTTGTCAGTTGGCTATCACCTCATGTGCCACTTTTTTCCTTAATACATTTTGATTTCATCTCCTATTTATTACTGCACAGATTCACGGCATCAAGGAATCTATTTTTTAAACATTTGTGAAAAGATCAGATAGCAAGGACATCCAAATGGTACTGATATGTAACTAATTACATGGTATTCTATATGAGCTTAATTTAATTTGCAAAAAGAGACTTGTGGTTTGCAGGATGATTAGCAATCTGTCAATTTACCTTTTGTTTAAGAACTACCTTATCAATCATTTATCTTATGTTCATTTGCTTTACATGACGATTAATTCGGAAGGTTCTGTTTGTCATAGTTGTTACTGCTGAGGTGGTTCAACAAGCAGATACTGGCATTCTACTGGGAAAGGAACCTTTGCATACCATGCTGGACATTATTCAACCCAACATTAATTCAACTGAACGCTGCACAACTACTCAGTGGTAAGCACAGGTACTGTATAAGGACTTTCCAAAAAAGACTTTTAAAAGACTACTGTATAATTTGTGTTCAGTTTGCAGCAGTGGTTTAATTTGTTGCTGGCCTGAGGCATATAGTAGCAGGTACCTTTACTAGGTTAAACCTTTATTGTGACAGCAACATGTAGTTAAGAGGGAAAAATTATCCCATTACCTTGCCTCACTCCATAATGACAAATTAAAGAAAAAAAATAATACTTAAAGTACAAAACATAACATTGGTAAGAAAAGCTTTTCTTCTGGATTTTCCGTCATTGCAAGTAGCTGTAGTTGACATAGTTATGTCAGAATGTTTTATCCCATGTCCTTATCAGGCATGGGAAAAACTAATTAAAACAATGAAAGGTAAGTACAAGTCTAAATAGGCCCTTTGCTTGATCTGGTCACACGTTACAAAATCACACATGCTGGGATGCATTAAGTTGCACATTGGGACTTCCAAAATAAAGCAACTCGTACCAGTCCACCTTGACCTGCCTTTGTTTTGGAAGTCCCATTGTGCAACTTGCATCCCGCCAAGTGCTATGATGTACCATGTGGCCAGATCATGCAAAGGGCCTATTGCATAGAGGTGGCTTAATGTATTTTTCAGGACATAAAAGTTGTGTGATGAAATACATCAAGTGAACTGTATATCTCAGATTTTTTGGAGCACTAGCCAGGCCTATAAAACTACCTGAGGTCATGACAGCATGTAAAGTGCCATGTTTAAACCAGTAGCTGCACCCACGAGGGAATCCGAGGTACTGGCTAACACAACATGGGAATCACTTTAGAGAGCTGGAGTTATCTGCTGTGTTCCTATAGGTCTTGTGAGAACTGTAATGTGCAAATACATTTATGGATTTTAGAATCAAAGGAAAACTTGACCTTTAAATGTGTTTTTTAGTTGAAGCATAATAATTTGACTCCGACTCCATCCCTAGTGAAACCCAGCCTTTAAGGACGTTCATGCTAGTTGTTTCTTACCCATCCTTACTGTGCCCGCAAATTCACATACCACGTCATGCATGCGAGTAGTACATGTAGTTATTGCAGGAGGTTTAACCACATGCCCTCGCAGGGCATGAAAAAACTAGTGTAACAACAAAAGCCAAGTATATATTGCGTCCCATATTTTTATGTACATTTTTATGTGGAATTTCTTTAGTGAGTTCTATATTTGACATATCTTGGAGCACAAGCCAGACCTATGAAGTTGTCTGAGGTCATGGCTTCAAAAATGCCATAATTAAACCAGTAGCTGCACTCATGAGGTTATCCGAGGTGCTGGCTAACACAACATGGGATTCACTTCAGAGAGCTGGAGCTATCTTTTGTGTTCCTATAGGTCTTGTGAGTACTTTGATGTGCAACTACATCTATAGATTTTGAGATCAAAGGAAAGCTTGACCTTTAAATGTTGTGTTGTTTAGTTGAGGCATTATAAGTTAAGACCGCTCCTGAGTTTTTCTCTGTTGCGAGTAGTAAGTACATGTAGTTAACTCAGGAGGTTTGGCCCCATGCCCTTACATGCTTAAATTAGTAAAGATAGAGCTCTCTATGTTTCTATGTAAACTTAGAATTTATAAAGTGAGTTATGTATGTGATATTTCGTGGAGCACAAGACAGACCTATGAAGTTGTCTGAGGTCATGACAGCCTGACAGCCTTATGTAATTAAACCAGTAGCTGCACCCATGAGGTTTTCTGAGGTGCTGGCTAACACAACATGGGAATCACTTCAGAGAGCTGTAGCTGACTGCTGTGTTCCTGTAGGTCTTGCAAGTACTTTAATGGGCAACTACCTACATCTATGGATTTTGAGATCGAAGGAAAGCTTGACCTTTAAATGTTGTGTTGTTTGATTTAAAGAGGCATTATCAGTAAGGCTGCTCCTGGGTTTTTCTCTGTTGCGAGTAGTACATGTATTTATCGCAGGAGGTTTAGCCCCATGCCCTTACTGGGTGTGAAAAAAAACTAGCAAAACAATAAAGCTAAAGTTTAAATCAGCGTAGATATACTTTTCTATATTTTCATGTAAATGTAGAATTTATCAATTATCAAGTTCTTTAAGCGAGATATTTTTAGAACCAGTCAGACCTAGATGAAGTAATGTGAGTTCACCTTAGCCTGAAAAATGCCATAATTAAACCAGTAGCTGCACTCATGAGGTTATCCGAGGTTGTGGCTGACACAACATGGGAATCACTTCAGAGAGCTGGAGCTATCTGTTGTGTTCCTATAGGTCTTGTGAGTACTTTGATGTGCAACTACATCTATAGATTTTGAGATCAAAGGAAAGCTCGACCTTTAAATGTTGTGTTGTTTAGTTGAGGAATTATCAGTCAAGACTGTTCCAGGGTCTTTCTCTGTTGCGAGTGCCCACGCGGTACATGTAGTTATCGCAGGAGGTTTAGCCCCATGCCTTTACTGGGTGTGAAATGAACTAGTAAAACAATCAAAGATAAGTTTAAATCAACATAGATATAACTTTTTATATTTCTTTATGTAAATGTAGAATTTATGAGTTTTATAAGTGAGTTGTTTTGGAGCAAAAGCCAAACCCATGAAGTAACATGATGTCGCCTTGGCTTGAAAACTGCCAGAATTAAATTATTAGCTGCACCCATGAGGTTATCCGAGGTGGTGGCTAACACAACATGGGTATCACTTCGGAGAGCTGGAGCTATCTGTTGTGTTCCCGTAGGGTCTTGTGAGTACTTTGATGTGCAACTATGGATTTTGAGATCAAAGGAAAGCTTGACCTTTAAATGTTGTGTTGTTTGGTTGAGGCATTATGATATCAATTAAGGCTGCTCCTGGATTTTTCTCTGTAGCGAGCTGTACATGTAGGTGGATATTCTTTTTGTTATTTCTATCTGTTGATGGCACTCTCTCTTTCCCTTTTTCAGAATGAAAGATTGAATTTTGCTCTTTGTTAGCCATGCAGGTAAATGTTTATAGTACTTGTAGTGGTGGCTTAAGTGTATGTATAATTAATTTACTCCTTGTTGCAAAGGTTCAAGGTATCTGGGGCTGGCTGTGGCTTTGGTACACTTGGCCTTTGGTAGGATATAGATGACCATGCTTTTCTTTCTCGCTAGTCTCTAAATAACATGTGGTATCATATCATGATGACATGATGGCAATGGCTTACTTTGGCCAAAACTGATTTTATCCAAATCCAGTCAGGATTTTATATTGAATTTTTTGAACATATAATTTAAGTACAGTTGTCTGGCTTCCTCGGTGGTTCACGTGGTGTTCTTTAACGCGAAACCACTTCAGTTTTAGAAAAGTTATTTAATACACAACTAGTAAACTGTAACTGATCAGAAAATCACAACACGCGAAAACGAATATTAATAGATTCGTAACAGTTCTGGGTTATGTAACTCCTGTGGGGTTTTAAGTAAATTAACATAACACTTTTCCCCCGACACAAATGAAAAAATGCTATTCTAAGTCCTTAAAGAATGTCCAAAAACGTACATCCGTTCATAATCTCAGTTAGTTTACAACGCACTAATTACATCTCTTCAATTAACCGCTTTGGTTTACTACGAACTGTGGTTGGATAACCCTTTGGAACTTGAGCTTTGGCGGGTTCTTCTGTAGTTTTAGCGGGTACTTCTGTTCTGGACACTTTAGACATCTGCGACTGTGGCACAGCAGACAAATCGTTCTCCTCTGGTGCGGAGTTGTGGAACCATGAGGACTTGGCGGGACGACATAAGTGGAATCTGCTTGCTGTGGTTACTGATGATTCAATATACGTTTGTTCGGAATGACGTAAAGGCATTACTTCAGGATAAGCATCATCAAGAGGAATGTCAGCCATAGGGTCGGTTTCTGCAACCTTTGAACCAGCTAAGGATCGCAACTGATCCGCGTGCTGTTTCCAAAACAAATTGCCCACCATAACTTAATACGTGCAACAGGTCCCAAGCGATCTCGAATGACTCATTTGACCACGGTCGCTTATGATCCCGATAACCTCTAACCATGACTTGGTTACCAGGTAGAAAGTTACATGTACGACGTGTGGTATGATTTCCAAGCTTATTTTGCTCGGGCATTCTGGCCGACAAATCTGGATGCAAGTGATCCAACCGGGTGCGAATTCTACGACCCATAAGGAGCATGAGGAGTTCAGCAGGAGTGCATCCAGTAGCTGTATGAGAAGTTGTCTGATACCTCAGAAGGGAACGTGCTAATTTGTATGCTTGGGTTCCGGGCTCGTCTTTCATGGCTTTCACTGACTCTCTGAGGGTCCTTACGGCTCGCTCGACTTCACCATTGGAGGCTGGATGGTAAGGCGAAGATAAGCAATGATGAATTCCATTCGACTTCAAGCAGTCTTTCATTTCCTGTTTAACAAACTGAGGACCGTTATCTGAGACAATGACCTCTGGTAGACCATGAGTGGCAAATAGGAAACGTAGGGCTCGAATGGTCGTTGATTGAGTGGTTGAGGACATTGGAAATACTTCAGTTCACTTTGATTTCGCATCCACTACAAGCAGAAACATCGTACCGTTAAACGTACCTGCGAAGTCGACATGTATTCTCTTCCAAGGCCGTGTGGGCCAAATCCAAGAATTGTTGACTTTCTCTGGACTCCTACAGCGATTTGCTTGACAGGCATGGCAATCAACAAACAACAACAACAAACAACAAATAAACTTTATTAATAATCCCAATTATACCAGGGCCGCGAAGCGGCCGCCAGTATAATTAAAATTATATAAACAAACGAAGTGAAAAATATATGAGAAAACATCAGGTAGAATTCCGCTTATTTGTGCTTCGAACCACTTTTTAACGCATAAAAAAACCTGACCCTGGTAGGGGCAGGTAAAAGAATGGCGTAATCCCATAGTGCCCCTGTACAAGCACATGGTCCCATGATCCTCTCCATCTTTTTTTGACGCTGTGTGAGGAGAACAGACAAGATTTAAGGTGTGGGACTCATATATTTCTCACTTCGTTTGTTTATATAATTTCAATTATACTGGAAGGCCGGTTCGCGGCCCTGGTATGATTGGGATTATATTGCACAAACTCCGTTCGAAATATACGTGAAAACATCAGGTAGAATTCAACGCCCTGACACGTAATATGCAGAAGAGGGGCTGGGTATAAGAAAATCCAAAAAGCAACGCGGAAACTGCAACATCAAAAGTTGTTTTAATTTGCCATGACCATCTTAAGGCCAAGTGCAACTTGAAAATTATTTTAATACAGAGTGAGCATAATTAGCCTTGAAAATAGGCTTGTAGTAGAACTTCTGGAAGGTACTAACGCGAGACCAATCTGCCATTTTCATAACATCATCCAGCGGAACATTACTGTTCACTGCTGCCGTCGTTGAGGCTCCACGAACGGAGTGGGCATTAAAAATGCCAGTGTCAATACCAGCATTCTTTAAAACCATGCGCAGCTATCGGCTAAGAGTAGGCGCAGTGATTGGATTATGTGGTTTGACATAAGAAACAAACAGTGAGTCTTGTTTGGACGACGGGAAGACTGGGCGTAAGTTTCGTGTAGCTTTAAGATAATGGCGCAAAGTGCCAACAGGACAGAGTCTCTCATTGTGTGGAAAAGACGCAAAAAAGGCTTGAGGTAGTTGATCTGGAGAGCCTTGCTTTCTCGGAGACACAAGTGTGAAGGAAACTCTTTCTGGGGCCATGCAGCAGTGTCGGAGGTCCAACTTTGCAAGGAACGAAGCTCGTTCCGGACAAGAAAGGGCAAAAAGCATTGCCAATTTGATCGAGAGAAGCTTTAAGGGCAGTAGCTTGGTCTTTCCAAAGCAGTCCAGGTACTTTGTTACCAGATGCACATCCCATGTGTGGGTATATTTAGGTTTTGGAGGGCGCATGTTAAGCATTCCTTTTAGAAGTTGAACAACAAGAGGATGTTGACCCACTGGGTGACAGGAGGATATAGCTGAACGTGCCACATTGACTGATCTATAGGCTGACCCGTTGTTAAAGCGATCAGTCAGGAAGAGAAGGACATAATTCAGGGTGGCAGAAATTGGATTAACTTTCCGTTTAGCACACCAGCTATGCTACAGTCCCCAGGCTGACTGGTATGTCTTATGTGTGGAGGCGTGAGTTGCTGATTGGAGTATTCTGGTAATGTCCGCTGAAAAACCTTCTGTTTTGTGCTGTTCCCTGATAAGTGAAAGACAGCTAAATGAAGCCTGGGGTACATTGGATGGATACTCAGAGGGGATGCAGCGTCCCTCAGCAGGTGTTTGGAGTTTGAGATCATGACAGGATTATTGATTAAGAGGTTCAGGAGGGCTGGCCACCAAGGTTGTGCCTGCCACACTGGGGCCACAAGGACCAGATCTGCTTTGTCCTGAGATACCTTTTTCAGTACTGGTGCGATCAGACTGAATGGTGAAAGGCGTAGCCTTTTAGAGGGGACCAGTCGAGGGTCATTGCATCTGTGTAGGTAGCACCCAGGTTTCCAGCTGGCGTAAGTTGGGAGGAGAGCCGTTAGGTGCGACGCAAAGAGATCTACGCTGCACCTTCTTAGGAAGGGCCGAACCACTTGGGGTTCTATTTGCCATTCGCTGGAGTCGTAAAACTCTCTTTACTCTCTGTCTACCACGTTGTTGCGTTTGCCTGGTAGGTGCTGAGCAGTGATCAGAATTGATTTTTGAAGGCACCACTCCCATAGTTCTAGAGTCAGGTTCACTAGCTGAAGGGAATGGGTTCCCCTTTGTTGTTTACGTGGGCAACAGCTGTAGTGTTGTCCATGCGGAGGCAGACTGTGATGTTTGACCTGTCTTTGAGAAAGGCTTTGGTGGCAAGAAAGGCTGCTTTGAGTTCGAGAACATTGATATGATCTCTCGCCTCCAGAGGAGACCAACGGCCATTTGCGGTTAGGTTCTGACAGCATGCACCCCAGCCTGCTTTGGAGGCGTCTGAGGTTATGTACAGCTCGGGAGCAGGAGGATTGATGGTACTGCCGTTTACGGTTCCTATGTTCTGGAGCCACCACTGAAGCTCGGAGTGAGCATTGCTCTTTAGGGACATGAGTGTCTCGTGATTGTCTCGAGAGGCCTGTAGGGATCTTATGAGCTGAATTCGTAACCCTCTGTAGTATAGTGGGGCCTGCCAGATGGCAGGGCGGGCTGCTTCCAATGTCCCTATGAGACTTGCCACTTCGCGAGCCGATGAAGTGGGATTGCGAATGAGAGTTTGACATTTGCTCTGTATGTTCAGGATCTTTTTCTTTGGGAGACGGAGCGACATTGTCTGCGAATCTATGAAGAGGCCCAGAAATGTCAATGACTGAGTGGGGACTAGCATGGACTTCTCCCAATTTATGGTGAAACCTAGCCACTGCAGAAGGTCAAGTGTTAGTTGAGTGTTTGCTTTTGACTCTTTTATGGAGGAGCCCAGGATTAGGAAGTCGTCCAGGTAGACGATTATTCGAATACCTCTTTTCCGCAAGTAGGCTGCTATGGGTTTTATTATCTTTGTAAATACCCTGGGGGCGGTATTTAGCCCAAATGGCAGGCCTTGGAAGGCATAACAAATGTTTTTCCATTGGAAACACAGGTACTTTTTTGAGGACTTGTGTACGTGGACAGAGAGATATGCATCCTTTATGTCTATGCATGTCATAAAGTCTCCCCTTCTTAGAAGTGTCTTCAGACAGGAAATGTTTTCCATTTGAAAATGGGAGTTCTCTACAAACCTGTTGAGCCGGCTGAGGTCGATCACTGGACGGTAAGTTCTCTCCTTTTTTGGGACCAGGAACAGTCTGCTGTAAAAGTTTTCTTCTGAAAAGGCGAGTGCCTTTGTTGCCCCTATTGACAGGAGTTTGTTCACTTCTGCATCTACAAGGGGAACTGTTAAATCTGAACATTTTGTAACTGGAACGTGTAACTGAACACAACAGAATGGAAAGGGATTTGATATCCCGACACAACATGTAAGATTTCGGGGTCTGAAGTGATTTCCTTCCACCTTTCTAAGTAGTTGTTGAGTCTTGGTTTGAGGAGCCCTTGTTGGGGCGAAAGGACCGATAGTTTTTTGGTCGGTTTGTCTGATACTTAGAGAAGTTAATTGTGGTCTTAGGTCGTTGCCTGTCCTTGGTGATCTCAGGTTTTTGAAAACTTTGTTTGGGCTTTTGTGCATTTGATAAGTTCTTAGCTAAGCCACGAGAAATTTCTGCTTGTTTGGAAGCAACAGAGGGGAAGTCCTCTCCAAAGAGAAAACGCTTGGCGTTAGGGAGTGGTTGATCAGCCAGACTTATTTTCTCTTTATTAATATTTGCAAGAACTTTCTTTCTACGTAATACAGACAATTGATGGTTGGCTGAACTAAGGAGGCATAATGTTTGCTCAACTATGCATTTAATTTCCTCTGCTGGAACTTGATTTCCTGAAGAGAGTGTATCATGTAGAGAGCACAAAGGCCCTGTTGTGTTAAGAGGGCCCTTTGGACCACAGCCATCTCCTTATCACGGTCCTGCACATATTTCTTGGTTTGGGTAAAGTTGATTTGATTTAGAACAGAGGCGTCCAAGGTAAGAGTAACCAGACAATCAACTGATGAACACTATAGTTGTCAAGGATTTCACATACTTGGTCATAGGTGAGTTTCCTGCGAAACTGTTTCTCTAGGAACGTAGATAGTTCCTTTTGAGGTTCCCATGATGACTTTGGTGAATCGGGGTCGTACAACGACGAGGTAGAGGCAGAGTTATTACCAGCCTGTCCATTTGGTTAAGTTTCCTCAGGTGTTTGGGAGACATTTGTCTCGTGTGTTGGCCTAGTGGCCGAGTGTGATGGCTTAATAGGCTTATAATTTGGCTTAATAGCCTGATCTTGGGGTCCACTGGCTAAAGAAACGTCATCTTCTGAGTAGCCTAACAATTCTTCATCCGAATAGGCCAGAACGGAGATTTGGTCATCAGGAGTAGGATGTGATGGCGCGAAAGTTCGCGAATGTTGTTCGAAGAGAGATTCCATCGTAGAAATTCGTTCGCTTGTCTTTGTCATTTCGGTTTGCATTTGCTGCAAAGTTTGTAGGATCGAATCTAAAGATTTTCCTCCTGGTGAAGGCAGAGGGCTTGGAGTTTTACGCCTTTTAGGCGGGCTACCGCTCGGCGATGGATCATGATGGCGGGAAGACGAGCGGTGAGACCTTTTTCGATTTGGCATCGTGTTCTGAACGTGGTAGGATCATGGGACCATGAGCTTGTACAGGGCCACTATGGGATTACGTCATTCTTTTACCTGTCCCTACCAGGGTCAGGCTTTTTTATGCGTTAAAAAGTGGTTCGAAGAACAAATAAGCGGAATTCTACCTGATGTGTTCTCATATATTTCGAACGGAGTTTGTGCAATATAATTAACAATTAAAAGAACATGTACAACTCGCATATAGCGTAAGCTAGTCGAGGCGAGTTGGCAGGGAGAAAAAAAGAAAAAAGAGGAAAGATAAACCAATTTGTAGGCATTATTCAAACAAAAGACTATGAACCATGAGAGGAATAAACTACAAATAAAATACAATCATTAGCATCCCGGGATAAATATGTTTACACAATTGATTGGTAAAAGGTAGATTAATAACCTAAACAAACTAAGCAAACTAAACAGGCGAAGAGATTAACAGTGATTGGTTACAAAAAGGTATGTAAAATATAAATTTATTTTGGATAGTAAATTAGTTGCCTCAATATAATCCTCCTCGCCTTCTAAAGCTGCGAATAAAGCTTTGCGAATTGATTTCTTGAACGCCATTTTTGGTTGATCACACACTTGCGATGGGAGACAATTCCACGATTTCGCGCTAAAGCATAAAAAAGCAATCTCGCACGGTTTGCTCAACATCGTGATCGAGGCTGGGCCACAACAATCTGGCTAGGGGCTTCACGCAGAACATTCCGCGATGATTCAAATGTAATTCCGATAAAACAGCAGCCTGATATTTGGCAGGAATCACTACTCTGGTACCACAAAAGATGCAGCCATCTTCAACGGTAAGCTCGTCTGGTTTATTGTAATAAATCGTTAGCTTGTCTGGAATGTAATTTTCCGCTGGCCAAACATGCATAATGCAGTACTTTGCACGAGAGATAACTGGAATCCTATGTCCGGCCTTGCAGATTTGAGACGCAGTGATTGAAGCTTGTTTCATTTGATCGCGGTTAACTTGATCAGTTTTTGTATCCCGTTCTTCCACGATCTTTCCTGGCAAACGAGACAGTGCCTCTGCGTCGACATGATCCTTAGAAGCCCGGTATTCAATGTCATACTGATAAGCGAACAACTGAATAGCCCAACGTTGCGGGACGCAGTTAGCAGAAGAATACCACGTTTGGGACCAAGCAACAGGGTGAGAGGTCTGTGGACCGTAAGCAATGAAAAACGTCTTCCAAAAAGGTACTGATGGAATTTCTCAATGCCAAACACAATTGCCGGAGCTTCTTTCTCGATCGTAGAGTAATGTTGCTCACTTGCTGAGTGACTGCGGGATGCATACGCGATTGGTTTTTCTTCACCGTCATCTGAGACATCACATGTGACATGACTGCCCCCAAACCATATGATGATGCGTCGACAGCCAACCGAACTGGTTTATTCGGGTCATAGTGGGCCAACAAAGGCGAGTTAAGGAGCAATTCTTTCAACTTCTTGAAGGCTACTTGACAGGTTTCCGTCTCGGCCCAGGTCTTGGCACAGGGTGTATCGAACATCGACAAGCGATTCAAGGGTGGGCAAGAGTTGACAAATTGGGAATGAATGTACAATAATAATTCACCAGCCCTAAGAACGATTTCAGTTCCGTCATATTCTGCGGCTCTGGAACCTCTTGAATAGCTTGTACCCCGCGTGGTGAAGGATGAATTCTATGCTGGTCCACCATGAACACGAAATACTCAACTGAAGGCTTCATAAACACGCACTTTGGCTTTTTCAACTTCACATCCATGCTGTTCAAACGTTTAAGATTGTTTCTCAGATTGCGAAGATGCCCTTTGGCGTTTGGACCAGTTATGATTAAGTCATCCAGGATACCACCAGCTCCATTAAGGCCACTCAATATTGAGTCCATTGTGTTCTGAAAAATGGCCTCACTAGCTGCCACTCCAAACGGTAGGCATGTATAACGGAAAAGTCCCTGACGAGTGTTTTCATCCAACAACACTTGTTCATATGCCGAGGACAAATCTAGTTTAGAGAAACTCTGACCACCATTCAGCTGTGTCAATAATTCTTCAGCCGTAGGCATGGGTACTCAGGCACATCCAAAGCAGGGTTGATAGTGACCTTATAATCTCCACAGATCCTCACGGTGCCATCCAGTTTAAGAACTGGCACGATAGGCGTAGCCCAATCAGAGAATTCCATCTTCTCCAATACACCAATTCTTTCCAACTCCTGCAATGTTCTCTTTCAAGTCAAAGGGAACCGTTGTGGGTTTAAAGAACTGCGGGGTGGCATTTTCCTTGAGCTTGAGATGAGCGCTCACTCTCTCCGTTGTGCCCAGGCCCCCATCCAACAGTAATGTGTATTTAGCAACCATATTTTCTACGTTGTCGCACAGTTCGAGGGAAATCTGCTTGATGTGCTTCCAGTCAAGTCTAAGAACGGATAACCAATTTCATTTTACAAGTGCTGGACCATCACCGGCAGTGACAAAAACTGGAAGGCAGGCCTGGTTATCACCATACGAAACCTGGACTTTGGCCTCCCCAAGAACTGGGATTTCCTGCACTGAATAACTCTTCAGTTTCACTTCAGTTTGCTGCAAAGACTTCGCTGCCAATACACCAGACCAAACATGGTTCGGAATGATTGTCACAGAGGCACCAGTATCCAGCTTCAAGTCCACTGACTTCCCATCAATCAGTACTGGCACGATCAGTTCTTTACATCTTCCCTGAGAATCGACTACGGTAAACATAGGCCAGGTGGTTTTGTCGATTGGTTCGGCCATCGTCACCGTTTCTTTGACGCGATGGATTCCACCGGGTTTCCTTTTCCACTTCTCCCTACTTTTCATACTTTCTCCTCTCTTGGCTTTCGGTGCACGCTTCTCTGGACACTTGATTACGATGTGGCCAAATGTCTGGCATCCATGACACTGTTTTATGATAAAAACATTTTTGCAGAGAATGATTGGTTTTACTACACCTGAGGCACTCGGGAAAAGTTCCCTCCACTTTCTTAACATCATGGGAGGAACCATGACATCCTGACGCTTCTTTTTCCGTTAACTCGCTAATACAGGCTTTCTCCACTGCTGTTTGTAATGTCAACTTCGCTTCAGCCAATAACTTGCGCTGAATCGACTGCGAACGCAAATCACGAACAAACCGGTCTTGAATGGCTTTATCGCGATATAGGCCAAGTTCGCAGGTCTCCGCTAACTTTTGTACCTTGGCGAGGTCCTACCTAACAGTTTCCGACTCCTCTTGTTTGGCTTTATGGAACTTGTATCTGTCTGCGATGATTATCGGTTTTGGATTCTTATGCTGTGCCAGAGTATCCACGATTTCCGTGAAATTTAATTCTTTGGGTTTCCTTGGCGCTGAAATGGACCTCAACAAAGCATACATTTTACCACCCATTAATGTAAGTATGCTTGGTACACGCTTATCTGTCGGCACACTGTTAACTTCGAAGAACATTTCGAGTCACACTCCATAATGTTTCTAATCGCTTCCCGGCGTAAACTCTTCAATACGCCCTAAACACGATGGATGTACCACGATGCTGGCTGCACTGATTCTCCCGGTGTATCCGGCATCATCGTCGCCAACTGTTGTGTTCTTCAACGCGAAACGACTTCAATTTTAGAAAAGACCTGTAAGACACAACAAGTAATCTGTAACTGATCAGAAAATTACAACACACGCCGTTAATAACGAAAACGAATATTAATAGATTCATAACAGTTCTGGGTTATTTAGCTCCTGCAAGGCTTAAAGAAAATTAACATAACATTTGGTAGTAATCTGTAAGGCAAGTTTAAAAGAAAAGAAGATTAACTTTTACGTATCATGAAGCTCTATAGGGCTTTTTACACACTCGATAGAACTAGATAATAGGATGCTTCTCCTCTTCTGGTAACAGAGACTTGTGAATTCTTCCTCGAACACGAAGAAAGTGACTAGTTCGACTCATAAACGGGTTTAAATTGGCCAGGTTGCTGTCCTTCACTAGACAACACTGTTTACTTGACGCAGTTTCTTAAGGGAAACTTGCTACGTTTGCATAAAGACATCAACCATTGTTCTCCATTTTGTATCTCCAAACCAGTTAAAGGGCTATTAATTCTTCCCTCTTCTTTCACTCTTGAATCCAAGCAACAGTTCTTACCAAGCGACTATACTTGCTGAAATGATGTAACAGAGAATTAACTCTGAAGTGTTAATTTTAGTGCTATAACCCACTGGGCGTTAGCCCTAGTAAAGGGAATCAGGGACCCACACGAGGTTAAGAAAAAATCTTTTGACCTCGGTGGGAATCGAACCCATGACCTCCGGATTAGATCTATCGTCACTCTGCCGACTGAGCTACGAGGTCGGACAGAGAAAGTCGGGGTCGATTTAGATGGTGAATCGCGGCGAAGAGAAAGTAAGGGTACATATGAATGTTGTGCCGCGTAGCACTATGAACACAAATGATGTCACAGAGAATTAACTCTGAAGTCTAATTTTTAGTGCTAATTTAACCCATAAATAACCCACTGGGCGTTAGCCCTAGTAAAGGGAATCAGGGAATTACACGAGGTAAAAAAAAAATCTTTTGACCTCGGTGGGAATCGAACCCACGACCTCCG
>CM042748.1:19705939-19724579 GCA_022496165.2 Catalaphyllia jardinei
AACTGCAGTGTCCATACAAATTTAAAACTTAATCTTTTTGGCTTACTTTCCACCCCTAATTGCACCTTTTGTCAAGAAACAGCAAAATCTATTAATAGGCATTTACTCTTTTCCTGCAAAATATCCTCTGAATTATGGAAACATTTTTATCCTAGCTTAAAGACAATGGTATTTATATTGAAACATTGAAGGAGTGGGACATAACTTTAGGGAAGTTCGAGATAAAAGGCAATTTTACTTTAATAAGCCATTTACTATCACAAGGAAATATTATATTTACTTTAACAAGTGCCGGAATAGTCTACCCATGTTTCATGGTTTTATTGCTTGGATTAAATTGATTTGCAGAATTGAACTCCAAATTTCCAGAGAGAATATAAGCTTCCACATCATTTCATTAAATGGAAGAAATCTTGTAATGTGATGTAAGGTACGGCAAGTACTTTATTTAGTTTATTGTAATTAACATATTGCAGGTTCGTTCATTGTAAGTAAGCACAGGTACTGTGCGAGTGCTTTGTGTCTGTACATGCACATTGTATTATGAGGAAGCGAGTATTTAGTTTTAAGATCAAAGGAAAGTTTGTGTTGTTTGTAGCCTACTCCTACATTTCTCAAAGGAGAACTTGACCTTTAAATTTTGTGTTGCTTTGTCGAGGCATAATTATTATAGGCTGCTCTTCGATTTTTCTCCATTGCGAGTAGTATGTACATGTAGTTATTGCAGGAGGTTTAACCCTATGCCCTTGGGTGGCAAAAAAACTAGTTACTGCTAAAAGACTACCAGTAAGTTTGTTAGTTCAGAGTACCAATAAGTAAAATCAACCAGTCAGACTGCTACCTATTCGCGAAATATTATGCAATGCTGATAAATTGTTTTCAAGTGGACAAGAGATCATATGTTTTGAACTGCATAGAAAGATGTGAAGTCACGATTGAACATCACAATCATACAGTTGTGAAATCCTAAAAGATTCATGCCTGAAGGGGATTTGAACCCATGACCTCTGGGATACCAGTGCAGTGCTCTACCAACTGAGCTATCAAGCCAAATGGGAGCTGGTGACTTTGTGAGTTCAAAATATATCTGTTATATTGAGGTTTTCAATATAACAAAACCTTGATTTAACGAACTCTGGCCAGTCCCTCGAGGTTTCACTGTAGTGGCCAACACTATAAAAACGACGTACATGTGACTTATAATGAAAAGGTTGTATGTAACACTTAACTCTTATTAACTGAACAGGATTTCGGTATGGGAGAATCTTGACTGAGGTCTGTGCACACAACCGAGGTCAAGATTCTCCCATACAGACTGACTAAACTCAGTTAAAAAGATGCTTATTGTATGGCAAGCAAGAACAATTTCATTCGTTTCCTGAAACTGGTTTGTACTAGTGCACAATTTGCTCACGAATGGCATGGAGCTGAAATTAAATCTGCCGTTTGCTCGTACTCTCTACTTTATTTTTCTTATCAGTTTTTTGGCACTTCTACTAATACTTTTTTGGGAGGCGCGGTGGCCTCATGGTTAGTGCGCACGTCTCCTGATTGAGCATTCCAGGTTCGAGCCCTAGCCGGGGACATTGTGTTGTGTTCTTGGGCAAAACACTTAAGGAGGTTCGTGTGCAAATTTTCTAACATTGATTTTTCTCTGAAAATTTTACCATTGAAAGATGATGAGTTAGTGATGTCAGGAATGTAAAAAAAAATGGGGGGTCACCGACCTCGTTTTAGAGAGAACATGCCCAGAACAATGCCTAAATCTAAGTAAATCGGGCTTCTTTAGCAAAGAAGGCCACAGTGGCTGCAAGTCCCAAAATATTGGAATTAGAGCTTTGAATGGAAATGTTCTCTGCCAAATATGGTTTAAATGGACCTATTAAACGAATCCAGTCAACTGCTGATGTTCCCCAAAGAACACGTTCACATTTAGCCACCACAGTTTCACGTGCCTTGCAGCCGCAGGATGGCAGGATTCCATGTCTTGTGGACAGAAATCTTGAAATTAGTTTAACTTCCCACATTGATTTTTTTTTCATTTTTGGACAATGTGGAGATAATTGTAAATGAAATCTGTTTATGAAAAGAAAAGTAGGGGTCACCGAATGTCCAAGATCGTTAAATCCTAGGAAAGCTAAAACAATGGCCATCTGCCCTATCATTGTTCATTCTAGTACTTAGCGCACGCACTCGATGCATGACATGGCATTTGAATTTGTGTGGGCAGTAACAATTGACGCAGTAACATGCACAGTAACAATTGGCGCGAACGTCCTTAACTCTCACAGTGCCTCTCTCCACCCAGGTGTATGGGTACCGGTGAATTTAATGCTGGGGGTAACCCTGTGATGGACTAGCACCCCATACAAGGGGGAGTAGAAATACTCCTAGTCGCTTCATGCTGAGGAAACTGGGATAAGCTCCGGCCACTTGTCCCGTATGCAGACTTTACCTTTTTCTTTACTAATACTTTTAGAAAGAATTAGTCAACATATTTGTATTTTAGTTTGCAACTTATTCACCGCAAAATGCAACTTATCTAGATGTATAGTACATAGTGTAAATAGGTCATAAATGACTTTCAAAAAGATCTTTATAAACTATGCAGACTGCTGGTTAATGGATGTTTGCCTTCAGGAGGACACCATGAAGTCTACTTCGGTCTTATTTATTCTTTATCAACTTCTTGGAGGTTAGTATCTGATAATCCTCCTTCACGATGCCCAGAAAGGGCTGTTGAAGAGATTCTTCCACATACTGCCGAAAGTAAAACCTTGATGGTACTATGACGAAAATTACATCTTTCCCATCCAAGGCATTTTAGCACATAATAAAGTACTCTGTATGAGAAGAAAAATGCTCTGTATTATTTTCAAATATATCTTTTCTTTCCAGAGATATTAAAGTTTTTACAATATGCAAATTAGGCAGGTGATGACATCATAAATTATACTCAACCAAATTTTGATCAAACATGGTGAAGACATCTCAGCCAATTTGTATCAGAAATCTTTCATTCTTTTCATGAAGATTCTAGTAAATGTGCCTCACAATATATTTTTCTCCAGCTTGGTTACCATGGCAACACACTGGATTCCAGACCGCCCCAATACTTTAGGCTTTTCTGGCCACCTTTGGTATTCCACTTTGATATTTGTTCATGGTGCCTCGTGTGCATGATCCAGCAAGCGTACAAATATGTTATCTCTAGTTTGTGGCCTGGTTTAACTTCTTTCGAGCTGAAAATCACTGACATATTGAAATCAAGTGGATGGGGACTGGAAAAGAGTGAGTTGCCATGGGAACATAATTTTTAACAGCTGTAGGTGTATTTCCTGTAGAGCTATTACCCTACCAAATTTCAATGGTCTGTGCCAAATGTATCCCAAAAAATGATCGCAGAAAAGCATAGAGTTTTTAAGCCTCCACAGCCTCAACATAGCATTTTGATTCTCAACGCCCTTAATATAGCACTCTGTAAGTTACATTATAGCAATCTGTAAGTAACCAAATCTTATAACATTGCAAAGTCCAATCGAAAGACCAATGTACTCTGCTCTACTTTACTCTACTTTCCTCTACTCTACTCACGCTTCTCAACCCACCTGTACGCACCTTTGCACACCTGCACCCAGCTGTACGCACCAGTACGCACCTTTACGCTCCTGTAAGATCCTGTACACTTCTAGCTCTATGCTGCTTTTCTCTTGTCTTCTCCACTCTACTGTACTATACTCTACTCTACTCTAGGCTACTCTACACTACGCTACTCTACTCTACTCTACTCTACTCTACTCTAAGTACTCTACTCTACTCATGTCTCTCTACCCACCTGTACGCACTTTTACGCTCCTGTAAGATCCTGTACACTTCTAGCTCTATGCTGCTTTTCTCTTGTCTTATCTACTCTACTCTACTCTACTGATGGTAAATAAAATAGACAGGCCAAACACGACTCCTATGGTTTGTGCCATTTGTACATTTGCCATTTATTTTTCGGTCTTTCAACCTTTATAGTCGCTTCACTCTAGCTTATGAAGGGAATTTCGTATTGTGTTATAAGGAGAAAACTGGAGCCGTTAGATTGTGCTAAGGCAAATTTTAAGAGGTCATAGGTCTGCATAATTAATTTCCGCTGTTATCTGCATGTTGCTTCATTGAGTTTCACACCTCTATAATTAGCCATGTGTTAGTGTATTTGTTTTGGCTCATTTGTATTGCAAGATTTGTTTTTAAGTCTCCAAGTATTTGCTTTTAAGGGACAAAATATGACATTTACTGTGAACGTGTTGCTTACTTGCATTCTAAATTGCGATGCCGGGCCCGGCTTTGATTAGAAATGTTTGCAATTACAGTGGGTAGATTCTTATCACAGGTACATGTATCATATTTGTCCTCCGTTTTCCTTCGGAGACCCTGTACCTTCACTTTGAGAAAGCTATAGGCTTGTCTAGAGAAATTCTAATGTTTCTGGCAGCTATCTGATCGAGCTTATGTTCCTGGAGCTCGATGTATAGGTTGAATCATTCTAGTACCACAGGATTTAAATTTAACTCACTACGCGCAAGTCTGTTGACTGTGCTGCGTGTTGCATATGCCATTGTTCGGCTAAGTTCAGGCAAGACCATGGTTTCGATCCTCCATGTGTATCCCATCAGTTGCTGGTATTTCTAAAGTACTCCATGTCTGAAGTTGCTAGTGCAACTCGTACATAGGTGAGAATGTTAGACATTCTGCGGCCTGGCATAAACTTCTCGTGGTGTGTTTTCTATACCCTTGTGGCGGATCGAAAATACCTGGTTTCTATTGGCTACAACAGCTAGCCAATGGCGTAATGTACTTTTCTACACAAATATCCTAGCACAATAATATTTATTTATCTTTTCACTAGTCATATCATATTTCCCATATTTAAAATTTGTAACGTTGGGTGCTTTTCATTATGCCAAAGATTCCGGAAATTTCGGTCGGAATTCAAATGGAAATGTCCGTTTCGGTTACTTCTGACCAGAATATTCAGGATCACCTCTGGAGGTGGTCCACATGTTTCAGTCGGAATATTCTGACCGAAATTCGCCGTTCCATTATTGACAAACCGGTTCTTTGCCTTTATTAGGGAATTCGGTAAAAGAATTTAAAATGACAAGAGCCATTTCTATTGGTTGGCCCGGTTTAATCGGAAAATGTCGTTCCATTTTCTTCAGGTAATCCCACTGATCTCTGACCGGTCAGTTTGGCATAATGGAAAGCACCCGTTTAAAACTAGAGTCATCCTCTGTAACATCCTGAAGAAGGAAGGCTGTGCCTTCCAAAATACTGAAAAATACATGTATATCCCTATACTGTTTAATCAGCCTTGCTAATTTTCGTCCATCTATATACTATAATATTGGGTTGACTTGAGTGTATGATGTCATCAGTCATCTCATTTGCATATTTCACACATTTTTCAAACTAAAATATCTCTGGAGCTAATGCAGGTATTTGCAAACAGTAAACAGTATTTTTATTTTTTCATGTGTTTTGGACAAAAGAGGTCTGATGAATATTCTTGGGTTGTACATGACGTCATCATTTTCTAACATCCAAAACTAAAGAGCCACCAAAGTTATTATCTTCATCAGGCGTGATAGGGGGTAAATTTATGTCTGTGAACAACATTTCAGCTCAAGAACATGCTTCGTCTAAAAACAGGCACATTTTACTTTTCAGAGTTATGGCGGTGCGTGACATAAAGCTAAGAACGTGTTTATCAAAAATAGATACTTATCTCAGGATATTTAGCGTTTTTAGAAGTTAAAGTATTGGGAAAAGTGTTTTTTTTAATGTTTGCTTGATCAGTTCAGATAATCAGCGGCCTATAAAGTAAGTTCCGGATGTTTAAAATCTTTCCTGGCCACCATGTAGGTGTTCCTTGGAGGAACACCAACATGGTGGCTCCATACTGGGCTCTGTAAATTTGTGCAAAATATTTCCACAAATATTTGAAGATCGGGAAAACCTACAGACCTAAAACTTGGAGAAGTGTCTTAATTATTTAAGTCCTGTAAACTTCTAATTTCTTGCATTTATTCACTGAATGGTTGCGAATTATTTTCTAATTGCGCGACGGTGCAACCCAAGAATTACACTTTACAATTGTACATGAAATTGAGCTGTCTATTTACCATGTGATTGATGGCTTCCTTGCTAAGCATCTCCAGATATGTCATGTGTCCAGGTTTTTGCTTACATCTTTTCTATCCACTTTCCTGAAATGTAAGTTAAGATCTGATTGATATGATTTACTCTAAGCCACTAACTCAGTTCCGGGGCTGTACTGGGGAATATTGGCCTGAGGTCTGTGATACATACCAGTGCAGCTCGAGCAAGCTACACGCAGGTTAGTATTTCACTACATTGCTTATTTTTTGAGTATGCCGGCTTTAAAAAACAAAACAAAAAACACTCAGATTATGAATGTTTTCATAGAAAAGGTTAGTATGACAATATCCAGACAAAAAAAGCTACAGCTGTAATCAGAATGTTCAGATTTACCACAAAACTAATGCACCTTGCTGCAAGATAACAACATGTTGGCTGCCTTTATATTATCCTTTTGTTCGTATTTAAAATAGCCTCACTAACCTCGCTTTTGAGACAAAAATTGTGAAGAATTTATTATCCCGGACGAGGTTAGTGAGGCTATTTTGAATACGAACAAAAGAATAATTTAAAGGCGGCCATTTTTGCATTGGGTCTATGAACCATCTTTTTCTTTACATGATCCTTTCAAAAATTCGTCATAAAGCTCCCTTCACTTGGCATGCTTTTCATTGAATTCCAAGATTTTACGGATATACGCCGATCCAGGCATATCATTTCTGTTGTTAACACACCATGACCCACCCCCAACCATCTTGAAAATTCTTTTTTGGCCCACCCCTTTTCTCTCTAAAAAAAGGCCTGGCTTACCGCATGACATTTTTCCCCACCCCCCACACGAAAAATGACCAGTCTCTTACTTCATAAAGAGGCCGGGTATGTGCAACTTGTCTATAGAAATGTTACTTTCTTGTACTATGAGGACAATGACGAAGAATGGCAGCAAAGACCATTTTGCACTAAAATTTGAGCAATTTTAAAAAATACAACAACAGTCTTAGATTGATACACAATAGTATATACTTAATCTGACTAAAAAAGGACACTTGAATTACTTTGAAACACAAATTGAATATAGTGATAGAAAGCAACACCAGATATATTTTTAATTAATATATTTTGAGGATTAAAATTATTTTGAGAGCTTTTTTTCTGAGTTTGACATTATTTATATTTACATATAAGCTCATGTTTTTGGCACAAAGTTTCAGTTCTACATGTAGATGCAAAAAGTACTGCTTAGGTTACGGTGAGCATTGCCTCTGGGTGCAGCAGCAGGGTTCCCATTAATTTACAAAATAGGTATTAGAGGGCTAGTTTGATGAAGTAGATGTTGGACACCAATTTGAATGCCAAAGGGACATGCCTCTAGGAAGATCTGGAGGCATGCACCTCCAGAACATTTTAAAATTGAGAGGTTCTGAAATGCTATTTTACACATTTCTCTTGACAACATTTCCTAAGCCAAATCAGGTTTGTGAAAGGTGAAAATGCCAAGAATATTAAGGGATTACAAAAACGTTTTGCACTTTTTAACCTACAGCAATAGCATAACTGTAAATGTGCACCACACCCCGACCCCATGCAGTCTCTCTAACCTAAAAGCCTTGACTGCTCTAAGACAAGGACAGTCAAGGTTTGGTCACATTTCAAAAAAACTGTGTTTTCCCTTTTCCTTTTACATCTTACACACCTATTGTTTCATGAAAAGTAGGTGGTTCATGCGGAAATCAAAGTACCTGATTGTCTAGCTGGCTGCTGCACTGGCACTTAAATGATAATGCTGAGCAGTATTTGGTGTTTCACTACAACCTTAAGGACATTCGCGCCCATTGCTACTGCGCATCTCTACTGTGCACGCTATTCATTAGGCACACGCGTGCCATGTCTTTTTCAAGCGCGCACACTGAGTCAAAAACTCAACAAAACATAGAGCTGATGACCTTTGTGTTAACTTAGTGTGCAAATATTTTTGTTGGATGCTCAGTGCCCCCCACTTTCTTTTCGGCAGATCACTTCCTTTTCTGATTCTTTCCATTACACTAAAAAACAAAAAAAATCTGTGCGTGGGAAGTTTTAATTATTTCTCATAATACTATTCAAATAAGGTCAAGTTGGTACATGGATTCAGGTGTGCGTGACTTAGAAGTTTCATTTTTTAAGGCCAATTCTACCTGATTTAATAACAGATGTAGCAAAGATCTGTCAAATAGGCCTATATATGCTCTGTTAAACACATATAACTTACATATAATTCTTCAACTTAGATATATGCCGATAGTAATGAATCCAGGCAAAATTGCCTCGTGTGACTGGAAATCCTAGAAATGGCTCTTACTTCATGTAGAAGACACAGCTGATGTACAACAATAGAAGACTAAAGGACAAAAGAACGAGGAAAACAATGGAGACAATAGGTTTGTTTAGCAGCGTTCTTTTATTTAGTGTACTGTGTCTTCTACCCGAAGTAAAAGCCCCAGTAATGCTATGGTCTATGATGTGCCTTATCTTCCCCCGATTTTTTTTACGTTTTTAACCTAATCTTATCATTTTCTACCTACAGTGAAAGTTTTAAAAAGTCTGTGCATGGGGACTATTGGGCGCAAACGTCCTTAAGGTGGAACATTTCAATGCAATCTTTGGCCCTCAGAGTTGAAAAGTTGACCAAACAAAAACCCTCAGGTGTTTGCCTAGGGGAAATGCTTAAGTTTCGATTTGGACAGTACACAAATACTACTCCCAACTGAACATTACTAACAGTGACCCAACGAAACAAGCAACACCCATGGTCTAATGAAATCAGATTCAGATACAATCCAGTCATGGATCAGTGTAACTTTTATATTTATACCACACACTGTAAAATGGAAAGAAGAATACAAGAGGCTTATAAATAAGGTATTAGCTGCCTATAAAAACTAGCTATATGGATAACGAATTAAGCAGCTATCTATAGTACAAGTGAAAGTCATGCAAAAATGTTGTGGAAATGGTGATGAAACCTGGAGGAGTTGTTTGTTTTTGTTGGCTATTTTGGGGTTGACCCTATAAAAAACTGGCATAATAGAAAAGGTAATTATGTGCATGTGCTCATGAATACAACTATTAAACCAAACGAAGCATTTCGATTGTGTAATTCATGCAAATTCAGTGACATGATAAAACAAAAGATGTAGGATCTTCCAACATAAATCTTAAAGTAGCGTGTTTGGTCGCTTCTTTGATGTTTTCCGGCCTTCTCAACCATTTCCTATGCGGGAATCAACAATATAGACTGAGTTCCTACAGGAGTTCGTAGTGGTACGAACGGGCTCGTTTCAGAACAACAAAATAAGCGGTACGTAGCACCAGACACAAACGGACCATCAAATTAATTAAAGCTTAACAGTCCCTACCTCAAAGAAGTGTAACAGTGGGTCGATGGACTTTGACCAGCGTAGGCTGAGGAACAGATAAACCGATTTTGAACATTTATCTCGAGAAAATGGAAGAGACTGGTAACTAATTCCAGTTACTAATATAAAATAAAGTTCATAGGTGTTCTTTTTAAAAAATGCTCGGTTGGATCATAGTTAGCAGAGTCTCCTCTACAAACTATGGTTGGATGGATAGCTGTAAAATGTAAAATATATGAAACAATGCAGAGAGCTTGCATACGAGTCACTAATTTCCATAAAATCTTCCGGATCAATCCGTCTGATAGCTCACTAAAAAAGACAAATTCGAATAAAAAGCCAAAAACGTGACGACGGAGCATCCAGGAGTGCAGAAAGCTGAGTATCGACCGTAGAGCCGGGCCCACGCTCAGCGGTCGGAATCGGCAGTCAAACACTCCCGGCAGTGATCCGCCGAGCTGCGACAGCAGTGCAATGCTGGCGCAGCCGACAAGAAATAATGAAAACAGCATATTTATTAGTCACACTTGTATCACTCGGACACTTGTGGTAAACGATGAACATGGAAGTGCAAGAGGCGCAAACGAGCCGGAAACTTGTTGTAGCAAAGGAGCTATATGAGACGTGTTAAGCTTCTTAAAACAACAAAAAGTATTTTTTACATTTCTTTGAAGTCGTTTTGACCGTTTCAAAAGCACAATAACGCATGCGTGAAGTCTCACCTTAGAGTCCCAGGGGGGTGCTTCCCATTATGCCAAAGATTCCGGAAATTTCGGTCGGAATTCAAATGGAAAGGTTCGTTTCGGTTTTTTCTGACCGGAATATTCGGGATCACCTCTGGAGGTGGTCTACATATTTCGGTCGAAATTCGCCGTTCCATTTTGACAAACCGGTTCTTTGCCCTAATTAGGGAATTCGGTAAAAGAATTTAAAATGACAAGAGCCATTTCTATTGGTTGGCCCGATTTAATCGGAAAATGCGGTTCCATTTTCCTCAGGTATTCCCACTGATCTCTGACCGATCAGTTTGGCATAATGGAAAGCATCCCCATTCTCGTCCCCAGAGGCCGCGTTCCTTTTGGTCAGCACTAAGAATCGCGACCTCTGGGAAACCTCTGGGAGAGTCCAACAACGGAAGTCCGCGATTCACTTACTTCCAGTCACTCTGCGCATCCTCAGAGTCAAGTCTAACAGATCTCATTGGCTGAGAGTACGAAACGAAGTTTTCCGCAGGCTCAAAAAATCGGCATAGATCTGATTACAGTATGGGAACCGCGTAGCACCCTTGAAATCCTCCTGAAATATAGGAAGTGATAACCGAGGTGGCGATTCCTGGTGCTGACCAAGAGAAGCGCGGCCTCGACCACTACTACAATCCGAGGAAGAATATTTCCTTCGAGTGCTATCTTTTCAATTCACGACAGCAGGAGCCTGGCCAACCTCGTTCCCAGGGTCTCTCCTCTTCCCTTCCCCTTGAGCGAGAGAGGAAGGGAAGAGGAGAGACCCTGGGAACGAGGTTGGAGCCTGGCGAATCGTTTGATCGCTGTGACTGCACTTCGTCAAATCGCTGATAAGTGCGATTTTGGTGCCATCACACCCGATAATCTTTTGAGAGATAGAATTATCTTTGGCATTAACGACAATAAAGTTAGGGAAAGGCTCCTGCGTGAACCCGAACTTAACCTTTCGAAGACGCTGGATATCTGTCGGGCTTCGGAGATGTCTCAAGCGCAGATTAAGACAGTCAGCGAGTTCAACTCACCCAGTGTTCACCTTCTTCAGCAAACCAAGAAGGCCTCAGACGGAAAGTTATCTGGCGGAGAGCCGTCTCCTGCAAATCAACTTCGTTCTTCTTGTCGTTTCTGTGGTAGGAAGCTGACAAGAGTTGTAGTTGTACAGCCATCTTGAATGTGTTTGTCGAATACCCAAGCATAACATGGTGTCAGAAACGGGATAATAATGAATCAACTCCCACCACCGAAGCCGCCATCATTCGAGGGAAATGTTGCAGAGAATTGTAGACGTTGGATTCAGCAGTTCACACTTCATCTCAACGCGACGGGCTTTGACAAGAAACCAGCGCAAGTACAGTGTTCGACTTTGTTAACAGTTGCCGGAGAAGAGGCGTTGGAAATTTTTAACACATTCGGTCTCACCGACGAAGACAAAGTCAAAATAGATGTCGTGATCAGGAAATTCGAAGAATATTGCACGCCCAAGAAAAACGTAACGTACGAGCGGCATGTGTTTAACACGAGGGCACAAGGAGCGACCAAAGGAATCGATGCTTACGTCACGGAACTGCGCAAGCTTGCAAGAAACTGTGAGTTTGGAGAATTGCACGATTCTATAATTCGTGATCGTATTGTGTGTGGTATTAGGAGTAACGAAGTCAGGAAACGTCTTCTGCGTGAAAAAGATTTAAATTTGGAGCGAGCAGTTGAAATGTGCAAGTCATCTGAGATTACTGAGAATCAGGCGAAAAATATTGTTGTGGATCAGGATGACCGAGAAGTGCACGATGTTAAAGACGACTCAACAAAACCACCCGGAAAATCGAGAGGAGCAAGAGGAAAGCACAAACAAACAAAGAAACCGTTCAACTGTAAAAGATGTGGACAAGTGCACCAACCTCAAAAATGCCCAGCCTATGGTCAGGTTTGTCACAAATGCAAACAAAGGAATCATTACTCGAAAATGTGCCAGTCCAAGCCAAGGGACAGTTCTAAACAAGTGAGTTCATATGTGATGATTCAGATACAGATGAATTGTTTATTGAGGTCTTGGGAACCAAACCACTGTCTCAGAAAGATCGGATGCAAAGTGTAGTAATCAATAAACTCCAGGTCATTATGAAGTTAGACACTGGTGCTCAATGTAATGTTTTGCCGTATGCTTTGTACTGTAAACTGACACGCGAGAAAATGAAGAAGTCGAAAACCCGACTTGTGTCTTATACTGGCCACAAGATACCAGTGATGGGTAAAGCTACACTCAGTGTGAAACTTAGAGGAGAGACCCACCCTGTTGAATTTCAAATAATTGAGCATCCAGCCACTCCAGTAATTGGTCTTCAAACCTGTCATGAATTAAATTTGGTCAAAAGAGTCAGTTCAGTTGATGCAAAAGGGGAGGAAAACCTGTCCAATGACATTAATCAAGATGTCAATGAAATCCTCCAGAAGTATGAAGATGTGTTTGATGGTATTGGATGTTTGGAGGGTACGTATCAAATTAAGATTGATCCTGCCGTAAGTCCAGTGGTACACCCACCTCGCAAAATACCCTTCACTCAGAGAGAGAGTCAAGGAGGAACTTGACCGCATGGAAAAACTTGGTGTTATTCGTAACGCCGAGGGAATCAACTGCATGGGTGAGTTCTTTAGTAGTCGTGGAGAAACCAAATGGTAAGGTGCGACTGTGTTTAGATCCTCGAGATCTAAATAAAGCAATCCAGAGAGAGCATTATCCTATGCAGACTGTGGAAGAAGTTGCAGCTGAATTGAGTGATGCCAAAGTATTCAGTGTTCTAGACGCTACATCTGGTTTTTGGCACATTAAGCTGGACGAGAAAAGTTCAGAATTGTTAACATTCAACACTCCATTTGGCCGATATCAGTACCTCAGGATGCCATTTGGTATCAACTCAGCTCCTGAGATCTTTCAAAAGAGAATGACCCAAGCCTTTGATGACTTAAGTGGAGTGAAGACAATCGCTGATGATATTCTTATCTGGGGCAGAAATAAAGCTGAGCACAACCATCGCTTAGAGCAAGTGTTGGAACGTTCAAGGAAAGTTGGACTGAAGCTCAACCGAAGTAAAATGAAGATTATGACTCCCGAAGTTCCATACATTGGCCATGTGTTGACATCATATGGATTGAAACCAGATCCTAGCAAGGTGCGAGCAGGGGAGGAAATGCCATCTCCAGTAGATAAGCCAGCACTCTTAAGATTCCTTGGAATGGTGAATTGCATGAGTAAATTCATACCCAACCTAGCAAACCTAACTCAGCCACTAAGAGAGCTCCTGCACAAAGAGGTGGAATGGCATTGGTCTGAAAGACAAGAGAAAGCTTTCCAAGCCATTAAAGAAAAGTTGACAAGAGTTGTAGTTGTACAGCCATCTTGAATGTGTTTGTCGAATACCCAAGCATAACAGAAGCACGAAAGTAAACGCGAGGCCTGCCCTGCTTGGGGCAAGAAGTTTGTCAAGTGCGGCAAAGAGAACCATTTTGCAAGGAAATGCCCCGTGTCTTCTACCTCCAACCAAGTGGCGTCGCATGAGGAGGAGAGTGAGTTGCCTGTTTTCCAAGTTTTCAAAGTATCAGCTAATCAGAGCCCGGATTCAAGTCTTGTAACACTGAAAGTACTGAGTGGAAACTTTATACGTTTCGAAATTGATACCTGAGCGCGTTGTAATGTTTTGCCTATACATATTTACAAGAAGGCGACCGGCGATTTTGACCTCAAGCATGTTACGCCAGCCAAGTCTTCCATTGTATCCTACGATGGCGGAAATATCCTGGTGTTAGAAACAGTGAAACTCCCAAGTTTATTGGAGAGGATCTTTCACTTGTCTGTTGCTGTGTCGTCTCGTCGAAAGCGAGCGCTGCCGTCCTATTTTGGGCAAGTCAGCTTGCGAAGGGATGGGTGTGGTTGAAATTAAAGATTCTGACGCAATTCGGCGGCCTGACACGATTGGTGGTCACGTTTTTTTCCGTCGAGTATGTGATGTCTAGTTTCAGGCCACTTACTATGGAGCAGGTGATAGAGATGTTCCCCGATGTTTTCGACGAGGGCCTCGGTTTACTTGAAGACGAGTACCACATCCGTCTTAACGATTCTGCCAAGCCAATTCAGCACGCTACCCGGCGAGGTCAAGTCTCAAGGGGGAGGGGGGGGAGGGGTGCCTTCGCCGACTTCGCGAGTGCATGTCCTGGCCTGGAATGAGTGCCTAAATGAAGGACTTTGTAGGTCAGTGTGACGCTTGCCTTACACATCGCGACTCGCAAGTTCAGGAACCATTACTTCAACAAGAAGTTCCGCCTCGTCCTTGGGCCAAGGTTGCTGCGGACATCTGCTTTCACTCAGACCGAGCTCTGCTGGTTGTTGTCGATTTGGAGTGCCAGATACACTGGTCACCAATGATAAGCCCTGCTTTGCCTCGTCTGAGTTCGCGAAATTTGTAGACCAATGGAACTTTCAGCGTATTACTTCGAGTCCCCGTTACCCGCAAAGTAATGGTAAGGCCGAGAATGCCGTTCGTACTGTTGAACGTCTGTTCACGAAGTGTCGAGCCGCTTGTGTCAGTGAGTTCCAGGCTCTCCTGGATTGGCGTAATACTCCAAGTGAGGACATGGATACGAGCCCCGCACAACGTCTTCTAGGCCGCCGCTGTAAGACTTTACTGCCAACTTCCGGAACTCTTCTAACGCCTGGATTTAGCCTCATCAATGACGCTGCTAAACTGTGTGCTCGGAAAGAGCGTCAGCGCAGGTACTTCAATCGTGGCAAACGTTTCCTTTCCCCTGTAACGACTGGCGAAACTATCCGCGTTCGTTCACCTTCGGGAACTTGGAGACCAGCTGAATGCCTCAGAGAAGTTGCTCCCCGATCGTACGAGGTCCTAGTTGATGGAGCAGTCCGTCGTCGAAATCGAAATGACATATGGCGAGCTGCGGAACCACAGAATACGAAGACTTCTGAGGAAGTTGAACCCTTTGCCGAAGTTCAAAGGGCTCTTATTGCGTCGCCAGGTCCTGTTCCTGAAACTCATTTGGTTAGCCCTGCGTCGACACCCATTGAGGTTGATTGTGTGGGTGAATCCGCGTCAACATGTCCTGTGACGCCACCATCTTCTGTGCCTGAAGGTACAGCCCAGCAGCTTAGGAGATCCACGAGACAAAGAAGACCTCCTGCGCGTTTCAAGGATTTTATCATGTCGTGACATTCGTATAAGAACATCTTAATCCGTTGTAAGGACGTGTGCCTTACGGACCTTGTCACAGTGAAATCTCAATGAATTGGTCCAGAATTATTCATTTTTTTAAAATTTACTTATTCATTTTATTTTGTTATCTTTTCTTTTTTTTTGTTAACTGGGAAGATGTGTCGATATCTAGTAGCGTATTTAGTTAACATTTGGTGCGTGCCAATACTCTGCGTGGTATGTACCCGATTGTGCAGATTTAAGTCGTTTTGTAATTTATGCGTGTGTCAGTTTTCGTCCCATCTCGGTTGTTATTAAGATGTCTTCGAGCAGTGCAATTAATGATACTTAACGTTACAGTCAACTTGTGTGTAATCGAGACCTTTCGGTGTTATAGTTTTACATTAACATTGTGTTGTAGCCGAAATATAGTACACCTTCAAAAAATAAAAATACTATTCTACGTTGTGTCGGTTTCTGCTTTTTTGTTCTCAGTTTTAAAGCTGTTTGTTAGAGCTTCGCGTGGAGGGAAGCGTAATGGTGCTGGACAAAGACGCCTTTCTCCCGGCAGCGACTTTCAGAAAGGTTCAGAAAATCTGGAAAGGAATGAAAAGTAATGAAACCAGTAACAAAGCAGGATTTTTATAAGAAATCGATTCACGAGACTTAGGAAAGACTGGAAGGATCGCGCCTGTATGAGCGTTTCTTTGTTTACATTTCTCACCCGTGGGCGGACCCTTACTCCGGTTTTCTTTCTCGATTTTCCGACACTCAATCAGGTTCTCTTCGCTCAGGTATACTCTGTGAAAATCACTCCGATATATTTGATATTTAGCCATCGATATATTGTGGTAAAAATGATAACGACTCATGTACAAAATCAGCAAAATTTCCGCCATAACAATGTACATCAGAATATTTTACTAACGAGCATATTCAGGCACGACAGTGGCCTTGTTTTTGCATTACTCATGCGGCTTTTGGCGTGTTCCGTCACAATATTCATCAATACAGTTTTTATTTGGCGTTAACGAAAAAAACGAGTCGCTTTCCCTGACTATTTGAGCGCGTTGACTTGCAACGACATGTTCTTTCTTCCTGTACAAAAGCGACCGCGTAAGCAGCACAAGAAAATGCAAAACAACAACATTTATTCCTTACATGTCGTAAAACGCAACAGTACATTTTTCCAAGAACTTCGATCAAAGCAATATGAATTCGCCAGTTAGTTACATGTAACGGTAAACAGTTCTGCGTAACGATTTACATGCTGTTTACGCTCGGAAGACCTCTCCTGTAACGCTCAATAAGGAACGGCATTTCCCAATCTCGCGAGGTATCAACTGGAATCTTATTGTTGAAAATTTTCTTCAAGAGTATCGAGTGCTTATCTAAAGAAAACCTGTCGACATAACGGCCTTCGTTTTGCCGCCTCAGTCGGGGACGCATAACCGCAAAAAAACTATTGACTGAGCGTTCCTTGGCAAGCTTGAAAGACTGAAGCTATTCTGATGCTTAAGCTTCTTTCTTCTGCAAATCCTTGATAAGCTTTTGTAGTTCCGTGATCTCATTCAGTTTTTGCTTTCTGGGTGTTTCTCGCTCGCACCACAATTGTTCATGTCCATACAAGTCGGATTTCAACAGTGAGCTCTGTAGTGACCCGGCTGATGACATCGGGTGCAAAGTTTTCCCCCCGGGGTTTTTTCGCGCAGGACCTGAGATGCGCTGCCACGTTTTTTAAGCAGGGCACACATCTCTTTCCCAAAATCTCTGCAAAATAATATTTAAGTCGCCTTTTAACCTGAAAAGTAGCACTCGTCTTCAATTAAACATCGATGACCAAAAAGAACAAGAAAGGGGAGCGTGGCTCCATTGAAAGTGAAGAACTGTCTTCCTCAAAACGATTAAACATGGCGGACACCGAATCACAGCTTGACGATGCATCAAGTTCTAACTCTGCAGCTGCAATCACAGACGAACACGAGCCAACACAAGCCGAACTAAAAGAAGTTGTCATCGACATTCAGATCAATGTCACCAATATCTTAAGAGACAATATTAAAATTCGACAAGAAGTTGTGGCTCTACGAACAACGTGACAACAACAGCAGGAAGAACTAACCAAGGTTAAGTCGTTGGTCTTGACTTTACAGCAAGAACTAGAGGATGCAAGAAGGAAAACCGACGAACAAGAAGAAGAAAAATCGGAACTGTACGACCTTCAAGACAGTTTAGAACAATACACCCGTAAGAACTCGTTAGAAATACACGGCATCCCCGAAAATGTGTACTCTTCCACCGAGGAGGCTGTCCTAGAAGTTGCTAAAGCTCTTTGACGTCGAAGTAAGACCCGATGACTTCGAAATCTCGCATCATCTTAAGGGGGAAGTTGGAGCAAAGCCTATAATCGTCAAATTTGTCAGTCACAAAAAGGAAGCCGAACTTTACAAGCAGCGAACAAAATTGAGGAACACCTCTCTGTCGGATGTTTTTCCCATCTGCTGCTTCGATTGTCTCTTCGAAAGGCATATATATAAACGAGAACCTAATCTCACTCAGACGAGAGCTGTTGAAGGAAGCCAACAAAAAAAGTAAGAACAATATTATTTCAAGTGCTTGAACTATAGATGGAAAAGTTTTTGTTAAAATCTCTCCAGCGAGTAGACCGATAAGAATCTAAGACAAAAACGACTTAAAAGACCTTTAAGAATTGTTAAGTTTCCGCTATCTTTATTGATCTCTAGGCGTTTCACTGACATGACCTGTTACATCTTTTAAAAGGAGATCGGGAAATTCTAATTTTTTCCTCCCGCGCTATACTACCAAATGCTCATAAACATAATTATTTTAGGGGTGTTTTATTTTTTATGCTTTTGTGTATGCTTTTTATTTTTTCTTTTCACGTAACTTTAATGCCGTCGCTTCCAAATAGGTCTAATTATCTGTTTTTATTCTTTTCTACTTGTGCACAGCACTCTATCGCTTTCTATTTAACTGTTTTGTTTGGGTTTTCGGAGTAAAACAAACACTTTCCTAAACAAAAGTTCGAAGCAAAAAATTATATACAAATCGGCTACAAATGCAAAACAGCCCATTTAATTTCTCTAAATTCAGCGTAAAACAATGGATTTGAAAATAGCTTCACTTAACGTCAGGGGAATAGAGA
>CM042748.1:19724589-19742089 GCA_022496165.2 Catalaphyllia jardinei
AACAATGGATTTGAAAATAGCTTCACTTAACGTCAGGGGAATAGAGAACAACACTAAAAGAAGAGAGGTGTTTAATTGGCTGAGATCAAAAAAACTCTCAATATACACGCTGCAAGAGGTCCATTGTTCTGAAAACACCGCAGATCTATGGGTTTGTGAATGGGGCTATAAAACGCTTTTTGGTTGCTGTTCAAGCAATGAAGCGGAAGTCAGCATTCTTTTCAACCCTGACAACACTTTTAATTTACAGATCCTTAAGGTTTTCAGACCTAAGCGGCCGCTTCATAATTTGTGACATCGAGGCAAACAGCAAACCTTTAACTTTGGCTAACATATACGCCCCCAACGAAGACGATCCAAACTTCTTCGTTTATCACTTATCCAGCTTCCACTGCGAAGAAATTATAATTGGAGGCGATTTTAATTTGGGACAAAAAAAGGAGGCCTCGCAAGAGCACATAAGAATGCTTTGAAAGTGGGACAGGATTTCTCCGAGAGCCTCGAATTGTCTGATGCATGGAGATTCTTAACCGGGAGGCCACGAGATATACTTGGCGCCAACGGCAACCCGACATCCACTGCAGTCTTGATTTTTTTCTTGCAAACCAATCTTCTATTTGTAATGTCACTAAGGCAGATATTATCCCAGGGTTTAAAACTGATCATTCCATGATTACCCTTAGCTTATCCTTACATTCAAATCCGAGGGGAAAAGGGTTTTGGAAGTTGAACACTTCATTTCTGTGTGACGCTAGATACCTCGAAGAAATAAGAACTACGATTCAAGAAACCGTAATTGAATATGAAAATGATGTCTCGGTAAATCCCGCCTTACTCTGGGAGTTAAAGTTCGTGAGAGTCAATCTCTTACGCTGCTTACCAAAAATCAGCAACAACAAAGAGAGAAAACGAGCTGGAAAATACAATAACCATACTACAAAAACAACTTGACATGGCAAACAATAATGAATTCCAAAATCAGAGTATTATAGAGAAAATTGATTTATTAAAACGCGATCTCGAAAAAATAATCGAACATCGGACCAAAGGTGTAATTCTCAGATCAAAGTCCCTGTGGTATAACGAAGGGGAAAGAAACACCAAGTATTTTCTTAATCTTGAAAAGAGACATTTCAAACAAGGGTCAACTGAAAATTAACGAGACAGATTTCGTCACTTCCGACAAAGCAATCCTATCTGAATGTGAATCCTTCTACAAACACTTTACACTTCCAAAGTCAACAATGACTTCGCTTCGGACTTCTTTCAACAAGCGAACGAAACTGTCTTAAGCCACGAGGAACAAAATTTTTGCGAAGGCTTTTTATTTTGAAAAAGAATGCGCAGAAGCTGTAAAGAGTATGGATTCAAACGATCGAAGTCTCCGACGTGTTTCTCGAAGAAATATTGGAAATCTGGGCGGAAGTCAATTTGGAACAGCAATTAGCGTCTTTGGAGCATTTCCAAGAACAAAACCTATGGCACAATTCCTTAATAAGAAAAGAAAACAAACCAATCTTCTTTAAAGGCTGGTACTCAAAAGCACTACCAATGATGGATCCTATCGGGATTTTTCTGTCATTTCGAGATGTGAACTTTTAAGACTGTCGAATGATGCCAATGCTAATACGCATGCGCAATGCAGGCAGTGATGAGTACCACAAGGTTGATTAAGATTGTTTAATATTAAGGTCATTTTTGAGTAGTAGTACTGTAGAGGTAGCAGCAGTGATGGTAGTAGTTGTAGTGACTGTCTGTCATTGTCCTTGTGGTATCTCATGAGCACGCATGAGCAGTAAGACAAAAGAATTCACCTTTAAAATTTTAGTCGGCATTATCACGCTCGTCAGCAACAAATGCATGGTTGTCCACGATATTTTCAGCAGTACAAGGATTGCATCTCAAGAACGTTTGACAAAACTAAGCTCAGAAAGGAGTTGTGACGACGCGTAGAGAAACATTTCGAGGGGTCCGAAGAATCTCATGGAACACTGTTGTGTTCACCAAATCTTTACAAGCGGAAAAAACTAAGTTGACAGTCATGGTTACGACTTCCAGTTTACGTTTGACGAATTATCATTGAATATTTGAGAATGAAAAGCGTATTTAAGAAGCCAAATAAAAATTTCTGCCTCAAAACGGAATGTTAAGAATTGTCTTACTCTAATTCCTAGTTGTATTTCGATTGGGCGCTAAAGCAAGGCTACCATTCCTTTCCACTTCCAAGGGTATAATTTTGGGAGGCTTTTCAACAACACGTTAACCAATCCGCTTAAGGGACGAGCTTATCGTGCAAGTAAATTGGAGCAACTGTGTTAAGTTATAAGGTAGTTTATTTTGCAATATTCGTAATATAAACAAATCAATATTTACACATAAACTAGTTTCAGCGTACATTAACATTGTACCACCGCTTTGCTCTGAAGACGCGCCTGAAATAACAGCTTGCTTAGCTTCAGAATTGGTATCAAACACGAGAGAGTGTTTCATCGGGATATCCAAACACCGAGAGGAGTGTTGAATACGACGCAGAGCGGAGTATTTTTGACGAAAAAAGGGGTGTTTGGATAGCCGATGAAACACAGTCTCAAGTGTTTGATATATCTTCTCAATTGAAACAACCAAGGAGTAAACCGGAGAGGTGAAATCGTCAAATCTATGCTAATTAAGACCAGGTATCTAAACCTCCTTCACGGTTGTGATTCCTTTGTTTTAATTTGATGAATTATTTACGAGTTTGAGAAGTTTGTATTACTTTTGCCCTAAAGACTACCACCGTGTTGTCCCTGGCGAATATGCACTTTGCTCTGACTGAAAAACACTTGATTGCTTTTAGCTACATAGAGTGATTCCACAAAACCATAGAGATTTCTCGCACAAAATCATTGTTTGCCTTTTGTTTGCCAATTGCGACTATATCTATATAATTACTAAGGACATTTCTTATATTACTAACGAAAATTTCTTTGAAAAATAAGAGTGATTAACATATAATCGCAAGTGATCCCTACTGAAAGTTATACAACTCATCAGTAAAGGCCAGTTAAAGTTTGGAATTTGTTCCAATTATCTTATGTGCATGCTGCAAGCAAGAGCCACCTTCATACTGGATTTTGCCGATAAAAGAATACTGTCCTCCAGCAAGTTAATAAGCGTTGCCATTAAGGCGAAAGGAATTCACTTCTCGGGGACTGTTGCTAGCTTTTCTGTTGGAATAATTTCAGATCGTTTGCAAATTGAAAAATAAGGAATTGGCAATAACAACAATTTGACCCTACACATGTACTAGTGATGACTCAAAAGGACAAAAAAAGCGGATTTGCAGAAAAATAAATGTTAAACAATAGCAGATAGCTTTTGGTATAAACTACAATGAAGCTGAATAAGCTAAATTTCAAACTTAATACGTCCTTGTTTCAAAACTCTCTAACCTATTAGGCATGTATTAACTAATCTATTTAATAATCTGCGTTGAGATCCTGGACATATCTCACATAACTGTATGCATCGAATTGATTGGCGCCAATCAAACCTGAAATAGACAGAAGTTATCAATGAGTTTTCATTGAGTAACAGGGATATTGCAAGGTAGATTGGTGTTACATAACGCCATTAGGTTGAACAGCAATAGAGAGCATTTAGATGAGCAGTTTTTCCTTAAGTTGGCAGTACTTTCCAAAACTTTGCAGCACTTCTGCCACTGTTTATCAATTAATATCATGGTGACAAATTACACTGTAATTTTGGCGACCGAAATTTCATCGTTAATTTACAATTTCACATGTCTTTAACACGAAATTTCTTGATGCAATAAACAAGTCAAAAGCCAACGATTGTAAGCGTAATTTGTCACCCACGATATTAAAAGGTAATCAAATGCGGATTATGGTATTACTCGTGAAGGAAATAATTTCACTTACGTTTAGTCAAAATTATAAGAATTTCCCTCACCAAAGACTCAGAAATTAAAGGAATTTTGACAAAACGCGAGTGAAATTGACCAATTTTGATAATAAAATCAGCCCAGCTAATAAAACAGACCTCAGCACGAGGCTCTGGGAATACGTCCCACAGAGTTTGTAGCTATTCCCTAGAGCCTCTTACTGAGGTCTATTGTTTATGTATCGGAATTTTCTATCATTACCTAACTTCACTGGTCACCATTTGAATACCCATGCAAATACTACATCAATCCCGCTGCAAGGGGGACAAGTTCTATTCATCCTTGTGATATCATATAACAGGTCACCATAGGAACAGTATAAAATGCTAAAGGAGAGGACGTATCGATCCATCAATGTACAAGTGATCAGAACTGCTGGAAACTGTTGTCAGCCATAGATGGTACGAAATATATCGAGATAAGGCATAAAAAAACGACTTGTTTAAGGTGGCCGAACACAGTTTTCAAGTGCCTATGCGTAATTCACCGTCACTTTTACACTCTTCATGCTTTGGCGCCCATTTTTTGCAAGAGTCAAGGTTAATGACAGAAATATTTATTCTCACATTTTGACTAGAGTGTGTGCTGTTGCCATGGCAATGGTAAGGTAAAAAGGTAAAGTCTGCATTTGGGCCGAATGTGGCCCATCAGGCCGGAGCTTATCCCGGCTTCTGTAGCATGAAGCGACTAGGAGTATTTCTACTTCCCCCTGGATGGGATGCTAGTCCATCGCAGGGTTACCCCCAGCATTAAATTCGCCAGGACCCATTTATACATCTGGGTGGAGAGAGGCACTGTGAGAGTAAAGTGTCTTGCCCAAGAACACAACACAGTGTCACCAGCCAGGGCTCGAACTCGGACCACTTGCTCCAGAGTCGAGCGCACCAACCATGAGGCCACCGTGCCTCCCACTCTTCCATGGCAATGGGGCTGGTTAAAAACAAGGCTGAAATAAAAAATATTTTTCATATTGAGAAATGACATTAAATCCCTTCTGTTAACATGGTTGTAATAAAATTTTTACATAGGCGATTTTTGTAATTCGCAGTTAATCGTTTTCTGTATTAAAAATTCCCTACGTCAAAATTCAGATTTTTTGATAGATCATTCACATGGTCTCAGATCTACTTTTCTGCCAAATTTCGTTAATTCTAACGCCTGGAACGTTAGAAATCGGCACGTTTCTGCTAAAGCAATCGGTCTCAATTTTTCAAGCAACTGCGCATGCGTTGCATTTAACTGGGTTCTTTCGGTAACAAACAAAAGCTGAAAATTGCTGGGTTCTTTGCATCGTTACCTTTTCTAACATATCTTTATAATAAAAGACTAAAGCCATCAATACACTGCGTTCAATTATAGAGAAAAATAACACAGATAGTGCGGGTGTTGAGTAAATAAAATGATCCCTCTACTGACGGCATGTTTGTTCCTTGAAATCCTGTGCATATGCTAAATATTGCATCAACAAAAGCATGTGCGAAAACTGTGTCCGGCCATCTTAACTGGGTTGGACCAGAAATTATAACAATTATGGCCAACAGTAGTATGATAGGTGCCAAGTTATCCTCATGTACCCTCCTTTTAAATTTATTCAAAATGGCCACCAATAAAAGCTCGAGAAAATGTGACGTCACCGGCCAGCAGCCAGGTGGTGCAAGGAGGGTAAAGTTCAGTGTACTGGGTTGAGTTTAATACAGTGAATGCATTTCACATGCTCTAAGTAAGTCCTTCTTAGCCTTCCTCTCCATACAGGTAATAAGGCATTGAAAGCGGCATTCTTGGCATAGATTTGGGATCTTCCACTAGCCAGGAACTGCTGGACTTCGTTCATGTAGAGTCCTTTGAGATCATGCCCCACTTTTTGGCATGATGGGTGCCACGGATGATAGTCTGGTTTATCGTCTTCTCCTTCTCCTTTCTCTTCGAAGATGCTACTAATCTCGTTTTTTTCTTGTTCCTCTTCAGGTCCCTCTTTCTCATCTACACTGTCATCATTGTAGCCCACAAATATCTGTTGAATGACCAACCATGGTCGTTTTCCTCTTAGTCAACCTTCACCCAAACTAAGTTTTGATATACCATTTTGCTCGATGATCAGACATCCTGTCTTTTTCTTTGATGCAAGCGTTGGAATCCTTTGCTCGCCAAGAGGTGACTAGACATGCTTTTCCTGTCATCACTGGTGGGATGCAAATCCAGGGCCGTGTACCCAAACAGTCGTTCGGTCACGTTTTGATACATGTCCATCATGTCTTGCCAGCAAGTGGGAAAGGCTTGAAGCAGTAAATTCCTCATGCATTTTGTCCTGTCCAAGCAAGGGGTACCTTCCCCAAACATAATCCTCAGCAAGTCAGATCCCTACCTTTTCCATTTCCCCTCCTTTTCAGTAAGCCCACCTGTTTATCCCCCTTTAGGTCCGATTTTTTTTAATCTTTTATAAGGGGCCATCTTCTAACCTTAAGCTTATAAGTTATATATAACCTCTAAGCCTAGGCCTAAACCTGTAAGGGGGTGTTAATCCCTAGCCTCTAAGCCTAAACCTCAAACCCCCCAGTGACCACTCGCCAGAGGTATCCTCCCTTTCATGACGTCACCCCACAGAGGGGGTATCCCTTTACCATGACGTTAGCCCACAGAGGTGGGCATCCCTCTTTCTTGATGTCAGCCCACAGAGGTATCCCCATTTTATTACATCAACCTACAGAGGGGTATCGCCTTTTATGACGTCAGCCATCCAACAGACCAATTTTGATATATTAAAATTCAGCCTAAAACAATAGACCTCAGTACGAGGCTCTGGGGAATAAACCCCACAAACTCTGTAGTTGTTCCCTAGAGCCTGGTACTGAGGTCTATTGTTTTAGGCTTAATTTTAATATATTGAAATGGGTCTATTGGCCCCAGTTTTCCGTTGCTCCTGCTTTTCATCACTTTTACACTCCACTTTAAGGTCACGCTTCCTCAAGCTTTTATTGGCAGCCATCTTGAATCCCTTTATTTCCCGCACACTTCCACCCCCTTAGCTCCATCACCGAACTTTACCCTCCTTATGCCACCTGGCTGGTGGCCGGTGACGTCACGTTTTCTCGAGCTTTTATTAGTGGAGATTTTAAATAAATTAAAAAGGAGGGTACATGAGGATAATTTGGCACCTATCATACTGCTAACAATGCTAACTGATAGACCTCATAGTACATGTTTATATATCTAACCTGTCTTATCACAAGAATCCTTCATGTATGATCAGTTCTCATCTGCTTTGACCCATTATCCATGAAGAGCAGGGTGTCAAATCTGTCATTACAAAAAGTTAATTGGTATTCAGTGACAGCGACATTGCATACTAATGTTTCAATACCAACAACTGTGCGCGGTGAAAATAAGCAAGATGAACCTTTAGGAGACACAAGCTTTAAATCTTACTCATGGCTTAAAGCCCCTGCTCTGTAAAAGAAACCTTACACTTGTGAGTACCGACAAATCCAAAACTGTTCCTACAGAACAAAGTATCTGTATATTACAAAGTAACCTGCATGTAACAGCTTTCTGTTCTTTTCTTCATATTCTTTCTAGACTTAAATACTCAGTAGTGATACCCTATCTAGTGCCAAGTTATTAGTGATAAATAACTAATAGATCATTTTCACTGCCACGCAATAAAAAATAAATCGTAAATCATCCAGTGAAAAAGCTAACAAATCGTGATGTTATAGAAGATAACTAAATATGACACTTCACGTTTTAGGCCTGGGCATTTTTCTTAACTGCAGACATTTTCAGAAATTTACAGATCCCAGTATGAAGACGCCATGTTAGTGCAGTAGTCATGCACCTCTTCGGAACCTCTAATTTTATTTGCTCCCCGAGTCATCCACCTCTATTGTTTTCAGGACTAGGGCCATTGTTTCTGTTGTTTATTCTATTGTTTTCTCGGCCAATCCTGTTAGACCTTACGAGAGGTGCGTGGCGCCTCTGTTAGTGTACATCAAGTGTACACCAATACAGCGGCTGGAAATGGTGTTAACATCTGGAACTTACTTTGGCTATCTAGGTGACTGATTATCAGTACTGAAACAACAAGCATTTACATTAGCGTTTTTCCTAATGCTCTATCATGAGATAAGTATATATTTCTCAACGAACTTGATTGTAGCCTTCCTGAAATTCAAAATTTTCTGGTTTCCAAACGAAGCACGTTTCAGTACTGATTATCAGTACTGAAACAACAAGCATTTTCCAGGGCTCGAAATAAACGGCAACCCGTTAACCAACGGTTAGTAATTTTCAACGTTTGGTTACTACACATGTGTCCAACTAACCCGACATGGTTAGTAAAAATTTTCGTAAATATTTAAATTATGTTATGGAAATAACCTTTTTACAAATGTTAATTTTTTAGGAACGATTTTTGTGTTGTTTTCTTGCATGAGAATGTTTTGTCTCAACAATTTGTTCTTGCCATCTTTGCGATCGAATCAAACTTTTCAGACCTTTTGAGCACTAAGGCCCTGGAGACGGGTTAGTGTCGAATGTGGGGATCTGGACACTTCAATATCGGATCTGCCATCTTCGCTTCGAAATCGGTCAGTATAAAACACGGACTGCAGACTACGGACTGCGGACTGCGGACTGGGTATAAAACACAGACTCAGGTATAAAACGCGGACTGAGAATTACGGACTAGGTATAAAATACGGACTCGGGTATAAAACGCGGACTGAGCATTATGGACTCGGTATAAAACACGAACAAAGGTTCTATAATGAATAAATTCTCGCACGAACGTCTTCATAGTAAAAATAGAAGCTACCTGTAATTATAGAAGTCTCATTTCCCCAAAATGCCCGCTCGTACAGGTTTTTAATAGCCATACTCAATTGCCGAAAAAGAAATAGAAGACACTGAAAGTCACAAAATTGACGAGCTGTATGAATTTTCGAATGATTCAAGCCATGACTTAATGTTTTGAAAGATCAACAGTCGAGAGAATTGAGGAGAATTCGAACAACATGTCCCGCCTCGGTGTCCCGCTGCAGACGAAACATGTTGCTGTCCTTGTGGTATAGTGATTCCACGGTGAATGCATTTTTTTAATTACTAAAATGAGAAAAGGTAACTATCAAAAAGAGAAAAAAATATCTGATACTGCATGGCTGGGAAAGTAGAGAACAAAAAATTAGAGGAATATGAAACTGAGAACCATTACTTGCTTTGGTGATCAGACCAGCGGCACTCTCGGACGAAGATAACACGGTCTCACAGACCGATAACTTTGTGAATATGAATGTTTTCAACAGTGTCACACCATGTTCTATGGTATGCAAGGTTATGTAATGGTAAATGCATGCAATCGTTTTTGCCAAGTCAGGATTTGCTCCCTGTTCTCTGCATAATATCTTTTATGGTAGACACTCCTACAAGTGGCCTTCTCGTCTTTCTCCGGTGGTGGGTTGGAGCAATTCATCTTGTGTGGCATCTTACAAATAACAAGTAAAACACTACAATCGCACTCTCTGACAAGAATCACTCTCTTATAAGACGCTCTAAGTAAGTCCTTCGTAGCCTTCCTCTACATACAGGTACTAAGGCATTGAAAGAGGCATTCTTAGCAAAGGATGGGGATTTTCCCCTATCCAGGAACTGCTGGACTTCTTTCATGTAGAGTTCTTTGAGATCATGTCCCACTTTTTGGCATAATGGGCGCCATGGATCATAATCTGGTTTATCGTCCTCAACTTCTCCTTCCTCTTCAAAGCTGCTTGTAACCTTTTCTTTTTCCTGTCTCTCTTCAGGCTCCTCTTTCTCTTCTAGGCTGTCATCATTGTTTTCTTCCATGGGTCCAAAAATATCTCTTAAACGATCATCCATGGTTGTTTTTCCCTAGTCGACCTTCACCCAAGACAAAGATTAAACTGATTTTCAATGTACCATTTTCCTCAAAGATCAGACATCCTCTCTTTTTCTTTGATGCCAGCGTTGGAATCCTTCGTGCATCAAGACGTGACTAAACATGCGATTCCTGTCATCACTGGTGGGATGTAAATCCGGGATCCTGTACCTGAACCTGAACAGTCGTTCGGTCACTTTTTGATACACATCCATGATGTCTTGCCAGCAAGTGGGAATGGCTTGAATCAGAAACTTCCTCATGCCCAACTGATCTCGTGGATTCTTGAAGGCTACATGTATGATGTAGTGGGTGTTCCTCAAAATACTGTTGGCGTATTTCCCAGGTAGAAACATGTCTTGGCACAGGTACAACACAGTAATATTTTGATGATGAGAATAAATTTTTGATGGTGAATAAATTCAGCAACTCTTTGTCTTCACCTCCCTCTGCCATAAGAGCCACCCTTCGCAAACCACAACTTGAGATGGTCTGACTCCGGAACCCCCTTGTGAAATTGTACACCAGCATCTTTTAAGTCTTGAGTCCATCTTGCCACACCTGTAGCGATAATGAATCGTGGGAGGAGGGTTCACAAACAATTTTTGCAAGTCCTCCAAGAGTAACAATTCAGTAAAACAAGTCTTGCCACAGCCAGAATGGCCCACGATCGAAATACTAGAGGGTGTCTTGAACCGAAATGCTTCTCCAAATTCTATTCCATTTGGGAACTCATTCTGCTTTTCAGTAGGAAGTGTAATTTTTGGGGCATCCACTCGTGTTTTTGCTGGTGATGCAGGTAAGTCCACCAAGGGAAGTTTGTCTTGACCATGTTACGTTTGCTTCCAACAAGTATACCGGTGGCCATTGACACATCGTTTTGTCAAACTTTTATTGGCGGCCATTTTGAATAAATTTAGAAGGAGGTGCAATCCGGCTAATTTGACACCCTATATACTACTAATGCTTTTGAGTGATATGCAATGGAATATCCCACCAGTTACTTGTATTTTCTCAATATAAACACATTTGCATACCAAGAACATGCAAGTGACAAATGGGACATTCCATGGTATACCATGAGAGAGCTTTGTATAACATTTTTATACCAAGCTATAGAAAATATAGTGGCCAACACTATAAAAGCGACATATGTGTGGCCCATAATGAGAAGGTTAGATATAACACTTAGCTCTTATAAACTGAACAGGACGTCGGTATGGGACAATCCTGATCGAGGTCTGTACACATGGCCGAGGTCAAGATTCTTCCATACAGACCAACTAAAGTCAGTTGAAAAGATGTTTATTATATGGCAAACAAGAACAATGTAATTTGTTTAATGAAACTGGTTTGTACTAGCGCACAATTTGCTCACAAATGGCAATGGGCTGAAATTAAATGTGCTGTTAGCTTGTCCTCTCTTCTTTATTTTTCTCATCAGGCTTTTTGGCACTTCTACTAATACTATTAGAAGGAAATAGTCAACATATTTGTATTTTAGTTTGCAACTATTTCACTGCAAAATGTAACCGGTCCAGATGTATAGTACATTGTGTAAATAGGTTATAAATGACTTTCGAAAAGAAGTTTGCCATCAGGAGGACCCCATGAACGTGCAAATCTACTTCGGTCTTATTAATTCATTATTAAATCTTGGAGGTTTGTATTTGAAAATCCTCCTTCAAGATGCCCAGAGAGGGCTGTTGAAGAAATTCTTCCACCTACTGCTGAAAGTAAAACCTTGGTGGTACTATGACAAAAATCACATCTTTTCTAGCCAAGGCATTTTAAAACATAACCAAGTAGTTTGTATGAGAAGAAAAATGTTGTGTACTATTTTCTAATATCTCTTTTCTTTCTAGAGATATTCAAGTTTTTACAAGTTAGCCAGGTGATGTCATCATACACTAAACCAAATTTTGATCAAACATAATGAAGGAAGATATCTCGGCCAATTTGCATCAGAAATGTTTCATTCTTTTCATGAAGATTCTACTAAATGTGCTTCACAATATATGTTTTCTTCAGTTTTGTTTCCATGGCAACACACTGGATTCCAGACCTCCCCAATATTAAAGGCTTTTTTGGTCACCTTTGGCATTTCATTTTGATATTTGTTAATGGTGCCTTGTGTGCAAGATCCAGCAAGCATACAAATATCTTATCTCTAGTCTGTGGCCTGGTTTAACGTTTTTAAAGCTGAAAGTCACTGACATATTGAAATCAAGTGGATGGGGACTGGAAAAGAGTGAGTTGCCATGGGAACATAATTTTTTATAGCTGTAGGTGTGTTTCCTGTAGAACTAGTAGGCTGCCAAATTTCATTGGTCTGCAAATTGGCCAAGGTAGCTCTATTTATATACTTGGTATAATATTGGGTTGACTTGAGTGTATGACATCAATCAGTCATCTTATTTTCATCTTTTACACATTTTTCAAACTCTAATATCTCTGGAACTAATGCAGGTATTTACAAACTGCAAACAGCATTTTTATTTTTTCATGTCTTTCTTGTTAAAATTTAGACAAAAGAGGTCTGATGAATATTACACTTATATATGTTGCAATTACAACTGTACATGAAATTGAGCCATCTATTTACCATGTGATTGATGGCTTCCTTTCTAAGCATCTCCAGATATGTCATGTGTCCAGGTTTTTGCATACATCTTTTTAATCCCCTTCCCTGAAACATAAGTTAAGATCTGATTGACATGATTAACTGCGCGGCCGTAGGTGTGCGCCGTTCTAGCTTTGCTAGTGGTTTATTTTTTTAGTTTTGTTGGTGACCAGACCAAGACTCCGCTCGGCCAAATCTTAGTCAAGACTTTAAATCACGCAACCTGCAATGTTTATTCGCCAAAAGCTTGGGTGAAACATTAATACACGAAAATGTTACACATATTGTTTTCTTTATTGTCTGAAATATATTTTCTTTTGTTTTTATCGAAGCGCTCGATTCGAAGCAAATGAACAAGTCAGAACGTACAAGGATTGAGTCATTGGTAGGGAAATAACCACCGTACTAAAAATAGCTGTTTAGAGCATAACTCTTGATTTATGTGACTCGCGTGACTACTTTGCTAGCTCCTTACTCGTAAAGAAAACCGACCAAATTTAATCATAACTTTGAAGAGAGAAAGCTGTTGTTTTTAGCCTTGCTATCAAATTGTTCGTATCGTTCATGCCCAGACATATCCTAGAAAAAGTTCCAGATTAAGACCATTACGTCATCGAAGATTTTGCAACAGCTTAGCGCTTATGGTGCAATCGGCTTCAAGGGGTAAACAGCTCATGTGTAGTCGTTGTCAGTTGTTGTGCGACAGATTGATCAATTGATTGCGTGTCTTTAGTCATTAGTGAATCAACAAGGACTGCTTGCAGACAACAAACGTGAAGGTAGATGTTTGGGTGATTACTTTTTCTTCACTGTGTGTGAAATATATTTTTTCTGGCTTTATCGAAGCATTGGATTCGAAGGGAATATTACATACGCTAAAAAAGGTATTACTTCCGCCACATAATGTGCCGACGTTGCAGGTTTCACTTTTGCTACGTGACAAATAATATCCTGCTTACTTTGCAAGTTTATTTCACCAGAAGTATTGGTCATTAATTTATTTAAATATCTGCGAATATTTCTTGTGGGATTAGGCAATTCAAGTAAATTTATGGGCTCACCGAAGCGAGTGAAGAGATTTGAAGGAAAATTTAGCATTTGCTGAGGTAAACAAGAACTTGTCAGAAGTTGCAGGGGGAAAACCCTAAGCGTTCTAAAATTAGCCGTGAATAGCGTAAACTTCGGATTGTGCAACTACCTTGACTACTTTGCTTGTCCTTTACTCATAGCACAAAAAATATATTTTGACTTTTAAGGAAGAAAGCTGTTTATCAACAGTGTTATTAACTAAGCGTGATAGTCGTTTTCTTTTCTATCATTCATGGGCATTTCCCAAGCGAGTTTCCAGATAAAGACCATTACGTAATTGGCAATGACAGTTTGTGTAACAGTAGATGTCGGCGGTAACTAAGTCACGTTCCACGAGGTGAACATTTGCATAGAGCTCAAATGTCACGTTTCGCAAGCTGAACGTTCGCATACTAATTCCTCACAATGACAGCTTAGGCTGCCTGTGCCACACATAGTGCTAAGACTGAAACAAGTTAATTTTGAAGCGCGATTACACGATTTAAAAAAATCATCTTGTTTATTCTAAGCCACTAAGTGCCAGGGCTGTTGTACTGGGGAATATTGGCCTGAGGTCTGTGATACATACCAGTACAGCTCGAGCAAGCTACATGCAGGTTAGTATTGGACTACATAGCTTATTCTTTTTAGTATGCCAGCTTTAAAAAACAAAAAAAACACTCAGATTATGAATATTTTCATCGAAAAGGTTAGTATGACAATATTCAAACAAAGAAAGAGCTACTGTAACCAGAATGTTCAGATTTACCACAAAACTAATGCACCTTGCACGGATAGCAACACATTGCTATTATTGCAAAAACAATTAAGGTGATTCCTCAGAAATTAAAGTTGCCAATGAATTTTTTTGAAACTTTCCCTGAGTGTTCTCTACCAAGCACTGTTTTGAAAAACAAACACAATAGAAAACAGTCCTAAGAAAATATGCGCGCTGATTGGTTAAAAATCCTGTTTAAATTCTATAACTCGATGGAAACACAGAACTAGCAGGACCTGTCCATGTAATGATGACGTGAGCAAACTTAACAGAATTTCCATTGTGATAATTAAAGTTAACAAGTTGTTTTCCTTTTTCTCATCACAGTGTTTTGTAACAGAAACAGAGAACATATACTCCGTGTTTCCATTTAACAATTAGATTATGAGCTCGAGATTTCTATTGCGTGACTATCACACATAGAAATTGAGAGCGAATAATCTAATTGTTTTAGTATAAATCTACTAGTCATTCAAAACTTTATATGAATCCTCTTCACAGGCACTTTGAAAATGCTAAGAAACGGCCTTCATTTTGAGTACATTTTGAGTACTCCATTAGGCACTTTAATGAAGGGCATGCTACTGTATTTTCACATTGGCCATTTGGTTACACCTACCAGCCCACAAGGAGAGTCAGTCAATGACTACAGTAACTCTGAAAACCTGTTCCAACAACTTAAAATAAATGTCTCTCAGCAAATACATGTACCAGCACCTTACAAGCATTTTAATAAGGATGTACATTTCTAAACAAAACTGAAGGAAACACCTCAAACAGAGCAACTTAATTTGACAAACAGTGAATAGTGTTTAAGTACATTACAAAAGCCTTTGTCACTTCAGTTAGTAGAGCTTCCTAAATTGAGCCCCAGTCCAGCTTTTTAATATCAAAAAGTGACAAATAGTTTTTACTTGACTTAAAAAGGACATACTCAGGTTGGCCAAAACCCTGGATGGACTCCCATGTGAAAAGGTAGGGGGTTCTTGGCATCTCTCTTAGGGGTATATATCAAGAATTATGGTCACACTTAGGGTTTCTGGGTTTTCATGACAAAACCCCACAATTTTTAGCTGTCAAAGTATCTTTTCAGGTGGCTGAAGAGTTTTTGATACCTGTGTTTCATTCACCTTTTTCTCTGAAACCCTTGATCTCTAAATCTCTTGATCTGGCAGAAAGCAAGTTACAGTGCATATGAAGTAAAAATATTAATTTCTGCTTATTTGAAAGACCTTTCAAAATACAGAATGGCATTTTACTTTTTTAAATTTCTTCTTCGTTTCAGAGATATTAACGTTTTTCTATTATTCAAATTAGATCAGTGATGACGTTATATTGTTTGCAACTAAAAATTGTAAAATGCTAAATAAACAATACCTCTAGAAATATTAAAGCAGTGTTCTTGAAACTTGGCACCATAAATGTGCATCACAAAAGAAACAAAATGACAAAGAAAAGATGAAAGGCTTTGATGGCAAGAAAGGCTGCTTTGAGTTCGAGAACACTGATATGATCTCTGGCCTCCAGAGGAGACCAGCGACCATTTGCAGTTAGGTTCTGGCAGCATGCACCCCAGCTGGCTTCGGAGGCATCTCAAGTTATGTCAGTATGATTTATGGTATGTCTGTTTACAGTTACTATGTTCTGGAGCCACCACTGAAGTTTGGTGTGTGCATTGCTGTTTAGGGAAATGAGTGCCTCGTAATTGTCTCAAGAGGCCTGCCAGATGGCAGGACGGGCTGCTTCTAATGTCCCTGTGAGGCTTGCCACTTCCCAAGCTGATGGAGTGGGACTGAGAATGAGAGTTTGACATTTGCCCAGTATGTTCACAATCTTTTTCTCTGGGAGACTGAGCGACATTGTCTATGAATCTATGGAGAGGCCCAGACCTATCAATGAGTGGGGACTGGGATGGACTTCTCTTGGTTTATGATGAAACCTAGCCACTGCAAAAGGTCTAGTGCTAGCTGAGTGTTTGCTTTTGAGTCTTTTACGGAGGAGCCCGGGATTAGCAAGTGGTCCAGGTACACAATTATTTGAATACTTCTTTTCTGCAAGCAGGCTGCTATGGGTTTTATAAGCTTTGTAAATACCCTGGGAGTGGTATTTAGCTCAAATGGCAAGCCTTGGAAGGCATAACATCTGTTTCTCCATTGGAAACACAGGTACTTTTGTGAGGACTTTGCGCACATGGACAGAGAAATATGCATCCTTTTGGTCTATGCATGTCATTAAGTATCCTCTTCTTAGGAGTGTCTTGAAACAAGAGATGTTCTCCATTTGAAAATGGAAGTTTTCTACAAATCCTTTGAGGTCGATCACTGGACGATAAGTTCCCTTTTTTGGGACCTGGAACAGTCTGCTGTAGAAGTTTTCTTTTGAAAAGGGAATTGCCTTTACTGCCCCTATTGACAGGAGTTTGCTCACTTCTGCACCTACAAGGGGAACTGTTAAATCTCAATATTTTGTAACTGGAATGTGTAACTTGTAGTGGTCAGCGGTTCTTACGGGCATGCATGTATCAATAAACGTGTTCTGTGCATCCGTTATCTTGGGTCTCTTGTTCTTTACACTTCGTACACTTCATGGTGTCAGAAGCGAGATGGAGCAGCTGAAACCGCCTGAAGCACTCATACTGAGTGCCGCGACGAACAAAGCCGAGGCATGGTGGCGATGGAAGATGTCATGGGAGCTGTACACAGTGGCAAGTGGTCTCGATAAAAAGGATGAGAAAATTCAAGTTGCCACATTGCTCCATGTGCTTAGAAAAATGCATGGAGATTTCCTCAAATTTTGTTTGTATGCTTTGGTTACTTATGGGTGTGGTAACATTTGACTGCTTACCACAACCCAAAGGTTGAGCATTTCAATGTCATTTTTAGCATAGGGGAAGGAAAATTTACCAAAAGGAAAATAAAAAATGTCAAATGCCCAAGGAACTGCCTGAGGAAATGTTGAAGTTCCAAATTGACAGGTTGATAATAGGATTATACATGTACAATGAACTCTCTACGTGTATCTCTTTTCTGATTGGCCAAAAGTATACAGTGAATTTTTGAAATCAGCACCTGTAATGTCATCTAGCTGCAGATTATACACCCTTTTAAAAAGTCGCGGCGCCATTTTGAATATTAAATTTATGACGTCATTCGCGGAAAGTAACCTGTCATCTTGGGCTGATTTCATTACGTTGGATCCATG
>CM042748.1:19761945-19764445 GCA_022496165.2 Catalaphyllia jardinei
CTTGACATCTTTTTCTCTTTATGCAGTCAGACTACGGTAAATTTATATTACAACAATTAGACTACTCGCCCTCGTTTTCTACGAGCGATAGTCAACTCGGCTAGGCCTATCCAGGTTCTGCTCGGCAACTTTTCAGCAACTTTTTTGTCAGAGAGCAACTTCTAGCAACTTTTTGGAAAAGTAGCACCTTTTTGGTACCTTTTGGGCTATCTGACCTATTTTGAACCAAAATGTTGTATACCCTCGCCCCCCTTTTTTTTACTAAACAAGTTAAAATTCTCTTGGTTAAAATTCTAAACATCTTGTTAGCAAAACTCATATTTTTACCCTTTGAATGGGTATCATGTGGAGCTGTGGACGTGGTAATTAATTACAAGAAGTGGGTTAGCGTCAACCTCGTTGGCAGGGCTTTTCCCTTCTCGTGATGGCCGCCCGGCCGCCCGCACGAGAAGGGAAACGCCCTGGGAACGAGGCTGGGGCAGCAGACTGTGTGTAAGCAAAATGGCGGACGCCACGTTGTGTTCCGAAGTCTAACATTTTGTAACTAGCCACTTAGATTCAGCTAAAGGTTGCCTAATTTGTTGTAACTAGTTACTTACTTGTACCTTAATGTTGATTACAAAGCAATTGTTATTAAAATTACACATGCAACTTTACAAAATTTTTGAGCAACTTTTTCAAATTTGACCAACTTTTGAGCAAATTTTGGGATATTTCGTAGCAACTTTTTACCTTTTTCGGAGCATAATCTGGACGCTACGCCTCGTTGACTATCTGCCCGAAGAAAACTCGGGCTCGTAGTCTAATTGTTAATTATCGTCCCCAGAGGCCGCGCTCCTTTTGGTCAGCAACAAGAATCGTGACCTCTGGGAAACCTCTAGGAAGGTCCGCGATTCACGGACTTCTCATCACTCTGCGCATGCTCAGAGTCAAGTTTAACAGATCTGATTGACTGACATTCTCGTCTCCGGAGCCCTCGATCCTTCTGGCCTGTAGTAGGGATCGAGAGCTCTGGCTTTGTCCAACACTGAAAGTCCGCGATTCACGGACTTCCCGTCAAATCTGGCAAATCTGATTGGTTGAGAATACGAAACGAATACTCTGCGCATACTCAGAAAATCGGGCCCGGGCAGAGCTCTTGATCCCTGCCACAGGCCAAAAGGATATTGGGCTCTGGGGAAGAGAATGATTGACTGAGAGTACGAAACGAATTTCCTCCGCAGGCTCAAAAAATCTGCATAGATATATACAGTATGGGAACCGCGTAGCACTGCACCCGTGTAAGTCCCCGTGAAATAGGAAGTGATAACCAAAGGTGGCGATTCTTGTTGCTGACCAAAAGGAGCGCGACCTCTGGGGACGAGAACGTATACTAGTAAGGAAACAAAGTAAAAATCGAGGTCATGGAAGCATAAAAGCCAAACAAAATAACGACAGCAACCAGCCATGGAAATTGCGATTTATATCTTTAATTGCCGGACAATTTGTACTTAAAGAAGTACAATCACGTTTATGCGCATGCGCAAGATTTTCAAATTTAGACGGGCTGTCGTGAATACGTTTAAAAACAGACGAAGGCAAAGCATATTAAAAAAATATAAAAACTTTCATTGGCTATATAGAGTTAAGACTTTCGAGCTTTCCTTTTTTTTCGAGCTTTAGGTCGTCAGGCTACAACCTTCGGTGTAGTTAAATTCAAAGATGCGAGAATTAATATAGAGCTTTCAAAAATCAGTTTGCATCGTCCTCAATCAACTTTGGCTTTGCCCTAAAACTTCTAAGAATCAGAGATAAGCGATACACCGCTCTGGTAAAGTGTCAATTTGTGTGTAATCAAGACCTTTCGGTGTTATAGAGTTATGGCCGAAATGTAGTACACTTTCAAAAACACCATTTTACGTTGTGTCGGTTTCCGCTTTTATGTTCTCAATTTCAAAGCCGTTTGACGGAGCTTCGAGTGGAGGGAAGCGTTATGGCGCTGGACAAAGACACCATTCTCCCGGCAGGTTTAGAAGGTTTAGAAAATCGGGAAAGGAATAAAACGTAATAGAACCAGCAACAAAAAGCAGGATCTTTATTAAGAAATCGATTCGCGAGACTTGGGAAATACTGGAACGATCGCGCTTGTATGAGCACTTTGCACCCGTGAGCAGATCTTTACTCGTTGGTTTCTTTTCTCGATCTTCAGACACTCTATCAGGTTCTCTTCGCTCAGGTACTGAGAATCACTCCGATATATTTGTTATTTAGCTATCAGTATAGTCAGAAGCATACCACCTTGTTCCTGCATTACTCATACGGCTTATGATATGAGTCGCTTTCCCTAGTTGAGCGACTTGCAACGACAAATCATACAGCCGTAGACACATTGAAATATGCTTCGCTAACCTCTTCAATACTCTCGCGTTGTCAAGATTACATTTTTCTATTATTATTATTATTATTATTATTATTATGATTATTATTACTTTGTTTCAAACTAAGAACGCGAGCAGCGGAT
>CM042748.1:19769445-19793512 GCA_022496165.2 Catalaphyllia jardinei
ACCTAGTCAAAAAGTTTGAGGAGGAAAAAGAATATTTGCGACATGAATTTGAATTAGAAAAGGAAGACCTGTTGCAAGGATTTCAAAAACAGCAGGTGGAAACGAGAAACGAGTTTCAACGTGAACGTGAAAAAATCGAAACAAAACAAGCCAAAGATCGGCAATCATTTGAAAGGACTTTACAAATGAAATACAAAGATGAGAAGCTCAAAATTAAACAAGAGTACGAGGAGGTTATCGCGGAAAAAAACGGAGAATTAAAAATACTACGAAGAGAATTGCTGCGCGCACAGCATCAAGGAGACGGTTTAACCAGATCTTCGCCAGACGATGATATTTATATTAAAAGAAGCGAACACGAAGATGAGTTAAGGCGCGCCAGCAATAACTTTGAAATTGAAAAGCTAGAACTTGCTAGAAAATGTGATCGACAGAAAGCGGAGATTGTGCAGGTTTTTGCAAATAAGGCAGAACGAATGAATGCAAACTTTGATGAGGAGAAACAGAGAATGCAACAAGATCATCAAAAGGAATTGGAGTTTCAACTAGAAGTAACGGAAAGATTGCTTGCTGAGAAAAGTGATCTGGAAAGAAAGAGAATGATACAACAATTTGAGCGCGAAATAACCGAGCTAAAGGAGACTTTAGAGACTGGTTTCAAAGACAGGCTCCTTGAGAAACAGGAGGCTGTTGATGAACTTGAAAAAGAAAAAGAGGCATTGCTTAATGCATTACACACTGAGAGGTTTAGTTTAGCCCAAGTTTATAACCGTGAAATTTCTTTGCTTACAAATCCAAATCAGGTAACTAAAGAGGACCTGGAGGTTGCTCTCATCGACGAAATTGCAAAGTTGAAACAAGAACACGATAACGCGTTGATTGAGATGGATGGACAACATAAAAAGAAGATTGAGGTGATTAAACGAGGGCAACAACCTACAAAAGAACTGGAATTAAAACATCGCAAGGAAATCGAGAGACTGAAAAAGGAATTTGAGAAAGAGAAAGAAAGCCTGGAAACAGAATGCAGAAAAGAGCAATTCAACTTGCTGAAGAGTTTCGAGTTTGAGAGAAATGACTTGGACCAACGATATGAAGAAATTTTCAACGAGAAAGAAATGGAAATTCAGCAGAAGGAAGAAGACATGCGCTTGTTGTACGAGGGAGAGCTCGATGAACTTAAATCAATAGTAGAAAAACAAAGGGAAGAGCTGGAGGTCTCCAAACAGAAACTGGGCGACTTAGCTGGTGAAATGGAAGAGTTTGTTAGTGAGAAGAGCAGGATTGAAGAGAGATTGTACAAGGAAAACAATCAAAGCCAAAACCTAGAACAAACGATAGATAACAATCTCAGAACATATGAGAAACTCTTGAAGGAAGCTCAAGAATTACATCAGCAGGAAAACTCTGAGAAGGAAAAAGAATTTACGAGAGAGAAAAATGAACTAAAGAAACGACTGGAAAATGAAAACCTGGATTTGCAAAAGGAAAACGAAACGATCAAATTAAAGCTGGAAGAGATCCAACTGGCAACAGAGAACGCATTTGTCACAAATAGTGAGAACATTCTAGAAAGTGCTCTTGTTGGAAACAGCACCTCAGAAGAAGAACGCAGCCCTGTAATGGGGAAGGAGAAATCAGACCACGCAGGGAAAAAGAGCCCATTGCAAGGAAAAGAAACGCAAAAAGTTCCAGTCGATAAACATAAAAGAGTCGAACGCCTATTGGAGAAGAAAGAAGGCAAAGTGGAAGGACGCGTTCAGAGTAGCAAAATAGACGATGACGTAAATGCATTTCTTCACAAAATCAGGGAAAAATTGAGGAATTGCATCCCCGATGAGGAAAACGAAGACACCCTAAAAGATCTTCAAATGTGCAACAAGCGTATGAAGGAAGCAATTAACCAGACGATAGCGGAGATTGACAATCTGTGCCCTGAAAAGGATGTTGCTTCTCTGGGGGATGAGCAGCCAAAGTTTTCTATTGAAGTACAGCTTCTTGCTTTGGAGAACATTCTAAAAGAAGGCGACTTCTCCGGGAGGAATAAAACACCTGGTAAAGATCAATTGAGCGAGAAGTTGAGAAGTATTTTAAAAAATGCTCACAGACGCCATGAAGTGGAGAAAATAAAGTTAAAAGAAGAACACCAAGAAGAAATCAACAAACTGCTAAAAGAGATTGCCGATGAAAAGAGAGCGAGAGTACAAGACTCTTTGGAAACTTTGAGATACTTTCAACAGCTAGACCCTAGTGGGGACCAATTTCAAAATTATGGTGCGTTGAAACCGCCAACGGAAGAAAGATGTACATCAACAGATGATCTTCATTGCACGAAGGACATGAGCAGCCCTAATAGAAAGACAAAGACAGGTAAAGAAAACCGTACAATTCCTTCAGACATAGAGGAAGAGAAAGAAGATATGAAACGCTCGATTGATGAATTGGAAAAGAGTTTCATGAAAGAGAAAGAACTGCTCATGGAAAAACTCCAGACACAGCACAAGGAGTTTGTGATGAGAGCTGATGGGGAGATAATTGAAAATCTCCTAAAGCAAAAGTCTGCTTTAGAAGAGGCGTTCAATCTCGAAAGATTCCACTTAAGCAGACTTTATTATCTGGAAATGAAAGAAGAACTGGAGGATAGTCTTTGCTGCAAGAAAGAAAAAATTAAAAGAGAATTCGAGCGTGACAAGATGGTCATCGTTTTAAAATACGAAAGTGAAATTGCAGACTTGCACAGCTTGCTTGCCGAGAAAGGAGAAATGGAACTCAGGCTGCTGCAAGACAGAAATGTCACAATGCAAAAGCTACTAGCCAGCCAGAAACGAAAGAGCCCTGAGAGAGGTAAGGTTGGAGACAAAAGGAACAAAAAAGAACAACTAGAAAGAGAGAAAGAGAAGCTGGAAGTAAAAATTCCTCTTAAAAAAGAAATTGCTGACCTACAGAAGAAAAGGCAACAAGAACACGAAGCAGCCGTTGCTAACCTTAAAGAAGCTTTCGATCTGATAATGGACATTATGTCCAGCCTGCCATCATTCTCAAGGGAAGACGACCAACAACTTGACCGATATAGTTTTGTTAGCGAGGATCCGATTACTTCGTCTGTTAACTCACCTGAAGACAAAACCAGTGAGAGAAGCATGAAACTAACTAAACAACTTCTGTTATCTGAAGACGAAATCTGTAGCAAAGATGAGTTAAAGGCTGCTCTAGAAAACCTTGTAGAACAAGTTCTGAACGAGGACGAAGATTCAGTTTATGACTCAGAGACAACCTCTGGTGCGAGTTCAGATCTGGAGTCAGACGATTCTGGTCCTACGACCGTGAACGGTGAAAGCGACGAAGGAGCGTATTCCGGGCCTGAGTCGAGTGATGGTGATACATTGCACATCAAGAAAGCAGAACTAGATTTTGCCTTCAGTCTCGAGAGGTTCAACCTTGGAAGAGTTTATTATGGAGAATACAGAGACAGCTTGAGGAAGGCCATGAAGAAACTAGCCAAGGCGAAGGACTCTCTCCGTAATAAGAGAAAAGATCTGGAAAATGACATGCTTAGTGGGATCCAAAAGCTTGTCGAGAGAACAAAATTTGGTGACAAAAGTAGACCAGTATCCAGAAGAGGCACAGATGCAGAAACCCCTGAAGGAGAACAGGCAGTCATCACTGATCACGAAGACAGGACAGAGGACGACATTAATGGTAGAGAACCTACCAAAATCAACAAGGAAGACGATAGGACAGCGAATGTGAGCGGAGATGATACGTTATTAGAGGATTTCCACGGAGACATAGAAACCAACCACATAGAAAAGAAAAAAGGAAATTTTCAAGAGAAAATTCCCCAAGAAACACTTGAACAACCATATTTACCTGGAGATGAAAGTCCAAAAGCTGTTAAGGCAGTAATCGAAGATAAAACCCCGGATAAAGTCATCTCAATTGAAAAGAACAACCAAGATCACCCTCCTGCTGAACATTACATCGAAAACGCCACTATGGCTGACAAAAACGAAACAGAAACTGACTCAGGTATAACTGAGCGAAACGAAGATAGCCCAGCCAGGCTGCTGAAAGAGCCTGGATTACTTGACGAAAAGACTAATGAGAAAAGCATGACAGAGCAAAGGGATAATATTGCTCCAACTGTCGAAACTACTGAAAGTCAAAGACTGCAATACGACAAAGAAAAAGAATCCGATTCAGGAGCCGAGATAACGCCCAAAGAGACATCGTCGGAAAAGCCGGCTTCGAAGGATGACAAATTAACCACGGGAGATAAAGGAGAGATGTCCCGAGGAAAGAAAGGTGAGGAAGAAGATGAACCAGAGATCAAAGCCAGGAATGAGTTCGTTGAGAAACGAGCTAAAAAGAACGGGGAAAATAAAGGCAATGAAAATCAGCATGCTAGAGAACTCATTCTAGCCGAAACAGAGAATTTAGGTGACACTGACGGAGAACGTTTAGAACCAGAGATCAAAGTCAGAGATCCTTCTGATGAAAAGCCATTCAATAAGAAACCTGAGAGGCCCACGAAAGAAGGAGGAGAGGCTTTCCGAAGCAATGAAGGCGTGGAGGAAGATGCAGACGAAAGACAAGAGTTCATAGAAGAAGAGATCAAAGCGAAGATTAAAGCGAAAGTTTCCACTTTTGAGGAACCTTTTATCCAGAGCACTGAGAGACCTACAGTAGACAGAGAGTCTCTTGAGAAATATGAAGACTCGGAAAAGTTAGACAGCGAAGAACAATCTGCAAACGTAGGAATTTTAACGGGAGCAAAAGATGAAGACCGTGGAACGAAAGAAGACGAAAGAAACTCTGCTGAAAAGAAAAGCAAACACAAAGACGCAACAGAAGTAAGCGCTAGCGAGGATACGAAGGCATTAGACACTGAATTTGAAGTTAGAGAAAAGGAAGAACAGTCTGTCATGGGTAAAGAAGACGAAAGTCATACACCACTGGATGAAGAAAAATGGGTTGCTTATGATGATGAAGGCGAATGCAAAGAATACGATAAAACTGAAGACCATGCTATAGAACCGGACGGCGAGTCTGAATTGGGAGACGTCAATGAGTTAAAAATGAAAATTGAACTTTCTGGCATGTTGACAAAAGGAGGTGAGATCTTCGAGAAGAATGACACCCCAGAAAATGATAGACTTTCTGAAAGGTCAAACACCCAGTCCCAAACAACAGATGAGGAGATTGAGAACCTTCATCGCCAAGGTAGCAAATCGCCTGTTATCGACGAAGATCTTATTAAACAGCTGAACAGGAATAACAAAATACTTCAAGATAAGTTCCATCTACTGCGCGAATTAGTAGGCAGAGGATTTGTGGATGCAATCCAAGAACTTAGCAACGAGAAAGATAAAGAAGAAAACTTGGTAGCGCTAGAGAGTCTGAATAATCTATACGCAGAAAAGGAACAACTTACAGATGAATTAAAACAAGTCGACTCGCAGATGAAAGAGCTCTCTAAAGCTGGAGATGACAACCTTACGGATCTCAACAAGCGGCTGGATGACGAAGAAATGGGGCTCTTGCATTCACTGGGAAAAATTGACAAAAGTCTTAAAATGAATGACGATGAGAAGCTAACAGAACACCTTCTAAAGGAAAAAGAAGATGTTTGTACAAAGCTGGACGAAATTAACAACCTGCTAAACGAGCATAAAGGAGTAATGGTAGAGCCAAGAAACAGCGACGCCCTTACTTTTCCTAGACTCATCTGCAAGAGGGATGTACTAAAGGATGATTTATGCGAAAAAGCAAGACAGCTTAGCTACAAAGTAAAGATGTTGGAAAGAGCAACAGACGAATCTGGGAAAGAAAAAGAGAATATGAAAAACTCGTTAAACAGCTTGACAGCCCAACTTGCAGCGCTAGAGGATGGCTTGCAGGAAAGTGATGAAGATGCTTATCCAGCAAAGAGCAATAAAGAACTAACACCTGAAACCAAGTCTTTGGTCAAAAGTAAGGAGGACGCCGAAAATCTGACAGCAAAGTTAGAAAGGGAAATCAAGCGAGCAGAGAGTGATATTGGAAGATACGGCAGGATATTGGAAGAACAGAGAAATAGGTTACAACCCTTTAAGAGAAAAAGAACACGCATCCGAGATTCCCTCGACTTAGCCAATTTAACAGTGAGTAACGAAGGCAACCAAGTTTCAAAACAAAGCGGAGACTACATGAAAGACGGTGTTGAAGCATCCGGCAAAAGTAAAACTGAGGCTCAGTTAGTGGAGAAGGATAACGTTTCAGATAGCAATGACGTGGAAAATGAAAGACATGGAATAGTCAAGGCGAAAATTGAAGAACTGGACTTTGCGATCAGCAACCTCAAATTACCTCTCGAGCTTGAGAAGGAAGTCATTGAAGGAATTCCCGTAGCTGACATATTGGGTGTCGTCAATCGTGTTAAGCCGCATACCGAGAGGGACTTAAAATGCCTGGAAGAAAAAATACTCCAGGAACAAGACAAACTAAGAGAGGCTGGTTTCATTGATCCCCCGAAAGTAATCGAAGATTTGGAAGAAAAAGAAAATTTGACAAAAGAAATTGACGAACTGAATATTTGCAAATCAAGTGTGGACGGCTTCAGAAAGGAAGATGACTTCCCTTTTGTTAAACAACTGAAAAGATTTATCTTCAGGAAGCAGAGCTTGGAGGAAAAGATTTCCAAGCTGGACAGTGAAATCGCTAAAGAGCAGTGCAATTTTCTTGATGCCCGACAATTCAAGATTACTGGAAAGGTAAGCGCAGAATCAGAATCAAATATCAAGGGGCTTCTTGACATTAAGGGAACGTTAGTGATAGGCCTACAAGATGTCAACGACAGGATTCTACAGAGTCTCAGTACAGGTGGTTTGAAAGGATCGCAGTCTGAATTTATAGAGGAATGCGTTGAAAGAAAGGTGAAACTTGAAGACCAAATAGAGAAACTACAAGATAAAATAGACAAGGAAACAATAAGCGCTGCTGAGATGCTGACAGATCTTCTAAAACAGAAATGTGCAATCCATGAAGAACTGATAAACACTAGAGAAAATGTAATAGAAGAAGTAAAAAGGTTACAGGGAGAAGTTTCTTGTAACGCAGACATTCCAGAAGAAACGAATGAGTTTCTTAATCGAGCCCTTCTTACTCTGGAACCAGAAACCGCTGGTCCTCAAGAGTCTGCTAGTCTTCAAGAGGGACGCGAACTGCGTCAGAGACAAATAGGGATGGAAGAAAGTATCAGGGCAAAAGCAGACATTTTAAGAGAAGCTAAACGGTTGGAGCAAGATCCAGATGACGTGGAAGGCGCTATTGAACAGGTCATCAGAGAAAAGATACCCGTAGATAAAGAACTTCGAAAGATTTATGAAGACGAGAATGAAAGCAAAAGAACAAGACTTTCGTTTTCGTTTGCAAGCAAAAAACAGCAAGAAAAAGGAACCGAAGCGAAAAAACTGGAACATGAAGCAAGTGTGGACGGAGACACGCTCGATAAGTTAATCGCGTATAATACATTGGTAGGCACATCAATTAAAGAGCCTCTTAAAGATAACCATTATGTTAGTGAAGCTACACTTTCTTTGACTTCAACCCACGAGAAAGATGAGACAGACAAAGGCTCAGAACAATCAGAAAACTGCTCGGGCGACAAACGTCGAGAAGTACAAAACAACCTACGTAAAACTGAGGATCGGCTAAAAAATATGTCACAGATCTCTGGGCCTTCTGACGAGTCAGAGAAATATGACCTAGGAAAGCTGAAATCTCTGATTGCTGAAAAAGTAAGGCTGAAAGAGGACCTACGACAAACGAGGTTATTAGAAGACCTATTGAGCAAGAAGGAAACGTTATTGCAGGAACAATTTTGTGGAAAGGACGCTTGGAAAAACCACTGTGAAAGAAAAAGAAAACAAGAAACTGAGCTGAAGAAATTGAATGAGTTAATTGATCGTAGAGAAAGCGAAATGCTGGAAACTGAAGCAAAAAAGGCCGCCAAGGAAAAAAGATTAGATAATCTAAAGAACGACCAAGAAGCACTACACGAAAAAATACAAACATTAAAAGAAAACATCGACGAGGAAAGACGAATAGTTAAGGCCAGCTTAGAGGAGTTAAAGACAACCATGATTGAACACGAAAAACTTTCTAGCGAAGAAGAACAGGCACTTAAACAAGAATTACAGGTCTTGCAGGATGAGACTGAATTATGCAAAAAAGAGGCAGAAGAGGTAGAACACGAGTTAAATGCTCTTAAGAAGGAAAATAGCCAAGCTGTCATTCCTGGAGATGTGCTGAACCTTGAGAAGTTGCTACTTGAAAAAGAGAATTTAAGAGAGTATTTAGCTGAAATCGACGTGACACTTGATAACAGTCAAACCGACACTATCGAGCAAGCAGCTTCCACCAACATTGAAGAATTACGGAAACAAAAGAAAGAGGTTGAAATTAAGCTGGAAGAAATACGAGGGGAAAGAGCAAAGTTGGTCGTACAATTTGAAGATGAAGAGATGGATGAAGTGATGAAGGAGTTAGCTAAACTGAAGGATGAACTAGAAGAAAGAAAACGAGAAATTTCTGAACAAATACGTCGTTCGGGAGTAGTAGGCAAACTTGCGGAGAAAAGAAAAGAACGTGAAAGTAAAATTCCACGTTATTATATCGAAGGAATTTTAGATGAAATGGCAAGAGATGAAAAGACACTGACTGAGTTGATAAGAGAGCAAGAGGACCTAAAATCTGCCTCTCAAAGACAAAGTGAACGTTTGGAACATATGGTTGACTTGGTGAAGTCCAAAGTTGGCGATGATCTTTTCAACGTTATAACATCAATCGGTCCTGAAGACAGTCAACCAGACAGAGAAAATGAATACCGACCAGGTATAGATGAAGTACAAGGTAATGAGGCAACCATCAGTAAAATACTCAGTGATATAAGCGCAGAAAATAAAGAACTGAGACACATGAATGGTGAACTCAATTCAGATTTGGAAACCCTCGAGGAGAAAATTGGGGAGGAATTGATTGAAGCCCTGTTGAAACAAAATCCGCCAGGGGGAGAGTTACAAGACGTTATAGTCGCAGCTCTAGACAGTGAGGAGACGCTGACAAGTTTGTTTTGGAAACAAAAGGAAGAAATGGAATTAATTGAGGACATGCTTGGAAGAGACCTCTTAGCTTCTGTTTTAGGGAAGGAAGACACACTTGACACAAGCAATGATGCAGATTCCGCTTTGGAACTTGTGGCTCCTACCATAATGAAAAAATACGACGAAGATCTTCAACATGTCATTGCCGTGTACGAAAAAGAGCTGGATAGTATTTCGCATGAAAATGACTTGCTGAAAGAAAAGCTGGGCAAAGATCTTTCTCAAGCGCTTCTACAAATGAGCAAACTATCAGAACCTCAGGTGGACATGCACAATACAGAACAAGATCCGTATAGTCCATCTGGCCCACAAGATATAAAGGCAGGTTTTGATGAAGTACAGTTTGAGGGGACACCTCTCTCAACAGCTGTCACAAAAGGTGGCAACTCTCAGTCTTTTATTGAAGGGCACGTGCTTCCATTGAAAGAAAGCTATGACAGTGATTCCACAATTGCTGCTGGTTGTGAAACCGATGGTGAAACTGAAAGAACAGCGAAGGAAAGTATTGGTAGTCATGATGTCCTCAAACCCGAGGCGATAGAAATTAAAGAACCTGAGGCACGGCAAAACCAGCAAGTGGAAGATATAGATCACTTTAATGTTACCGACACTCTATCAGAAGAAGAAACTACGCCATCCATTGAACAATCTAACATCGAGGCCAGAATCAATAACATTGTTGAATCATATTTTGGTTCTCCAGGTCAGAAAAGCAAATCTCACTTTTCTGACGAGGAGGAAGGAATGGCGAAGGGATCCTTAAAGGCGCCAACGATAATGAGACGCAATGGTAACACACTTGAGGAGGTCATTGCTCAGTACGAAAACGACCTTGTAAGATCGGCAAACGAAACAATTGGCGATGATTCATCAAGAAGAGATGACAGGTCTGACTTCGAAATTCTAGATGACATTCCTAAAGAAGAGGAAACAATGCAAGGTATTCTTAAAGCCCAAGAGAAGAACAGGGAAATCCTGCATCTCCTGAAAGAGAGACTTGGAGAAGACCTCGTCTACGCCTTGGTCAATGAGACAGTAGAAGACCGGCACTTAGATGATCCAACGACCGATGACATCACAGCCAGCAAAGGAGAAAAACATGCGATAAAATTGGAGACAGTAGGCCTTGGCGAGTCAAAGGAAGACGACAAAAGGAAACCTCAAGAAAAATCACAACTTTCTCAAACGCGTGAGCCATTTAAGGAACACACGTTCCCTGAAGCCAAAGAAAAGGAAGATTTGAAGAACAAATTTTCTCCAAGGACAAAGCCTGCAATCATCATAGATGACGACAGCTACTCAGGGCAGAGAAACCTTCCTGAAGAAGATCTAGCAAATAAAAGGACATTAAAGGCACCAAGTATTGCTATTGAAAATAAGAAAACTCTTGCTGACATCATAGCGTCGTATGAAAATGGACTGGATTCGTTGCAGTCTAAACTGGGACCGTCGTTGACAAATACGCTGCTATCTATGGAAAACCTAACCATCGGCGAAAGTGAAGACAGTAATCACAGAATGAGAGAGACACCTAATAAGGAACGGGAAGAAGAAGCACCAAGCAAAAAGGAGCAAGGAAAGTCTGACGACAAGGACATTGATATGAAAATTGATAACAAAGTAACAAATGCGCAGGAGAAATCGGCGGAACTAGTCAGCGTCGAGGAAACCTATTCAACTAAAGAATTAAAAGCACCTGATATCATGGCAACAAGTGGGAAGACCCTTGAAGAAGTGATAGAAGATTACGAAGAAAGAATTAACGAAGAGCTTAACAACCTTGAGAAGGAAGTCAGTCTCCTAAAGGAAAAACTTGGTACAGACCTCTTCTATACCCTTCTCCCGCAACCAAATATCGAAGGAGAGCCATCTCAAACAGAGAAAATAATAGACCAGCAATACCCTAAAGAATCCGAACCTAAATCCTTTTCAATGGTAAAAGAGGTTTCTGCAGCAGACGATTTAAAAGCAAAATCATTATTACGAGACGACGGCAGTACCGTAGAGAATGTCTTAAGAAAGTACGAAAGACAGCTCGAGGAACTTGCAAAGTTAGTTCCAAATGAAAATAACGGAGGCATCTCGATTTTAGACCTGACATCCAGTTACGAAGACAAGCTGGCAGAATTTAAAAACGAAAACAAGGCATTTGCAGACCGTTTAAAAAACCTAACAGAAATCATAGGTCCCGAACTTCTAAACAAGTTAGAAAATATGGAAGTCGAAGACAGCAGAGTAAACGATGAGGATACCGATGGCGTTGGGGAAGATGGTGTAAAGGTGGCTGAGACAATGCAAAAGGAGGGCAAGTCGCTTGAGGAGGTTGTAAGGAATTACGAGAAAGAACTAGACATTTTAAGGCAAATGCTTCCAGACCAAGGTGAAGAAAACAATTCTATTTCAGACATAATTAAAGGCTACGAAGGCAAAATCGATGATCTTGAAAACAGAAACAAGAGTCTTCAAAAGGAACACGACAGACTTGTCAATAAAATTGGTAGCGACCTTGTTGGGGATATTGAGACGCTCATGTTGGATGACAAAGAGTCTGATGGAGACATCGTCCATGACTCAGATAGCAAATTGTCTACAAAACAAGCAACATTCAAATTCAAAGATGAAGGCCGATTGAACGCCCCAGAAATTATGCGAAGAGACGATTCAACACTTAAAGACGTATTGGAAACATACGAGAAAGCGCTAGGACTTCTTCCCCGCCGACCAGCTCCTCCCGATGACAGCTTTGTTGACGGCAAGATGCATACGTTTCACGGCTTAATAAGAGAGAATAAGATTTTGAAAGACGCCCTTGGTGATAGTTTAGCAACAGACCTTCTAGCAACAGCAGAGAAGGCAACTCCACCAATTTCGGGAGACATAAATCCAATGTTTCATTTACAGATCGCATCAAAGGAAGGTGATGTGACAGGAGAATTAAACGGTCAGTCTGAAGGGAAAAGTAAGGAAGTGGCGGCTAAACCTGCAGAAAACATGAAACAGCCAGGTCAACAAGACGCTAAGGATGAGTTGGCCATTTGTTCTGATGTTGGTAAACTGGAAGCCGAGAAGCCTGTAAAAGATGCAAAAGAAACGTTCGAAAATATCCTCAAAAACTACAAGAAGGAGCTTCAAGCACTACGCAAACTTGTTCCCAGTGAGACCAGTGAAGGAGTCCCAGTGTCCTATCTGGTAAACGAGTACGAAGATACGATCGAGAAATTAGAAACGGAAAAGAATACTTTGTTGAAGTTGCTACATGACCTTAACAAAAATATTGGGCCCGGTCTTATGGATGAGATGAAAAAAGAAACTGGCAGTGATCGTTTGGATGGCAAGAAGCCTTTTGACCTCCACGCTCCTACTTTAATGGAACATGAAAACAAGACACTGGAAGGCGTTATAAAACGTTATGAAAATGAACTGGAAGCCCTTCGAAAATTAGTACCTCACCAAGGTGAAGAGGCAGGCGCAATCTCAGATATCATAAAAGACTATGAAGACAGACTTGAAGACCTTGGTGATAAAAACGCAATTCTTAACGACGAGCTATCTGACCTTGAGGAGAAAATTGGTCACGGCCTCTTCATAGATCTCAAGAACGTGGCAGTAAACAAAGTTCAGGCGACAGAAAGTGTGATCGAGACAAATGAGAGTAGCAATACCAGCGTGAATAAACAATCTCACGGAGATCGTTTGGATGACAGGAAGCCTTTTGATCTCCACGCTCCAATGGTAATGGAAAATGAAAAAGAGACACTGGAAGGAGTAATAAAACGTTATGAAAATGAACTGGATGCCCTTCGAAAATTAGTACCACATGAGGGTCAGGATGCAAGCGCATTGTCACATATCATAAAAGACTATGAAGACAAACTTGAAGACCTTGCTGACAAAAACAAAATTGTCAACGACGAGTTCCGTGGACTTGAAGAGGCAATTGGTCACGGCCTGGTTACAGATCTCAAGAACTTGGCAGTAAGGAAAGCTGGAGCGATGAGGAGTGGGAGCGCGACAGATGAGAACGGAAATACCAGCGCGAATAAAGAATCTGATAGCGATCGTTTGGACGACAGGAAACCTTTTGAACTCCACGCTGCTATTTTAATGAAAAATGAAAACAAGACACTGGAAGGCGTTGTAAAACTTCGAAAATTGGTACCACACCAAGGTGAGAAGGCAGGGGAAGTATCAGATATCATAAAAGATTATGAGGATAAACTTGAAAACCTTGCTGACACAAACAAAATGCTTAAGGATGAGTTATGTGGACTTCAGGAGAAAATTGGTTACGGACTGGTCACAGATCTCAAGAACTTGGCAGTAAGTGAAGCTGAGGCGAAAGGGAGCATAACTGAAATAGAAGAGAACAGCGCAGTGAAAATGAAAAGAACGCTCAAAGCTCCTGAGATAATGAACGAAAAAAGTTTGCCACTGGAAAATATCGTGGCAACATACGAACAAGATCTTTATAATCTGGAGAGAGAAAACAATGTTTATAAGAACGGTCTTGGTCAGGGCCTCGCTTTAGTTTTAATACAACTGGCCAAGGACAGAGGTAGTTACTCTCCTGAAGAATTTGAAACCTATGACCTGCTGGCTACTTCTAAATCAAGTAAAGAGCTGCCGGATAAACAGGAGGGGCAGAGCGAAGAAACAAATCCCAGAAACACGAAGCAGCCATTACAGAAAGCTGTTCACGATGTAGAAACGGATGATCCAGCGACACGTACAGATGAACTTAAAGCAATTAATATTCTGAAGGAGGAAGGGAAAGACCTCGGAAAAATATTGAAAAGCTACGAAAAGGAACTAGAGGCACTGAGACAAATAACTCCTGACAAAAAAGAAGATGGCATGTCAATTGCAGACCTGATTAACAATTACAAAGACAGGTTCGACAATTTGGAGAGCGAAAACAATCTTTTATCGAGGAAGTTGGATAACCTCGTTGAGACTATCGGCCAAGATCTTTATGATGCGTTAGAATATTTTCACCTCGAAGGAAAGGAAGGCGGTGCCAAAGACTATCCCAGTGATAGAGAGATTGACATAGAAGTGGTTAATGTGATGAAAAGTGATGATAGGACCCTAGAAAACGCTGTTAAAAGTTATGAAAAAGAGTTAATTGCTTTAAGGAAATTGGTGCCTGTTGAACAAGGTGAAAGTGGCTCGATATCAGATGTTACCAAAGAATACGAAGACAGACTGGAAGAACTTCAACAACAAAACAAGGATCTCAGCACGAACCTAGAAAAGCTAGAAGAGAAAATCGGAAGCAATCTTTTCAAGGATCTTAACGAAACCTACCCAGAGGGAGATGATGTAGGAAGTATTTCTGACATTGTTGGTTCCCAGCGGAAAGTAAAGCAGTCAGAAACTCAGTTGAGGTCAGGAACTCCAGAACTAAAGACTAAAAAGGAACTGACTTTAGAGGACATTATTACTTCACAGGAAAAAGATCTCAAAGACCTTACAAAAGAAAACAAGGCATTAAAAGATGGACTTGGCCCGAGGCTTGCAAAAACGTTGCTAAATGTGACAGAGGAAAAGAAAATGTCTTCTCTTAAGGATTTGGACTCCCAGAGTCATGAAAGCAAAACGAAAGTCAACGAGGAACGAATGTCTTCGACGTTACCGAAGAAAGGAAAGGGATATAAAAAACAAAGTATCGACAAAGGAAGTATGGAGGACTTAACTGAAGTGTACACCCAACCGCTTGACCAAATCAACAGAGATGGGACAGACGTAAGCACAGCTTCTCCACTTGGTGATTTGAAAGCCGAGACTCTTATAACAAATGAAGGCCAAACCATAGAGTATATCCTAAAAAACTACGAAAAGGAACTTGAAACACTAACGGAACTAATTACCAGCAATGATGAAATCTCCATCTCAGATGTGGTTGCAAAGTACGAGGACTCTATCGAAAGCCTGGAAAATGAAAAGCATCTTTTAATCAGCAGACTAGATAATTTAGAGCAGAAGATTGGCCCTAAACTATTTAGCGCAGTAGAGAATGGAGAGCCGGCGGTAGATCTAAGATTAGAAGACGATAAGGATTACAGACACGAGGGTACATTAATAGCTCCAGGAGTTATGCAGGCAGAGGAAAAAACCCTTGAAAATGTAGTCAAAACATACGAGAAGGAACTAGATGCCCTAAGAAGTCTGCTTGCAAACGACGGAGAAGGACGATCCATTAATGATATGGTGAAGGCTTACGAAGACAAACTCCACCAGCTTAGAGGACAAAACGAGAGTTTGAGAAGTAATTCAGAAAGATTAGTAAAACGAATTGGACCCAATCTTGCCAATGAAATTCAGAAACTTGAAGAAATCAGCAATGGTATAATTGAAGGTGTCCGCGAATCAGACGAAAAGTCGGATTCGGAGACTGAAGATCCGGTCAAAGATTTGAAGGTCACTAAGATTATGGATGTAAAGAAGTCTACTTTAGAAGAGGTATTGGAAACATATGAAAATGCGCTTGGAATTCTCCTGAGTGACTCGTCGTCTACTATGGATGAGTTAAACTCAGAGAGTTTTGTTGACAATCATACGAGCACTATCGAGGAACTAAAGCAAGAAAATGATATCCTTAAAAACAGCCTCGGCGTAAAGCTATCCCAAAGATTGTTAGATATCGCGAACGACGACGGAAGTTTATATAAAAACGAAGGAACAGCTGAAATCTCGGACGGAGAAACGGACCGTGCTTTCAAAGCGAAAGATTCCATCACTATCTCTAAGTATCCGCCTAATGAAACCAGTAAGAAAAATGCTATGAGAAAAGGTCAGTCTTTACCAGGCGAATTGAAAGCTGAAAGGTTTGTTAGAGAGGAAGGGAGAACAATAGAAAACATCTTGAAAAATTATGAAAAAGAACTGGAAGCTTTGAAATCGTTAGTTCCTAGTGATTCGGACCAACCAACTGACGCTATTTCGAGACTAGTGACAAAATACGAGGACGAGATAGACGTGCTCAAAAAGGAGAAAAACAACTTCATGGAGCGATTAGAGTTTCTTGAGAGCAAAATTGGTCTTGATCTGATGAATGACATGGAAAAGCAAAAGTATTTGGATACGAAGGACAACAAGGAAGGTTTGGAAGATGTAGCAGGCGAGCTAAAAGCTCCAGGTATCATGGAAGAGGAGAACAGAACACTTGAAGCAGTTATAAAGTGTTACGAGAAGGAGCTTGATGCCTTTCGCAAACTAGCTCCCGACCAAGAGGATGGTCAGCGTGTTTCTATTTCCGACATCATCAAAGATTACGAAAAACAATTAGACGAACTTAAAGACAAACATAATGCATTTCAAAGTGATTTAGACTCCTTGACTGACAGACTTGGCAGAAATCTTGTAAACGACATTCAGAGGCTAAGCAAGGATGACATTGAAAGGGAATCGTCTTTTAAGGACGAAAACGAAAATAAAGGAGAAATGAAAACCGTTGGAACAGGAAAACAACTTAACGCACCAAGAATCATGCAGGAAAACAATTCAACGCTTGAAAGTATTCTTGAAATATATGAAGACACCCTCGGATTTACTTTTGACAGACCAGATTCTCCCAGTGAAGACACAGAAAACGCTAAAGTCACTGAAAACCAGTTGCAAGCATTTAAGGACCTGCAAGAAGAACATAAAATCCTTAAAAACACTCTGGGAGAAACATTGGCCCGAAACATACTAGATATGGTGAAGGCGAAGGAACGCGTAGCTTTGGGCCACGATGACGACTCTATGCAGTGTAAAGATGCTGAGCATCATGATACTTTCTCCGAAATGGCACAAGACGGAGGGTATTTTGACAGGTTGGTGTGGACTCCACGGGATAACTTTAAAGCAACTGCATTAATGAGAGACAACGGAAGCACGGTAGAACACGTTTTGAAGAATTATGAAAAGGAAATAGAAGCTCTTTCAAAGCTAATTCCAAGTGAGACAGAATTGGGCTATTCAATATCAGACCTCATTATGGACTACGAGGAAAGGATTGAAGGTTTGAGAACAGAGAGCTGTAGCTTACAAAGCAGGCTGGAAAACCTTACGCAGAAAATTGGCCAAGATCTTGTAACTGACTTGGAAAGTCCAGCTTCCTCAACGAAGAGAGGTGAGGATGAATTAAAAGCAACAGAAGTCGTGCAGAATGAAGGTAAAACGTTAGAGTACATTGCACGAAAATATGAAAAGGAACTCGACGCGCTTAGAAAGATTATTGCTGAGCGAGGAGAAAACCCATACACCATTGCCGATATGGTGCAGGAATGCCAAGACGAAGTCGAGCGATTAAAAACAGAGAATGAAAGCTTGAAAAATGAATTTGGCATTCTGAAACAAAGAATTGGCTCTGACTTAATAGAAGACGTTATATCAATAAAGACTGAGGTAGCGAAAGGTGATTCTATCACTAACGAAGAAGCACAAATGTTAAACAACCAATCAAAACTAAAAGCCCCAAGAATCATGCAGGAAAAGGACGTAACTTTGGAAGATGTCCTGCAGTCATACGAAACGGCTCTGTCTACTGATCCCGGTGATGAGGTGATGTCAAAGGTACGCAACGATTTGGACGATAAAAAAATTGAAAATCTACAACGGGAAAACAAAGTGTTAAAAGACCGCCTTGGCGATAGCTTGGCGCAAAGACTATTAGAAGCTAGCGTCGTGAAAGATGTTGCTCGTTCAAACCAATTTGATGACCACAAGAGTCCGACTCCAGAGTTGCCCAGAGAAACAAGTGAAGAAAAGGAAGCCGGGAAGAGTGAACACCCATCTCCTGAAGTTTTGGCAAACGAATTGAAAGCGACGGCACTGATAATAGACGAAGGAAGAACGATAGAAAATGTTCTTCAAAATTATGAAAGGGACCTTGACGCTCTTAATAGAATTGATCGCAAAGAAGCTGAGATGACGCCTTCAGATAATGCAACATACGGCAATGAAAGTTTAAAATTCAGTTTGAAAAAAGGTAAACAGGAAGCCGTTGCTGACAGGGTAGGTGACCCAATTACAAGTGCTTCTAACAGAGTAAGAACAAGTTTGGATGACGAGATAGAACTTTTAAAAGAAAAAGTTGGATCTGACCTTATAAACGAATTGCTGCTGGTCGATGAGAATGATTCAGGATCTAAAAGAAGATGGGAAGCAGTTGAAAAAATGAAGGAGGAGGAAAATACTTTGGCTGATATTTTAGACACCTATGAACGGGAGTTAGAAAGATTAAAAAGGGAAAAGAATGCCATGGAGGTTCTAGTCAATGACAATGAAGGCGACGACCAGTCTGCTCTTGACATCATTTCGCAATACGAAGATGAAATCGAACACCTAAAGGATAAAAATAAAGAATTTGAAGCACGATTGTCGGTCCTAATTGCACGGATAGGTGATAACCTGATAAAGGATGTTCTCAGCATTCACTATCATCAGGCAAGAACACCTAGGTCCTCGTTGAGGGCTCTTGAAATAATGGGAAAAAAGGAGAAACAACTTTCATCCATTTTAGAGCAATATGAAAATGACATTAACAAATTGTCAAGGGAGAATGAAATGCTTAATGTTATTGCAAGCAAACAAAACGTGAACGGGGAGCCGTTAACAAGTGTTGTTTCGGAATACGAGCGGAAGATTCAAAAACTGCTAGATGACAAACATAAGACAGAAGTCAACCTCAGGGTACTGTCTGAGAAAGTGGGAGGATCTTTAGCAAGTGCTCTTCTAAGACCAGGTGAAAAGGGACAGTCAACACCGCTAGATGCCCTTCAAATTATGGAAAATGAGAGAAAAACTCTCGCTGAGGTCACAGAACAATACGAAACTGATCTTGCAAGGATGAAGCGAGAAATCGGTGAATTGAAAGGCCTTGTTTCAAAAGATTTAGAAAAGTCGTCGTTTATGGACAGAATTTTAAAGTACGAAGATGAGATCTCAAAACTAAATAACAAAATACAAGAACAAGCTCTACTGGAAAAGAAGGTAGGCATGGATTTGTCAAGACAGCTGACAACGTTGGACGAAAATGTAGGCGAAAGGTTGCATAATGTCACATTCAAAGCCATTGACATCTTGGAGAAAGACAAAGATACGACACTCGCTGATGTCCTAAAAGATTACGAGGAAGAGCTGGGAATAAAGGAGCATGAAATATTGACACTTAAGGAATTGGTGTCGGGTGACATCCTGGAGATAGCAACATCCCAAGAAAACGAAATCGATGAACTCAAGAAATTAAATTCGATTCTTGCCAATGAGCTGGACTTGATATCTGATAAAGTCGGGAGGGAGCTGACTGACGAAGTTATGAAAAGGCCACATCAGCAGCGGAAACCAGAACTAAACCAGTCTTATATTAAAATTGTCGAGAGAATGGAAACTGAAGCAAAGCCCCTGGCTGATATTCTTGAAGACTATGAAAAGGAAATAGCGCTGACGCGTAACAGAAACGAAGAACTGAGAAATAGAGAGAATAAATTTGCAGAGGTTTCCGAGAAAATTGGGAAAGATCTTTTGAATGAGCTTTTAAAAGGAGATTTACCCGAGGGTTCTCAAACCGACACTAAACCTCTATTTCAAGCCTTAGAGTTAATGTCTGTGGAAGAGAAAACGTTGGGCGAAGTTATTGTCAACTACGAAAACGAACTGGAAAAACTGAAAAGGGAAAACGGGGCCCTTCGCCTGTTGTCAGAGAAGGGAAACTCCCAAGGTAATCCAGTCCTTGACATTTTATCTAATTATGAGGAGAAAATCGAGAAACTAACAGAAGAGAACAGAGAGTTCAACAAAAGATTGCAGAAACTTTCTGAAAGAGTAGGGCCTGAATTGACAAACGAGTTGCTCAAACTGCCAGATGAACTGGGCAAATCGTCTGCGGAACCTGTAATTGAGTTACGAGCATTGAAAACACTCAACGACGGTCAAAACACACTAGCCCATGTGCTGCAGAACTATGAGAGGAGACTAAGAGAAGGCGAGGAAGATGACCTTGGTCCTTTAATTTCGGGAAAGCCTATCACAGAGGATGTCAAGTATGCGGAGCTTGTTCGTGTCAGTGAAAGCGAGCCCGAAATTATTGTTTCAAAAGACGAGCCATTTGAAAAAAGCAGATACCTACAAAGAGATGTTTTGAATGAAATTGATTCTGATTTGTACCGGCCTGTTGACTCTAAAGAAATTTCACCGGCAGATCAAGAGCAAATTAAAAACCTTGTCGATATTAACACAACTTTACGGAACAAAGTCGACAGGTTATCCAGGAAGGTAGGCAGAGAACTTGCAGACGAACTGATGAGGCCCCCTGAAGATAGGGACGATGACTTCAAAGCAGCAGTCAAGTTCTCTTCGGTACGGAACCTTAACGCTTTTGATGACGTAGTCACAGAAAGAGCTACATTAGCTCACGTGCTGGAGAGCTATGAAAAACAATTGAAGGGAACATCGCAAAACGAGAAAATTGATCCTGGCGAACCTCTTGTTGAGGGTCGCATTTTGAAAGAGGACATTAAGCGAGCCCAGTTGGTACCCGCCGATGAGTACGAACTAACAGCTTTGATTATGCCTAGTGATCAGTGCTCTGTCGAGGAAAACATATGTGATACTAGTGGAGGGGAGGTCGTTAGCCAGCACAAGCTTCCCAGCCCTGATTCTCACTTGGTACAGGGTGAAGGCACAGCCGCTACAAACAAACATGCTGGACAGAATGAGACCGATGGTCACATAGTTTCAGCTGATTTGGATCTAACGGCTTTAGAGGACCTTATTTGGGACACACCGCAAACCGTGACACATCCTAAAGAATCAGTCACGGAATCAGCATCCCGCAAGGATCAGGAAATAGTTCATGAAGAAATTATAAGAGTTGCGATTCCCACGCGTGAAGAGCATTTCAATTCCGAATACATGGAAGAGCTTTTTAGCAGTGATTTTGCAGCATTAAAGCAAGAGGATCAATACGAAGAACCAGATTCAAAGTGGGTTGAAATGTACTTGAACGAAAAACCATCAGAGACAAGTGAAAGCGATAACGATGAGTTGGAGAGCCTCAAGAACAAGGTCAAGGAGCTAGAAAAAGAACTTGAGGAAGAGAAACGTTTGAAAGACAAGTACGAGAAAGATGTTCAGGATCTGCTAAGGGACATTGTTGACCTCAAGATGAAACAAACAGTCGACGAAGACGACGAAACGCAAGAGTACACGCGCAATAGGATAAAAGAAGAGATCGAGTTAAAGCAGGACAACAAACGACTTCAGGAAGACTTAAGAAAGGAAAAGAAGAGAAGACTTTCCATAGAGGAAAGCAAGAAGGATTTGCTGGATGAAGTAGATAGCTTGATGAGAGAAAAAGAAATCCTTCTGAAACAACAAAATGATGCGAAAGACAATGAAAAACTGTTAGAAGACATGATCAATTTAAGGAAGAAACTTGGAGAACTAGACACAGAAAATAAGCACTTAAATAAGGAAGTTAAAGAGCTGAAAGAGGCGTTGAGCGAAGTGTTGGTTAATCACGATGGCGAGAAAAACAAACTACTTGTAGACTGCGAGAAAGAAAAGTCACAGATGATGGAAGAACTTATGTCTTCAAAACTTGAACTCGAAACTCAGCTACAGGAGTTGCTAGGAATGAATGAAGATCTTAAAGGAACAATCAATAACCTTCAAGACGAACTCAAGGAATCAAGTGAAAAGTTATCCATGGAAGGAGCAACTCCAGCCGAAAACGAACCCAGGGGTGCTGAAATCAACAACAATGAGGAAACCAATATTTTCTTAGTGCAGAAGTTAAAACTGTGGGAAAAAGAAGCAAACGAAAACGAAAGAAATCTTCTGTGTGAAAGAGAGAAAAATGAGAAATTGAAAAAACAGCTTGTCGAAACAGAAAATGCACTTAAGCAGACGTTGACCAAGTATCAAGACGAAATGAAATCCATACAGACAGAGAAAGCAAAGCAAGAGGATGAACTGCGGAAAGAAATTGAAATTCTTGCAAGCAAGCTTCAGCTAGAAAAGGAGTCAGCTGAGCAACAACGACTAGACTTGGAAAACATTGTTCAAAGAGAAAGGGAGCGTTTGAAAGGAGATATGGAGACAGAACACGAACGGGAGAAGAAGAGATTAAAGTATGAATTCGAAGATAAAGAAGAGGAAATCAGTAGGCAAGGAAGGAAGCGTTCTGCAGAATTAGAGGAGCAATGGAAGAAGGAAAGAGAAGAACTACAAGCAATCTTTCGAGCCGAGAAAGAAAAACTGCAAAAAGCGTTTGACGATGAATTGGACAGAAAAATAACTGAAAATGACGAGCAGTACAAACGAAAGAATGAAGAAATGACAAAGGAAATGAATCAGAAGTTTGCTGAAGAGAAAATGGAGATTAAAGCAACCATCGAGAAGAAGATTTATGAGCAGTTACTCGATAAAAATATAACTGCGGAAACTGACTTTCAAGAAGTTCTTTCTAAAATTTTGCAGGAACATGCTAAAGAGATCGAGGGCGTGGAGAATGATATACGGAAATCCGAGGAAAGGTTTAAAGAAGACAAAAACAAGCTGATTGAACAAAATGATAGTGAAAAAGAAGCTTTGAAGAAATTACACGAAGACGAAAAGAAGGCCCTTGAAACCACAATTCAAAACCTTTTAAAAGAAGTCGTTAGACTAAAGCAACAAAGAAAAGAAATTAGAATGATTCACAAGAAGGAGAAAGAAACTATGGAAGATATTTACGAGCGAGATAGAATAAAGCTTAAGGAAGATTGGGAACAATACAAGAGAGATTTGCTGGAGAAACTTCAAGAAGACTTTGACAACAGATTAGCAAGCGAGACGACAAAGCTTGAGACGAGGCTAGAAGAGATTAAACAAGAGCTGGGCAAATCGGAACAGAGGAGAAAAGAACTAGATGAACGTTTGAAAGGAAATCCCATTGATAGTGAAAGTGCTAAAGCCTGTGGAGAAGCCAAGGGTGACAAAATTGACAAAGATGATGAGGTGCACGCAAGGGAGCTAAAGGCCGTGAAGAAAAGCTTAGAGGAGGAATATGACAACAAGCTTAAAGAAGAAAAACGTAAATTTGAAGAAACGTTGCAAGGCTTAAGGCGTGAAATTGGAAACCTGCAAGAAAAGCGTAGGCTCATTCAAGACAAGATCTACAACCAAGACCCTACTCTTGTGGACAGAAATTTAATAGAGAAGAGTATTGCGAATTACAAAGCGGAAATACTGTCGAAAATGGAGGAAGAAGTAGCACAAAAAATAGCCCGCGAGAAGAAGCCTCTCGACGAGACTATAAAAGAACAACAGATAGAAATCGATGATTTGAAAAAACAACGCTGGGAGCTGCGGAACCAGATAAGGCGAGAACGATCCAAACTAGAGGAAGAGTTTGACCTAGAGCGGGAAAGAATGGAAAATCAGTTCTTAAGGGAAAAAGAAGAGTTGAAAAACAAGCTCGAGACTAGATTGCAACGAGAGATGACAAAACGATCCATGGAAGACAAAGTTCACAGAGCCCTTAGCCCGATTTCGAATGTGAGTACCGAATGTTACTTAAAAAAAACATCAGTTAAATGAATAAAAAACTTTAAGGTTCTGCATAAAATGGAACAGAAGACTAAATAACAAGGTGCAGTTTCGGCTCTGCATCATATTAAACTGTATACTAATCGCTATCATTGTCCATATCAAATATCGGTATTGTTATATTAACAGAGTGTCTATTAGATAACCAGCACTACGAAATATGCACGTTAGGTAAGATGGAGCCACGGAGAGAAATAAAAAAAAAACAAATGAATATATGTGCTTTTAGACTGACATTTGTAGAACATGGTCAAGTGAATTTTATTTTCGTGGGGCCTTTGTTATAGAAATACTAAACCAAGACAGCTAGTTAAATATGCATAAATGACAAATTGCTCTTTTGCAAG
>CM042748.1:19813130-19824266 GCA_022496165.2 Catalaphyllia jardinei
CTTGAAGGAAGAAATGACTGAAAAATTCAAAAAAGAGAATGCCGAGCTCGAAAAACAATTTAGAAAGGAAACAGAACAGTTAAAGACCCAACACCACCAGAAGTTACAGCAATTGAAAAGCGAAAAAGAGGCTGTCATCTCTAAGCTAGAGCAAACTATAAGAGATCTCGAGAGCAAGATCAAGGATTTGCAAAACCAGAATGATTTGAAGTTAACAGAGCTCACAAGAGAAAACGAAAGACTAGCAGAAAGTTGCCAAAATCTGGATAGGAAGAACAAAGAAGAAACTGCTCGTCATAAAACAGAAACAGCTGAACTAAAAGAAGAAACAAAGAAACGAGAGAAGTGGATGGAAGAAAATAAGATCAAATATGAGAAAGAGCTGGCCAATCTCAAGGAAATTATTGCCAAGATGAAAGAAGAGCTTGAACAGAAAAACCTGCAACTGGCAGCAACAGAAAAAGACTTGGATCGAGTGCGAAACAACTTAAAAGATAGCCAAGAGGAATTTGATAATCAGGCAGCCGAGCTAAAGAAAAAAATCGCCCAGTTGGAGAAGGAAAGGAAGGGTCTTTTGGGTCGGATACAAAGTCTTGAACTGACCAAGAAGGAGATTATAAGTAATTATGAAGAACGGATTACCAATGAGAGAAAGGAGACAGAATCGAGGTGTCAATCACAGGTGTCGAAACTTCAAGACTCCCTGAGCAAAGAAATCCAGGAGAAAGGCAAGTTACATAATGAAATTCAAGAGCTTTTGAGGGAAGTGACAAATTGGAAAACAAAGTACAGCAATGCACAGGAAGAACATGTAAACAATACGACATATTTAAAGAACAGTCACGAGAAAGAAATGAATGACCAAATAAGTGAACACGAGGATGCTGTTGCTAGTTTGAAAAATAAGTTAGAAGATCAGAAATCTGCCAATGAGATGCTGGAAAAAGAAAAGCAGGAGCTTACTTCGACGGTTGGAGAGCTGACTTTAACTGTGGCAAGACTCGAAGAGGAAGCTACTAGACAAAGTCTAGAATGGGAGAAGGAACAAGTCTCGTTTAAAGGCAAAATTGAGAAGCTTGAAGAGGAAAACAGAAAGTTGAAAAATGAATCAGAACAGTTGCGTTTGCAATTAGAAGAGGATGAACGTCTTGGTAACGAGAATGAAGAGCAAAATAAGGCGGAGATTAATAAACTCAATTTGAAAATAAAAGAATACGAGACAAAGTTAAAGATTTCCCTGGAGTTGGAAATAGCGAATCGTGAGATGCTCAACGAGATTTCACGCGTACGTTCTCAAATTGAGGGTTTGACAGCCAAGGAAAGCAAGCTTCACCAAGAAAATGGCAACTTAAAATTAACGATAACAGAGCTGGAGTATCTGAACAGGAGGCAGACAGAAGAATTAGATTCACTGGCTAAAAAGCTTTTAGATTCAAAGGAAACGTCTAAACGTGACATGGAACAACTCAAAAAAACTCAGGAGACCGAAAGAGGAAAATTCACCAGTGAAAAAGACAAGGCACTCGGGGAAGTGGAACGACTGCGAAAGGTCATTAGTGAGCAAGAGAGCTTTATGAGACGCTTAAAAGATTCAGTTGAGTCTGCCGCTGAAGAAAAGAAAAGAAACGAGGAGAATTTCAAATTTGAGCTGCAAAGCTTAATGGAGAAGTATGAGACTGAAAGAAAGAAGGCCGAGAACTTGAGAGCAGAATTGCAACAGAAGTCTTACATTCTTGAGGAAAAGAGCAGAGAATGGAAACGCAAAACAGACGAGATCCTGTTCAGACATCGCGAAGAAAACGAAACCCTTACAAGGGAAAAAAAAACTCTAGAGGAAGATTATGAGAGGCAGTTAAAGGATTTGAAAGAAGAAGCAACAAACGAAAGAGAACTGTGTGAAAGAAAACTGAGTCAACTCGAACAGACCTACAAACACGAGATAAGCACAGTTCGCTATGAGCGCGAGCATTACTTCAGAGAGGTAACCAGCAAGGAGATAGAGAAGGCGCGGAAAGAACTTGAAAAGGAGATGAACGACCTGCAGCAGCAACTGCTGGCGGAAAAAAAGCAGCTTATCGAGGACTACAACAAGAGAATACAGGAAGAAGAAAAGAAGTATACTCAAATAGAGGAGAGGTATAACTCCGAGGTTCTTACCCTTACAAGGAACAAGTCGGAACTGGAGAACCGGATCCACGACTTAGAGAGGACGATTGAAAGGACCAAAGAGCAACTGACCTACTGTTATACTGAAGAACGCCGAAAGATAGAGTATGAGTTAGAAATGAAGTTGACAGATGTGAAAGAAAAACACAGGCTCGAACTCATAGAACGTTCCGCAATAGACACGTTGAACATGGAGGCAAAATTCAAAACCGACAGAGAGGAAATGGAAGAGAAACTTCGTTTCGAATACCAGGCTAAGATAACAGCGGAAGTGTCAGCTCGTGAGAGGGGACTGCAAGATTCCCTCTACAAATTGGAGAAAGAATTCCGCATAGAGAAAGAGCAGTTACTAGGCGAGGAAAGGAAATTAAGGACGCAAAATGAGATGCTGTTAAGAGAGAAGGATGCTTTGCTTCAACAAAACCAGAGAGACAAAGATGAACTGTCAGGAAAACTAGAACATGAGAAAGAATTACTTAACGTTACGCTAGAGGCTATGTCCCGAGAACTTTCGAAGCTGAGAGAAGAAAAGGCGCATCTATCAGATTCCTTCTCGAGGGAAAAACAAGAGATAGAGAGGAAGTACGAAGCAGACATAGCAGAATGGAGAAACAAAGTCGAAAGAGGAAAACAGGAACTCATGACCCGACTACGCGAAGAAAACAGGCAAGTTGCTCAAGCTTATCAGAGAACAACGGATGCAACAATCGCCGAACTAAAAGATAAACTTGCTAAGGCAGAACGAAAGGTCATAGAATTAGAAGAAAACTTTAAGAAGGAGAAAAGCAAGCTAGAGCACCAATTCGAGCACGAGAAAATGGAAATCGAGCAAAACACACAAAAGATTACTAAAGAGCTGAAGATCTTCCTCGAACAAGAATTTTACAGGAGATCACAAGACGAAAAGAAGACTTACGAAAATACGTTGTCATCCCTAAGAAGTGAAATATTCGAGCTCCAAGAAAGCAAGAGACGACTTGAACGCGCCTTGTCCGAACAACAAATTATTGCCTATAGCCTTGGGAGAGACATCAACACGCTTAAGAATGAGCCACAAGCGATGAGTCCAAGAAGACAAGAACAAAGTCTCCTGGAACGAGAACTCCAAGAACTAAGACACAAAAACGAGAAGCTAAAAATCGCAACAAAAGAGGCCCAGTTCTACAACAGAGAACTCGTCCAGTGGGACAGTGCAAAGAATTGTCCAGTCTTGAAAACCGCGCAGGAATTGAAGTCTGTAGCAATAGCCTCAAAACCTCCTGTGTCATGCTTTGAACCATACACCAACGGAGATCAAAAGGTAAATACACGTAGCGCACCGTTAAATTACGGTATGCCTCTGCACATATTGGGCTGAGTGCCAGTGGAATAATAACGGGCGTTTTGGAGAAAACGGCCGAACGAAAATGTAAATGCCGCAGGTAACAAGGTTGTCAACTGTTTGAAGGGTAACTGGTTTCTAACCTACTTTTTGAGACTGTAACCCCATTTTTATTTGCCATAACACGAGCTTCTCAAAATAAGCAAACTTAATAATCGAAGAATGGCCTGATAAATAAAGGACAGTTGTTCATATGGATTTCGAAGTAGACAGATTGCAATAGTTCGAAGAGAGAAATATATAAAATGGCAGTATAATTTAAGCAGACAACTGTAAGAACTTCATTTAACAATTTAATATTGAATGGCGAACAACTGTTTCAGTATTACATTTAGTGATAAACATCAAAGATTACGAAAAAAACAAAAACTTGGAAAGCACTGCTAAAAAGTAATCGCCTGCATACATGTTAGCTATATTAATATTAGCTTACTTTACGCAGTTGTAGCAATGGCACCATTTACATATCAATCTTAGGCGGTAAAATCCTCAAGCAAAATACTGACTATGAAAAAGAAAAATCATCAGTACCTTTGATTTATCTTTGGTGACTTCATGAGCAATTGTAGTTATCGTCTGGAATGCGTTGCTCCCGTCTGAGGAGAAATAAGCACTCCATTTGACACCTTTCTTGATGGCTAACGATATGTTCGAAACCACTGTTTCCGATTTTTAAGTGCTTTAAAACCCCATTTCTTTAAAATGCTTTGCTCCAAGGATGTCTGAAATCATCTTTCGAAAGTCCTAATGCTTTGAATACGCTGTAGTGGGAGGCGGTGATGTCTTAAGAATAAACAGAGATTTCGTTCACCAAGAAACAAGCCGCCATTAGTACTTCCCAGCAGAGCAAATGTGGCTTGGCTTAGAAACCGCTCCTTAAAGTACTGTATCCCCCGTGGGATGAGGGGACGCTGGGTTGTCAGATTCTCATAACCTAACCTGTGTTTCTAACGATCAGTTGTTTTTGTACTTTCCAATAAAAAATATCAACAAAAGCTTCTATTCAACCAATATTTGTATGTTTAACTTTTTAGTGTTTATTTTGTTTAAAGGCTTCCGATCGAAGTTCAAAGTACTCTAACAACAATACCTTACAATCAAAAAACGATCTACTGGAGAAAGAGTTTGAGCAACTGGGAGAAAAGCTGGATTACTTGAATAACAGGAAAACTGAACTCATGCAGGAGGTAACATGAACGTTTTTCACCCCCCAAAAAGACTTACTTTACGCTTTACACACCCAGATTTATCCAAACTATTAGTCTTAGGCCGAAAATCACTTGAACGTTAACTGTTTCCTTGCTTTCTGTGAATATTATGACTTCTTCTTTAATAGGCTGATGACCAAACGGCTTATTCAAGAGAAAACGCATCTGTGACAAACACAGTTCGCGTGTACAGCAGCAGCACAAGCTATCAACAGAGACGCGACGCGGATTCTTCGTCGCCTGGACCTAACTACTACTTCTAAATGTTTTTAAAACTTAAGAAGCCGACATGCTAGCACTCAGTGTTTGCTCAGACTGGAGCATCCAGCTAGTCTCTTGATAGTTTTGAACGTCCGAGCCTAGCAATCATGAAAATATGAATAACCAGAGAATTATGTAATCATCATTTCTTGGATTCGTCATTGAGTTATCCTTTACATGTAGAAGGATGACGCATTTAAAGGCCAAAGTTTGCAACACAGTTATAGCAACTGAACCTTTATTATTTGAATCAAACTATTTATTTTTAGTTGTTTCTTAGTGAATTGCTCTTAAATGAGGATGTAAGTGTTTAAAGTGGCAATTATCCTTAAGTTTTGTTTTCATTCACTAGCAAACATCAACCAGCCCACGTGACACTGTAGGTGCACTCATTTCTCTGTATTTCATATTTCATGACATATGACTTAATTTGATTTTTTCAGTGGGAAATTAAGTTTTTATGATTGATTTACAATCATTTCATTGGTTGAATTTTCGAGGCTAGAAGCTTTAAGCCAGCTCTTTAACTAATTCAGCTGAGATCAGTTTAAGTTAAATGAGAACTGGTGTTTTCTAAGAAAATGTTCATGACGCTTAGGTGATATTGTTTTGAATACAAGTATAATTATATTCTCTTCCAAATAATGTGGAGATTTTCCAAACGTTTTGAACTTTTATTAGGATTTTTGAATTTTTTTTTAGGATCCTCGAATATAATTTAGGGTTTTTGAATATAATTTTGGTGGTGAATACTTTCAACAACTACTTAATAATTAGACCCGCAGCCCGAAAGGGCTACGGGTCAATAGCCCATGAGGCGAAGCCGAATGGGCTATTGACCCGTGGCCCTTGAGGGCGAAGGGTCTATAATTGTTTTAGTATCACCCAACTAGTCGGACAGAAAAGGCAATAACAAAGTTAGCAAATGTAGGTAAAAGAAATATTTCTTTCGGAAAAAAAAAAAACGAAACAAAAACCGGCGAATTTCGCTACTCGATGACTATTACTAATAGTCCCCTAGTAGCGTAGCCAATCAAAATGCAGGATTTGCATTAGTCCACTAGCTGGGTGATACTAATATCCAATATCTGTTTAGGTACATCGGAAGTTCATGTTCTTGCTTTTGGCACGTATTCACATTCCATCTATGAGATGGAAAATTCTCAGCGTACGTACCATTTAGGACTTGAAATTTTTAACGAAAAGCCAATAACACGACCACAAAAAGAGAAAGTTCAACTCTCGGTTCACATTTCTCTCTCTGTTAGTAATGTTATAGGCAATGCACGTGCGTTATATACAATTGTTTAAGGTGATTCCCGAGTAACTTGAAAGAACCCGCCATAGATTTCCGATGAAACTATGTATGGTGTCATTACAGTACAAGGAGATGTTAAAAACGTAATAAAAAGAGGGGGTCACCGTGCTTGTTTACATGCCACGATGCTGACAAATATGGTGACATTTGGTTATCTCAGTGCGGAACAAATAAGCTCGATTATTTTTCAATGTGGCGTGTTATGTCACGAAGAGTTCGACTTTCTTTGATTGCTTATTCATCTACGTGCCAGAAAAAATGGCTTCAAGTACCTTTAAAGGAAACATGATTTGGACTTGCTCTATTGGCCCCGTTACGTCTCTATCTGTAGCATTTATTTCATTTGCCAAAATTTTTCTCAGTTATTGCGGATATTGTTCTCATTGAATTTATAAAATAAAAAGTGGGGGTCACCGTGCTCGTTTAAGAGAAAAGGAGCTTTTATCTCGCTATCCAGCTTAGTTTGAGGTAAATTTCTTAAGTTTTGTACGCGCGCTGATGACGCAAAAATCGTGCGCAGTAGGAATGCGCAATGCAAAACCCGGGAATCACCTTAAGTATTCGATGTAATAGGTTTTTCTCAGGGTACATCAGAAAGCTATGAGATTTCGTTTCATCTGTTATTCGGTCAGTTTATTTCGTGTGAAATACTACATACTGCTTTCATCAACTGTGAACCTATTTTAAAAGGTTAGTTATTCAATATCTATTTAGGTAGGTCTAAAGTGCACCACTACGGAAGACGATCAGTGAGCTATAATTTCTGTGAAACTGAGATACTTCGTAAAATGTAATGTAATATCCGTTGGTTATAGCTACATATTTTATAGGGACCTTGTTTTGAGGTTATCAGTTGACATGAAGGTATCCTCTGCTTTCAGAGAAGGTATTTAGTATTTTCACCGTTAAAATGAAGGGCGTCACGTTAAGTATATTCAGTATTTCTTATTTAAATAAAGGTGCATTGAGTTTACAAGCTGAGTACATGTCTTCAAATGAAACGCTTGCATGTTATGAAACTGTTCCAAAAACATAAAAAAACAAGAATGCAAAAGGTTTCATAACGCGGTTCCAAAACTAAATTTCCTTTGGTTTGGGTACTGACCAGAAATAATGATAACTACCATTAGTATTACCCAACTAGTGGACTAATACAAATCCTCCATTTTGATTGGCTACGCTACTAGGGGTCTAATAGTAATAGCCATCGAGTAGCCCTCAAGGGCCACGGGTCAATAGCCCATTCGGCTTCGCCTCATGGGCTATTGACCCGTAGCCCTTTTGGGCTACGGGTCTAATTGTTAATTATTATATGGCAAGGGAAATCCGAGCGTTCTGATTAGTTCTTTCTTGGTTGGGATTTTACCATACGGACCGTTTCCAGGGAAACAGTCCAAGCCGTGTATTTTTTTTTTCTTTTCAAAAGCCGGAAAAATTTTTTGCAGTTTAAACTTTCGAATAGAAGAAGACGACGATGAATTAACCAATAGTAAGACAAACGAAAGAATTGAGCGACAGCCTACCTACATCAGAGCTTAAACACTTAAAAATATATATGGTGATATAGAAATATATATGGTGAATCTTATCCCCATACTTTGGCTCCCAGTCCAGTAAGTTACGCAGGTAAAACGTTCAGAAGATGTTCAATATTTTTTTTTTCAAAGTCGTTGTAGGTGGTAGCTTGTTCTTTCTGAGTTGTTCGCGTCATCACGCGCCGGAAGTCCTTTGAATTTAAAGAGGCTCGAAAGGGTTTTTCGTTGATGCAGTGTTTGTGAAACGATGGAAGATTACAAGGAAGGATATTTAATGGTGCGGGCAAACTATATGTCCCCTTGGAACTCTATTGCTGGGCTATACTTTGAGGGTACTTGTGACGTCATATCAGTTACCATGGCAACGCACATGGTGCACAAAAATGTCCACTAAATTTCAGTTTTTGTAAATTATCTGAAAAACTAATTCGGTGACCTACCATTTTTATTTCTTTGTTGGAAAGTTCCCTAAATTCTTTACCTTTTCAGACAGTATGGAAAAAATTTATCCAGTAGAATTAAATATATTTAAAGAAAATGCGATTTATGGCTTACAGAAAATTGTACCAGATAATTTTCTCTGAAACTTTAATATTTTTAGTGCCATCGTGAATGGTGCGTGCATGCAAAAAATCAAGATAGATCACAGAGCAAAATTTCGAGCTAGAAACAAATATTTTCTGCAGATGTTATTTCCGGTTCGCGCGATTTTAGGCAAGATTTAACTTCCGGTGTGCTAATTTTGATTCATTCAGCTGACGCGTGTGTTTGCGCGCGCGCGTGCAGCTAAAAACTTTTGACCGAAAGTGCGTCTGAAAGAAAAATATTATTCCCCAGTACGGTTCTCGCGCTCGGTTAGTAAGAGGTTAGTATTTGAAAAAGTCTTTTGCTATCCTGTTCCAAGAGAAAATGATTAGATCCCGCTCCCCCCTCCAAAAAAACATAACATGCTTTTAGCAGCGCGAACGAACAGCCAACAGGTACTCAGATCACGATTTCCTACACATTAAGTAGTATATTAACAGGGAACCATTGAGTAATCATTTATTAATGATAGTTAATTGACTAGTTACAGATCTATGGGTATCGAATGTCTCGCACATGCACATGCTACAGCGTCATCTTTTGTGTAAGATCCGGAGACGACGCGTAAGCTCTCACTGTAATCACGTTTGTCATTTGCTCTCCAAGCTCTTTTCGTACAATGCCACTTTCAGCAGGTGCACGCCCGAAAGGGCTTTCTAAAAAAGTATCCGACCCTGATTACCTTTACGACCTCCCTTCACATTTATTGTTTCCTGAGAATTTGAATCTAGAGGAGGAGGCAGCCGGTCACGGTGATACAATCAACCACATTAGCCACGTTCCAACCAAGCAGCCAAAGCAGTCTAAGCACTTCAAATCGAAATCTACCACGGTTCCTGTTTCCTCGCCGCCGCCAATCTCTTCAGAGGATTCAGGAGCCAAGCTCACGTACGATCAACAAATTCAACTGGTCCAGCTCCAAAAGGAAATGCTCCAATTGGAATTACAAGTCCTTACTTTAAGCCGCAGGGAACGCCCCCAAGAAAACTTGTGCGAAGGTTTCGCTGAAGATGTTCCAGTTACTGAATCCACTACGCAACGACGTCCTAAAAGATCAATCGACTGGCCTCACGACTTCGTACCAAGTGTTCAAGGCGAGTATGACAAATTAAATCTTTCTGAGTTTGTCGCGGGTTTTTTAGTTATGATCAAAACATATGACATGCAGTTGAAAGATGCGTTCTTGGCTCACCTCGAACTCTTAATGATAAAAGCCATCAGTTACTCCTGGTCCAGCGTGCGGGCCTTTCACAAGGTCGTAGCGAAACAAGTAGAGTAGCGACGCTTGGAATGGCAAGATTCTAAAGCGATTAACGATCAGGCAGCCACCTTTTTTCGACATTCGGATCTTCGCTCTGCTTCGGATACCGAGGTCTCGCATAAAGCTTCGCACACTAATTCCCGGTCTTCTAGCAGTACTACATCGCCAACACAGTCGGCGTTTAAGCCCAGCACAGGTCCCAAAGCATGCAAGGCGTGGAACTACACCGGCGTCTGTGATTGCGACAACCACGACAGCGCGGCCTATACCGACAATCACCGTTGCCGTGTTTGCAGGGCAGATCATCCGATGTTACATTGTCCGAAACGCCGCACTCCAATTCCGACACAGTGACTATCAGCTTCACAAGAATCCAATACATTCTCCCCTTTGACTCGGAACGGACAAGGACACGACTCTTCCAATATCGCAGTAGTGGTGCGATATTTACATGCCTCGCGTCATACTCAACCAAATGCCTTTGGCGCTAAGGTGCCAGTTCCCTCTTCGATTTTACTCTTGAACTAGAGAGCATTTCTTTCCGATTATCACGATTCCGTGGTGGTTGATTTTCTTACATATGGTTGGCCGATCAACTACACGGCGTCTACTCGTCCGGTCTCATCATCTCATAATCATCCGTCAGCTTCGAACTTTGACTCTCATGTGCAAGCCTATCTCGACACAGAGTTGTCTTACAACGCTATTGCTGGTCCGTTTCCACATCCTCCTTTCGCCGATGACTTTGTGTGCTCTCCACTCCAAACCGTTCCTAAACGAGGTTCTTCGACTCGTCGAGTGGTTATGGATCTTAGTTTTACGCAAGGATCTTCCGTAAACGACGGCATCCTGCCTGACACTTATTTTGGCGACCAGTTTAAGTTACGTTTACCCGGTATAGACCGGCTGGTTGACTTTATCCTTGCCAAAGGGCGTAACTGTCTCGTGTTTAAGAAAGATTTACGTCGCGCTTATAGACAGTTTCCTGTCGACCCAAGGGACTACAGCTTGCTTGGTTTTTGTTTTCAAGGACAGTTTTACTTTGATACTCGTTGTCTTTTTGGCTTATGTTCATCGGCGATGATTTGTCAACGCACAACAAAAGCCGTCGTACACATTTTCAACGGGCAGGGATTTTCAGCGGATGTTTATTTGGATGACTTTTACGGAGCCGAATATCCGTCCCTCGCTTTTCGGGCTTTTTCACAACTCGGACAGTTATTTCAACAACTCGGCTTGGATTCCTCCCCCGAAAAGGATACACCCCCTTCGACCCGTTACCCTGCGAGCAGAGGTCTCTTGGGTATCGACCCGTATGACCTGTCTTGGAATTTTAGTTGACACGGAGGCCTTTACTCTCAAAGTTCCTGCCTGCCGTTTGGAGGACTTACGTGCCGAACTTATCCTTTGGCGAAAAGCTT
>CM042748.1:19832227-19849425 GCA_022496165.2 Catalaphyllia jardinei
TGTGTATTTACCTACTATTTTTGAAGTGGTTTCGTTTTCTAGGGTAAGTAAATACCGTATCTTATCCTCATCATTTAGGCTTTTGAAAACAACATCGTGTGTTGAAAGGAGAGAATGGAGCTCATTTCTAATGTTATCGTACCCTGGGCAATACATCAAGAAGTGCCGCTCGTCCTCTATATAACCTCTATTGCAGACTAGACACGTTCTTCCTTCTACTGGGATTGGTGCACCTCTATTTTCGTATTTTCCAGTTTGTATTGCAAGCTATGAGTCCCCAGACGCAATTTTGTCATACCTATTCTATGTGCTGGGTTTCTGATAGTTCTGGGATAGTCTTCCAATTAGTAGTCGAATTTGGCTTCTCTATGTGTAAATGTCTCTCTGGAACCTTCGGAATTGTTGTTGCGGGCCTTGAGTGAGTCAGTGAGTCAGTGTGAGTCAGTGTGAGTCAGTGTGAGTCAGTGAGTCAGTGAGTCAGTGTGAGTCAGTGTGAGTCAGTGAGTCAGTCGGTCAGCGGTTGTTTTGATTTGTGTTGAATTTTTGTATTTACTATATCTTTTCCTTAATTCCTACTAATTCCTACTAATTCCCTAATTCACTTGCTTTATCTTGGTTTGTTCTTTCATTACCACAAAATTACCAGTAAAAGGTGATACAAATCGATTTTTTTCAGGCAAACGTGTCATTGACGAATTTTTTTCTCCAGATCCTTTGAGAAGTCTGAAGAAGGTCGCAGAAAACCTGCGTAAACATTTTATTGACAAACTGAGTTGGACGACAACTGACAGCATGGCTAGGGCGGGCTTATCGTCCGGTGCTGGCGGCCTCGATCTGGTGTTCGTGTTCGACAGCTCGGCAAGTGTCGGAAAAAAGAATTTCCGAAAAGGAATCGCCTTCGCCAAAACGATCATCGACGAGTTTGGAATATCTAACTCTTCAATGGGGACAAGAGTTGCTGTTGTTACGTTCAGCTCGACAGCCAAAGTTATTTTCAATCTGAAAACAAATGCCATGCCCAACAAAAACGAGGCTATTGCAACTCTGGGTAAGTCAGCTTTTTTTGCTTTTGTGGTATTTTCTCTCAATATTGTTTTAGCGTACGTTCAAGTGAAAATTCTGAAGCGAAAATCTCCGACGTCATCTGCGCATTCTTAGACTGTAGGGTAGGCAAGAGCCAAGTGGCCCTCAGACCAGAGCTTATCGCGGTTTCTGTAGCATGAAACGACTACAATCTTGATCTCAAATGTTGGAAAAAATTCCCCCTCCCCCCTTTTCAATGTTGGGGTAAAAATTCTTGTGCATTGATTGCGTTGGTATCTCCAACATTGAATGGGAGCGCGGGGGAAATTTCCAAGACAGTACGTCCAAGGTTGTTTCTGTAGCATGAAACGACTAGAAGTATTTCTATTCCCCCTGGATGGGATGGCAGTCCATCAAAGGGTTAGCCCCAGCATTAAATTCGTCGTTACCCATTTGCACATCTGGGTGGGAAGAAGCACTGCAAGAGTAAAGTGTCTTGCCCGAGGACACAACACAATATGCCCGGTTTGATCCAGAGTTGAACGCACTAACCATGAGGCCACCACGCCTCCACAATTGTTTGGTATCTAGACTAAAGACGCATAGTAAAATCGAGGTCACTCGTCAAAAAGGTATACCATTGCAGTCTTAAATAAAACTCCCTCGCAGAGTGGATACCAAAGTTTAGATAAAGGTGTGTTAAAATTATTACAGGCTGATAGCCGGGCGTTTCAAGTTCATTAAGCGACAGTTCAGGCGTATTTCATTTGCATTTGTTCGATTTTAGCTACACACGACTAAGCTGAGAAAAATATTTTTTCCCCTCCTTAATGAGAGAGAGTTTTAACATGCTGATCTGCTAAAAAAGTTGAGAACTCTTCCTTTGTATTGACGACATCATGGTGTCCGACTAAACTGAGAGTTAGGCGTATCCCGTGCACTGAACCGAACTATAACAACACAGACACAAACTGAATATAACCTGGGTCACTTCGCTCCATTGTGGTGTCAAACCTAACTTTGTCTTTCTTAATGATTTAGAAAACTTGAACTTTATTGCCGGAGGAACTGCTACACGTCTTGCACTAAATAAGACCATTGAAGAAATTGTGCCTGAGACTCGCAAGCGCAGTAAGAAAGCCCTGTTCCTAATTACAGACGGCAGATCTAATACCGGCGGTGACCCCACCTTTGATGCCATGCTATTGCGTGACAGCTGTGATTTCGAGATCTATACTATTGGCGTGACAGACAGTGTGGATGAACAGGAGCTGCGAAGCATTGCTTCTGAACCCTTCAGGACACATGTCTTCCTGCTTAAAAACTTTGAAGATCTGAGCAAGCTTAAAGAGCTGATAACTGCCAAAGGAATTGGTGAGTATCTAGAAAAAGCAGTCACTTTGACTGGAGATTTATTGTCTGGTGCTTTTATTTTTTTGTACTCATGAACTCGTATTAAATCAATTTGTAATGTTATTGAAAATCGTTACCCTTCTCGTTGTACAGAAGTTTGGATATTGTACGATGTCATTTAATATTGAGGTGTATTTAAGTATTAGACGACGAAACCGAGTTTTGTATGAAGTGCTTAATTAAAGACACTGTGAGGGCGAGTAACACAGTTGTTTTTGGTAGACTCATAGCTGGAAGCTTAGGTATTTTTCAGCCGGGACTACTTCATCATTTTCCTTTCCAAGACGAGCGAACGCGATCGTGTTTTATTATCTTCGGCTATTTCAACTTGGGTAAAAATAACAAACAAACTGCGGTTGTAAACATAACAAAACAACTCATGTTGTCAAAACTTTCATTTATGAACTTGACGTTTCGTACGCTGCAACAGACATCTTCAGAAGTAACAGTTACCTAAACTACAATTAAATTTAAACATGAAGACTAATACCAATTAAGGAAAGCGTTGACAGTGAAAAAGTAGACTTAAAGGAGCGTTTCTTTAAGAAAATCCAGGATTGGATTCTTAAATCTGAAGGAATCTGAAAACGGATTTTGCGTTTCTTTACTAGACAGATTAATCCAAGATCTCTCGGATCATGGTGCTTCAAAGGAACCGAAGAATCCACCCTGGAAGTGGATTTTTCGGTTCCTTTGACGCACCATGATGCGAAAGGTCTTGGATTGATCTGTTTAGTAAAGAAACGCAAAATCCATTTTCGGATTCTCTGAGATTAAAAAAATCCAATCTTGGATTTTCTTAAAGAAACGCACCCAATATAATTAGTTCAATCTGCTGGATAAATATAAATGGCTAGTAGAGAAGTTTCTCACTGCCAACATCATGTTTTCATTAAGCGCTGGTTTTAAATCGCGAATCAACAAGGTTTCCTTAATTTACAATGTATATTAGACTGTCCCGTGGCTAAAATGTCAAGGTGATCCCATTTAATCCTGGGGCCTGTTTGGGCCATATGATCAGCAATGGCAGAAGAATAGTTCAGCGCTTTGAAATGTTCCGTTTTCCTGTCATGTAATCGACGTTTTGCTTTCCCAAGTCGATCAGTAAAACGGAACATTTCACGACGAGTGTCTACTAGAGGGGTGTAGACCATAGTAGTAGGCCTCCGTCGGTCAGGGTCGACCATGGGTTTAAGCATCCTAGTTGTGTGCTAGGCTGGAGCATCGGCGACTATGACTGTGAAGACCGATGCGTGAATGGCAGTCCTTGTTGCAAATATTGCATGTGTATGCTGGCTGTTGGACAGAGCTGACGCAAAGCTTTCTGCGGGCCCGCCTCTCTGTGGCGGCTTGTGTCAGCTTGTAGACCATAGTTTATTGCAAAGTCAAAAGCAACATTTAACTATTTTACCTTACTGCCAGGGGATATATCTACTACTGATTTGAATGATACTCTTTAATCCTTTGATTTCTTTATGTTTAGATTACAGTGAATGTGGCATAGCTGGAGACACACAGATGAGAAATGATGACAGAAATAACTTCCGAATCGTAGGAGGCCGTGAGGCTAAACCAGGAGCTTGGCCCTGGCAAGCGGCTGTCTACGTAAAAGGCCAGTTTCGTTGTGGCGGTGCTCTTATTAAAGAGAACTGGGTACTAACTGTGGCTCATTGCTTTTTTTACGATGGAAAGGTGGAGCCAAGAGACGTGATGGTTGTAATGGGTAAGAAAAGTTCTTTCTGTTTTACGCTGGACTGCGATGCGCCCTCACTGAATTAATTAGGGTGCTCAGGACATACAAAACTCCAGGAGACACGTTACGCAAACGAATTGCATAAATTGGATAAAAATTAAACTTTACATCCATCATAAAAACGAGCATACCGGCTTGTCTCTCTATAGCTAGATCCCGACCAAGATCCGATTGAACATGGCCTTCTCAAATATGACTTACCGAGATATTTGATGTCCAAAAAGCAAAATTGTCAGCAATCGTTTGCCAGAAAAAAATGCTTGGTTGATCTATGTAACTGAATCTCCGCTTCACGCCTCATCTTCTAACACTGCTGCATAGTTATTAGACCTATTAACGACTCTTGGCGCTTATCATTTGGTAGGTGAGCACGAACGATTCCTAGAAGAGGGAAGAGAGCAGAATAAACGAGCCAATAAGCTCATACTTCATCCAAATGCTAGCAGGGCAAATCTGGGGGACGACTTGGCCCTGATTCGCTTGAAGCACGAGGTGAAGCTCTCGCCTTTTGTCAGAACAGTGTGTCTACCCCAACCAACGGACGTGTTCTACGTCAGACCGGGCAAATCTTGCGTTATAGCAGGTTGGGGGTCTTCTAGAAGGGTAAGTGTAGCATAACGCAAACTAAGATGTAGTATATCAAACACCAGATGCAGTGTTTCATCGGGATATCCAAACATCGAGAAGAGCGTGTTTGTGTTACGGCCGCACTTGCATTAATGACCGTTATCGAGAGGAGAGTTGAAAATACGACGCGCAGAGGAGTTTTTTTTCGAGGAAATTCGAGGTGTTTGGATAGCCGATGAAACACTGTCTCGAGTGTTTGATATATCTTCTCAATCAAAACAAAAACTAAGGAGTAAACGGAAAAGTAAAATCGTTAGCCTGCATTGCAGGCGTATTTTGGACGCGCGACTGCACATTTTCGTATTAGGCCGCTATCTTAGATTGGGTAACTGTGGAGGATTGGGGCAAGGAATTTCCCGAGAGAGTTGGACCTCGCCTTTTCACCAATCCTCTACTGGTCAAGCATACAATATTGCGGCAACGAAAACTCGATTTATTATAGCGTTCCGCTCCAAAATAACGCCTGCACTGCAGGCTATAAAATCGTCAAATTCTATGCTAATTAAAACCGGGGATCCAAATCTCCTTCACGGTCACTATTTTCGTTGTTTTAACTTAATGAGTTATTAATGAGTTTGAGAAGGTCGAAGCTTGTCTGGGTCTGTATAAGATCCAAGACACGCCAAGCAACGTCGAAACACCCTTCAAAGTGATAACGCTAAACAATAATACCTAATCCTACACCTGCCCCTTAGCTAGTCTTGTTTTGAGACGCTTTGGGATGTTTTAGCCGGCGTCACAGATACAGCAAAAACTCGCGTATAGGAGCTTTTAGTTTTTTGAAGTCTGGCAAAATAGTTTCTTGTATTTTGCAGTAGTTATTGGCAATTTGGGCTATGTTCTTAATTAGGATTTTAGGTTCCATGAAAGAGATGTAGTTACTGGTTATCAGAAATAGTTTATTCACAACTGTATTATGATATAAGCCTAACTCAACCGATTACGGAATGTATATGTAGTGTTGTCTCTATAATATTGGTAAAGGACTTGCTTGTAACTCTCTTAAACTGCCACTACTTGGTTCAAATGTTTCAGATCACAATCTGACTGTAATCCTCTTCATAACAACCTACTTGATCTTGCTTGGGTAAACGGGCTCTTATATTTTTGGGTATTAAAATGACCGATTCCTGCCGACAGGTCCTTAAGTCATACGATTCTTACACGATGATTTTCACTGTAGTCTGCTTCGCCTTTATAGATCGGAATAGCACTTAATCGAGCTATGACATGGACGCTGCCCACGTGGACAGCAACGGTGTTACACGCCTGATTTCGTTGTCCATGCCAACCATCCAACGCCGACTTGCGTGGTAACGTTATTTATGTGGAAGAACTGGTTACGATGACCTCTTTTAAAGCTCTTACGTTTTCCATGATTTCTCCAGGTTTCTCCGGATGATCTGACAGGGCCTCCAAACACCGTTTTTCAGCAGATTCAACTAAAGTTCGCATCTCGCAAGGATTGCCGTGAAAATGCCACCAATGCTGCCGCAATAAATGAAAAAGTTGTCTGCGCGGGGAACTCTAGTGGAGAGAAGGATGCCTGTAAAGGAGACAGTGGTTCACCTCTTGTGGTGCGTTTAACTTAAAGCAGTTGTAAAGTTAAGCTTAATTAAAGCCCGTGATGGGAATTCTAAAAGGGTAACTTGTAAATACGTTTTGTCGTGCGTATTTTCGTCCACCGTTAACGCTAAGACACTAGTTAGAAGGTCTAGTTTTGGACACTAAGAAATAACGCGGTATTTAACCTTTTGGCGAGGTTTGAAAAACTCTCTCACCAAATTTGAACTAGCTCAAATTTAACAACTCCGCAGGAGTTTGCGTTTTCTTGGGTCTTTAAATGGGGTTTTGTAATTGACCGGCGATGTGATTTCAGGCAAACCTTCGTCTCTCGATGTTGGTCAACTCCACTAATCGTATTCTTTTTCTGCAGGTCAGACGTTCCAAAGATGACAGCTGGGCTGTGGTTGGTTTATCGAGCTGGGGAGAGGGTTGTGCAACTCAGGGAAAGTATGGTGTATACACGCAACTGAAAAACTACATGCGCTGGATCCAGCGAAGAATCAGACCGAAGAAAACAGATAAGGACAAGAACAAAGATTAACTAATCGTGCGACTGATTTGAATGATAGTGCGACTGAATGATAATGCTGCAGAATGTATTTTATTGTAGTTCTAAAGGAAAAGAGATCACGTTAAACCCTGGGCGCTCACAGTGTAAAGTAAAGGATTTTCATCATATGATGACTGATGAGAAAAATGACTAATGGGTGCACTGTGGTACGCTTCACTTTTCATTAGCTGATTCTTCTACGTTTTTTATCTATCTGTCTCATCAAAATGCTGTATTAACGTCTTAACATATGGACAATGTTTATAATCAGTTACCATGTTAATCTCTCACGCGTATGCGAGATTTAGGTTTGTGTTTAAGTGAGCCGCTTTTTCAACACACTGTGCCACTTTACCTTAAGGTATTTTCGAAAATCCCGCTTGGCCCAAAGCGATTTGCAGTTTACCATCTGGCTAAAATGGAAGTCTGGGCCTAGGCACGATCCATCGTGGCCTTTTTAGAAACGATTGGCTACTACCATGCATGAAGCAGTGAGGTGTCTGCATCGTAGCAAAGTCATTGATAGTCTGAAAGGTACTCCACACAGGAGCAGCGTTATAGTGCTTGCAATATTTGTTTTTTTCTTTTGCAAATTAAATTCGAAGTACAGTAAAATGCTATGTCTTGAACAAACCTTTCCAGATCACATCCCCTAGCTTTACTTAACTAAATGTTTTAAATGGTGGCAAACTAAGGGCACAATTATTTTTAATGTGTAACTGCTCCAACTATGCTTCTCCTAAAGAAGATCTTATATCCAATGATGATGATGATGGTGATGATGATGCTGATGATGATGACGCTGAGGACGACAGATGAAGATAAACAAGAAGCAGTACACCTTAACAGAGCAATCATATTCAACGTTCCAGACTTCAAGCACTATCGACTGCCATACACCATTCACTTGATTCTGAAGATGACTTCCGCTTACGTAGACAAAACGTCAGTCACCCATGCTCACCCAGATGATTACACTCTACAAACTACAAAAGATGCGATTTTTTTATTCACATATATTTTGTTCGCAATTTTTCCACTAAGCGGCAATGAATACTGAACTTCGAATGTTTGTATGGTACTAGATCACACGAGGACAAGCAAGTATCGCTATGGTGAACGTCAATTATCTACCACTCAAATTACAACAGTCGGGATTCTCTTCTTTATCCTCTGAGGTTTTACTTCAATTGATTTGGTGGTCACCCTTTATCTGTGTTCTTTTGCAATTGAGATTTGTCACCTGCGCTTTATGACCACTATCCCGACTCTCTTCCAGATAGCTTACACTAGAATCCAAAACTAAAGAGAAATATGACTTTTCTTTGTATCCTATGGGAAAAAGAAGAAAGAAGACTACGGTTTATATCCACGTGGTTGATTACTTAGGGGCAGGAGTAAACATGCACGTGGGGATTGCGAGTTACCTCCCGAGCTTTATATTGCGGTAGGTATCTGTGGACCTTTGTCACTTAAGTAACTGGGACTTTCGTCTTACTAACGACTCCACTGACTTTGAATTCGAGAAAAAATAACGGCCTCACTCTTTATTCGTTTTTTGTCAAATAGGACAGTGGCAACCCCACAACCTCTTTAACTCAGCCGCGGAACTTCTTGTTTAAAAATATACAGGGTAAACAAATATTAAACATTTCACCTCATAAACTTCCAATGCTTCCGTAGTCATAAGCCGGGCTTGCAGGACACTTTATCCAAGTCTCGAATCCTTTCGATCTTCGAAAAGAGGACTATGTAAGTCGATATACACATTAGATTGGATAATGCAATTTGGCAATTTGGCAATTTTTTTACCCTCGGTAAGGGTTATCAGCCTCAGCCTTCGGCTTCGGCTGATAACCCTTACCTCGACTTTGATGATTCTGGATATCACAAAAACCTCATCCAATAATTGTTAATTATAATATGCTCCACAAACATGGTAAGCGTAAGCGTAATTTTTGTGGGCGCCTTTATAATTTATTTTAATTTTATATGTTCTAGCCACCCTGTAAGCTCGACTACCAGCCGCTGCTACGTTTCATGCAAGGCCAGTTTACGAGAATACTTAGAAAGAGTTCCATAGTGAAAAGACTATAAGATAAACCTACATGCAAGAACCAAAAAACTTACTTTCCACTTGAATCGCTAAACTTCTTACAAATCATTCTGCAATCTTGAATGTCCTGCCGAACGTGTTCTAACAGCGCTTCATGCTGTTTGTTCAGTTTTTGAAAGAACGTTAATCTCTTTTTTATTCTGTTTGTCGTGTCCTCGTTGATACAGTTTCTGAATGCGTCAAGCCTTAGCTTCTCTTTTTCTATTAACAAGTCTTGTTGTCTCTGTGCCTCGCGAAACTTGCTCAGTAAGCCCAGAATCGTCTCACGACATTCTGTTCCTTCATCACCGTTCTTTGCCAGCTTTTGCCAGTTATGTACTTCGGTTCGAACTTGCACCTGCGAAAATTGAAAAATATATTTAACTGGAAACGACAGCATTGCAAACCTCTTTCTTCTTGCTCCGCCCACCGCGATTAGCCTTTAGGGAGCTTAAGCAAACGCGTTTTTGAGTCTCGGACGGCAACCGGAAATGGGCTATTTTCTATTTTAACTTGTCCTCACTCAACCACACTCACATTGCTAAGTATCTTTTCTCCATTAAAGATGAGTAGTATAGAAATCTAGGACATAATACGGTCCTAGCGCGCGAAATGTTCTCTTCCGGATGCCGTTCGCGTCTGAAAAACGCGCGTGCTTAGGCTCCCTATTGCCATTTGTGGGCGGAGACGGACTATACCTTTTGTATCTGTTTGATCTGTACAGCGCCGCAAATGATCCCCGACCGCAAATGATCCCCAGACCGCAGATGATCCCCAAATTGGACCGCAAGTGATCCCGAACCGCAAATAATCCCCGATGTGGACCGCAATTGATCCCGCCGGAAAAGGAAAATGGCATGGAGTTTGGTTCCCGGATTTTTTTATCTTTAATTGTTGTATTTATCTATTTTCATCAACTAAATGATGAATTAGGTAAACATAAAGAAAAGATATTCTGACAACGTAAATTATAATTTAAATATAATTTTCCTGACAAATTCATCTCATTTTCACTTGACAATTATTCAGAAAAATTACAAGAAAAAAATCAAAACTCGTAGACAGCAATACTATTTCTCAAGAAGCTCGATCTACAACAATAATTGCTCAATGCTACCATAACTAAGACATACAAATCTTGTGAAGACTTTATTTGGAAGCAATTCCCATGTTAAATTTCTCGCTAAAGGCGCGAGAAACAGATCCAGCAGCAAGTGAACATGTCAACACCAATAATAACAGCCGGTTCGTGACATGTCCATGAGTTCTGCAATGAGCTAGAAATTCTGCTTCCCAATACAACAAGCAGGTTTGGTTTTCAGTTTGCATCTGCAATTTGCAGCCAGAAACTCCATACTGACAGTATATAAAACGTGTACTGAATCTGATCAAGAGCACTGAATGAACTTACATACTATGTTGATCGATCTTCATTTCCACTGGGAAAAATCCGAAAAACGGAAAACCGCATATCGATCATTACAAACTAGAAGTAGAATGGCAGCGGTAAGCTGTTTTCGTGTAAGATTCTCAGATTAAAGAAGTCTTGCTTCATGAGATATGGATAGGTTACACCACTGCAACCATGAACGATATCCCGTTAGAATTCCTTGCTACTGACTTTCAGCATCGATGACAAAAGAATTTCACTTCGCGTGATTGGCGAAAACTGGAAACCACACATGAAAAGTCTGTAGCACCCAAGGTATGACCAAAAGTGCAGGCCAGGAAATAAGACACAACTTAGTTGAGTAAATTGAGATGCAGGATACTGAGTGAATGAACTGACGTTACTAATTCGTTCGCAATTTTCTCTTCGGTTAAATTGTTATGAAATTGTATGGCTATATATAGACAAAAGCCGATTACAAGGCATTCCGCAGAACTTTTATACCCTAATTATCCAAAGAACTCTTTATCACTGGTGGGAATATTCAGTATATCTATGTAGAATATGGTTAGTTATGACTGCTCCTGTTTATGTTAAAAATTGAAACCTCGACCCGAGGAACAAACTCCATGCCACTCCTCGTTTTCCGCAGGGGATTTTTTGCGGTCCCATCGGGGATCATTTGCGGTTCGGGATCATTTGCGGTCCATTTTGGGGATTATTTGCAGTCGGGGATCGTTTGCGGCGCTGTACAGATCACCTTTTTGACTTGTTTATTATGTTCTATTATTATATCATTAGGTTCTATCAGAATAATTTTATTTAAATTTGGACGGAAATTGCGAGTTTTAGATGAGGCTAATTACTGCAGGGTCTTGAACTCAAGTCCCAGAACGCTATTTTTTTACCTTGAACTATGCGCTATATGGTAAGTTTCACTAATTAACCATAATCCCTCATCTTCGATTGTCGTAACGTATTTCGAGGAAAATATACTTGCACTACTGGTGCATGTGCATATCCCGGAATAAGAAAAACGTTCACACTTCTACTCTTCCGTACTTAGAACAAACGTTCACTGCACTCGCACAAATTCTAAATTTGGCGGAGCAAACCAAGCTGCTACAACCAACATAATGTGCGGATCGGTAATATAGGTACAGATGCTTTGTTTAATCTACTCATCTATTATTTTACGAGCCAGTGAAAAAGTTAATTTTCTTGTACCTGTAAGATTTTCTTCTGTTCTTGATAATGCTGGCAGAGCTTGGTGAAGTGTTCAAACTTGTAGTCAGGAGGAGATTGTGCAGTGGGTATTTGCTATTGTACATATATAAAAAATACAACATTTAGATTGTTCTTGTAAGGGTAATCAGGTAAACTAACGGCAACGTTAGAAAGATCGCTAAAGGTATCGCGTTCAGACTCCTGAAAATAAAAACTAAAATAAAAAACTAAAATAAAAACTAGATTGGCTAGGACTGCATCGTGATATGCACGGAATACAGCTGGTGCATGGTTATCTGACCAGAAGGTTAGTCAGTGACAAAGACTTAGAAGGCCTGCAAGGAATGAATTGTTTCCATAGACGGAGTTAATTAAGAAATAGCCACACGTCGTCTAAATGAAGTTTAAGTGGACCGCGACACATCAGTGAAATAAACTCAGGTAAATCTCTCCGACTCAGTCAGTTGCTGAAAGTGGTTTAGAGAAGGATCATCACAAGACCTTGAATAACTAACTACGGATAAAAGATGCAGATGCAAGCCCATGTTATGGCTCACAACTCAGGATGAAATTAAGTCTAACTAAGACCTCATTTAAATAATATACACTTGGTAGTTCGGAACGTGTTGTCGAATGGAAACGAGTATCTTTGTGGACTTACTTCAATTCGTGAGAATTTGCCAAGACATCAAGGAAAACTTACCAGTGTCACGGTCATATCACATTAACAACATTAACCTCAAAACACATGCAGACAGTGACGTTACGACACACTTGAAACACCTGTCAACACAACATTGATGGAAGCTGTCTTCTCCTTGTCTTGTCATTGGTCAGTTAGTCAGTCACTGAATGAACATGAAAATGGCTGCAACACACAACTTCAAAACACACATTAAGAAACAAACAAAACAGAACACGGACACGTTTACGATCACGGGATCTTCAAAGTTACGCATAAGCATAAGTAAGCATAAGCATAAGTCGACATGCGCGGACTTAGTGAGACGTTCATAATTAGGGCCTTTTCCTAACAAAAGCTGCTACTTAACAACACCATACAGCGAATGTTACTTATGCTCAAGGAGCTTGTGCGATAATACTGAAAACGATTCCTTAAGGCTATTGCAATTTTGGGAAAATTTCCCATGTACACGCACATTCATACAATTACCCGTTCTAACTCTAGATATTATGTTTCTGAAAATGAGACACGCCGAATTCACGAATTTAATTCAGTTGGCATAAACAGACAGTAACTAAAGTAGCAACAACTTCTGTAAACCGATGCTCTAAAAGCTCAAATTTCAACCAGAACTAACATTGGCAAACGGAGAGATCTGCTACGACACTGGAGAAAATAACAGAATTCATTTTATGTTGATAGTAATCTTGATAATAATGGCGATAGGTGAATACAAAGCTGATTGTGAAGAAACTTTTAGGGGTTACAAAGAAAGACTGTCAGGCCATAACATTGTACTAATAAATTAAAATGACAATAAGAAGGTCATGTATGTCGGGTTCAGTTGGTAAAATGAACAATATTTTGAGTAAACCAGCCACTAACCGCATTGTTGTTTTGTTTTACTGGTGGCAATGCAGGTGGCTTATTGGCCAAGCCCATCGAGCTCATTGTGGTTCCCATGGCAACCTGCCTTGAGCTTGGTTTTAGAAGTGTTTTCCTCCAAATTATTCCTAAGAAGTTAAAATGCAAAGATAATAGATTTTTATAAATGTAATTCGAGGGTAATTTTTATAACTATGTTATGATTTGAGAATTTTGCTGATTAATCTGCTCGAGAATTAGTCTGCATAGCTTGCATGTCTGTAGACTGGTCAAACTCGCAAAACTAACACCTGCTTTGGAATTAACGCTGGGGAGTATTTTTGGATTAGTCTTTTACAAAATGGCTGCATCTTTGGTCCATTTAGAGTACTTTGGGGAAAAAAACCAAGCTTTACTCGCTAGTTGTTTAAGCGATCACTGTTCTAAGCCCTTACCGGATTCCAGAAGTTACATATCTCCTGGAGAGGTGTTGCTGAATTTTCAAGCAGTGTAAGAACTTTTTCTACTTGCCACAAGCATAACAAGGAAGGATGGAGGGTTTGACGGTATTAAAAAATTAAAACCCCCAAAATGTAGCTAACTTTAAACTATTATAAAAGCCTTCAACATGTTCAAATGCAAGATTTAATATGCGCAATGCCCAAGAATGCCCTTCAGATGCCCAAGGAATCCTAGCGCAATTTACAAAATACAAATTTAAAGGAAGCTTGCAGAATTTTTTTAAAGCAGGCTTTGCTTACCTGAGGATGACAGTGTAGTTTGTTGGATCTATATCTCGATAATTGTCAGTTGTTAAAACTTCACGATGTGCAGGTCTTGCGTTGCTCGGCGGCTGAGTGTTTTGTGATAGTTCTTCTCTATTCAAGTCGAGCGCTTATTTCCCTGTTGTTATAGTTGATAACTGTTTGCTGTTAGGTTTGGGAACTGAATACATGCACCAACGCAGCCTGGTGATATTGAGTCATTGTGCCAAAGACGTGCCATATTGACTGCAAGGTACTGATACGCCCTGTAGTGTCAGACCCATTACACCACATGGGCAATACAAGATTGCTTTGTTTTTTTTCTGTTAGAGGTTTATCGAGAAGGGCGAGTCTGTGTCAGCGGTATGTTGAACTAAGGTGTGGCTTTCTGGCAAGCAGCCGATTTATATAACAGTCGTTCCTATTCAGCAGAAAAATAATACAGTAATTTGTTTTTTGTTTACTTAGGTGCAAGGAAGTGCAGATAAACAAAACAAATGCGCGACTTAAAGACCGATCAATTAGTAAATTCCTCTGTCCACTATAATTACACTGTCAGTTAAACAGGTATTGAGAATACAAAAAGACATTTAAGATTCAGTAGATTGCCAATTCTCATAACATGCTCTCAGCAAACAAACGGCCAATGTGCAAGGGAAATTAATTTATTTTGAGCTCGGAAGGACGGAAAAGAACACTTTGAATTATTTAGGGTAGCACAAACAGCATCTCGTTGTTTTTAGGTTCTCTGTTACGAACTGTGCATCACGCCTCTGTACACCGACATTGCTGCTGTTTTTGGAATTGTTCGGAAAATTTGGAATACCTTCAGAGGTGTTATTTTTTTCTCGTTTTCACCGGAATGATCGGAAAATCATTGTACCATGTGCTTTTTCACAGTATTCAGGCTTGCTTACGGCGGTTTCGGTGTTGTCAAATGGTGAACACTCGTCCTGTTTCATATTGCTTGATGAAAATTTTTACTGTTCCATTTGGCAGAACATTCTCACCGGAAAACGCTCTTAGTTTTAGCCACCTGTCCTAACTCCAACTTGATTGGTTGTTATTAAAGGCAATTTGATCCTAAAGATAGCACAAAACTTGAAGTCGAAAACATTGCGAAACTTTCATTTTTTCTCGAATAACTTAGAGAGAGAGAGTTAAACAAGGTTAGGAACTTATAAAATCGGGAGTAATTAGATATATGTTTTTAATGAGCTTAAAATAAATTGCCTGGTAAATGGATTGCACGCAGTTGCCGCTGTCAGTAGATTGCGCAAAGCTATTAACTTAATGGTTCATACTTAATAATCCTCTAAGCCGACTCGCTGGCCAGTGTTCGCGATGAAGTCTATAAATGTGATACACGTTCTCGTTAGAGCTGAAAAGTATGCTTACGGACCCGCCGTGTCAGTTTCATCATGGGAATAGTGATTTCGTTTTGCTGGAGAGTTCTGCATAGGATCCCGTTTACAAACGAGAAACAAACGGAGGCAGAACAACAGAATGTGACAGATTCAAAACCAACGGTAATTATATTTGTGTTACGATTCGCTTGAGCTCTAGCACGATTCAATTTGTGGCAGTCGCACTTAGCTCCATAGAGACAGTTCTATAATTTCGAATGACCTTGGGAGCTTAAAAACAGCAAGAACCAAAACCTGAAGCCATAATATCGGAGTTTACTCAGCAAGGGTTTCGTTTTAAAGACAAAAAAAATATTTTAATTGACTTTGGCTAGCACTTTTTATCATAGAAATGTTTTTAGCGATTTTTTCCAGACATTATTCTAAGCAATGATTTGTAATAGATCAAGACCTTGTTTCCGTTTTCCCTGTTGGCGAAACTCATGATTTTTTCTCAGTCTAAAAGAATATTACATGATCTGGCTAGATTAGTTTTCGCATTAGAAATTGCAATTCAATTTAAGTTTTACATCGGTAGTTAATATTTGGTCTCGTTTTCTTTTAAAAATTCTTCGTTAACTCAGTTAAGATTGGGTAAAATTTACAGTCGCTCTGAATGTAAAGTTAAATTTCTATCCGTCATCTTATTTACTCCTCAATACGATCATTTGTTTTGGGTGTCAGTTCTCATCTTTGATTTTTTGATGCCTTAAATAATTCATGTCAAATTGCCTTTATGACGTCTAAAAGTAGATAATTTTGTTATTGCCCTTAAAACCCTGCCAATCAAAACCGGTGGCTTTATCGGCACACGAGAATTAAACATTCAAATCGGCATAGAAGCAAGAATTGAAATAACATCGAACTAGCGCCCGAGAAAAATATTAATCAAGAGAGGAATACACAAACCTAAAGGATTCGCGAACATTTACAGTGGATATCTTGCACTGTTATTTTAAATGACAAAACAGATAAAATGGAGAAAAAAATTAGGTCTATCGTCACGTCGTTTGGGTTCTGACTTAACATGAAGTCTCTTCAGTTATTTGAAAAATGTTAAACACCTGCCGTAGTGAATATATGTAAAAAATGGCTCGTGATGCCCCAACCACTGCAAGGAGAGACTAGATGTGATTTTCTCTTCACCAGCAACTCAGTTTATCTCTGCTCAGCGACTGTCACAGTCGAATTGAACGCTCACGGAATCAACAGAGCCGCTTAATTTTATGCATTACTTCGCAATAAAAGTTAAGGATATTTGAAGCTGATTCACGGGCCGACGGTGTTTTAAAAATACACAATCTTTTATTGATCAACAGAATTTCAAATTGATAAATTTGGTGACAAAAATAAGGAAATCACCTTTTCGAAGAAGTTTTCGTCGTGATATAGAAGTCAATACTCGAAACTCGTATTGAAAGAAACAGTGGCTCTATAAGCCGAATTATGATCGTAGGTTAGATTAAGTTCCTGCTGCCTCGACTTTCTGTTATCGCGAGTAAACTTGGATGACCGTCCACAATATGAATATTCATATGCTGTGAAGCTTGACCGGATGCATAGCGCTGTTATGTTCATTTGAAATATTTGTTTCCTTCAGTTTAAGTGGCATGCCTGTGAACTAGCTTGGTGTAGCTAAGTGCATGACCACTATAAACAAACATTTGATTTTGATTTTGATTTGATTTGCTATTGCACTCGATCAGTAGAGAAAAATGCGCTCAACTTTGATTAGACTAGTGACTTGGAATTGCTTTTGGATTCATATAGATAGAGAAAAGTGATATTAACGCCATTCCAGGGTTTTCCTTCGTCCCATTCCAGACTTCACTGAC
>CM042748.1:19849435-19864435 GCA_022496165.2 Catalaphyllia jardinei
TACCCTGGCATTCTACTATCTCTTAAAATTCCTGGTGATAGAGAGGCACTGTGAGAGCAAAGGGTCGCGTAAAGAATAAAACACAATGACACCCATATGGGAAATCCGGTATGAGGTAAATTTAATTCTTTCTCTATGTACCCACCAGGATGTATTGACGAACGGCTCCAGATGCTGTACCGCCGTGACATGCACGAGTTTGATAAAGACGTCCAAGGAGCTGTTAACAAAAATGGAACAAATTCAAACACAACTGCACAACGAGGTTATCCTGTGGAAGCTGAGGTTCATACGAGGCATCTGCAGCGCAGACAGTCGACAAAACTTCTACGAACTCCTTCGAAAGTTTAACTCTTTTCATGAAATGCTTGACGCGATTATCGAAAACGAAAGAAAGTTCCTCGATGCCATCGAACCGAAGCAAAACGACGTCGAAGATGCAGACGTTGAAGCTGCAAACACATCTAACGAAACACTAGGCAAAGAAAAAAAGGCTTTGAAAAGGAGAGTGAGATTTTTCACAAAGGTGCACGAACGCAATGTAAAGCTACTATTTATTGTCCTAAATGAAGTAGCAGAGTGCCGAGCAATGGTGAATTCTTGTGATGAACACGCGTGTGCGGACAGCTTTGCGTTAGAAATGGAGGAAACTGGTAGATTCTTGACTGTGTTGAAGGAATCGAACGAAGAACTGGCCGAATATACACCATCACGCCGTTGTTCTTACAAGCCTGAATAATCAGCTCAGAGAATATTTCAAAATCTTAATTATGACAAACCTTAGGAAGTGCGGGAGCCAGATGTGACTTGTTGTTAATTCACGGCTTAAAACTAGACACTGAAGAAACAAACAGCCTATAAAGGCTATATCCGTTGCCGCTATCTTGTTCTGAGGAACTACTTCTGAATTGAAAATGACTGAAATGCATCGCACGCTCAAATTCCTGGGGAAAGGTGACATGGGTATGACGAAAAATCTTGAGGAGGAGAGATTAACTGTTCATGTGCACTTGAACCAAATGTACACGCTGACCCTTTGTGATTTTTCTGCAGTGATTTCTAAAACGATTTTAATGAATACTGAATTGACGAAAGCCCCCATAACATATCTCTCTTGGACAGAACTGCGAGAAAGCAATTTTATTATATATGTACACGGGTCACCAGTTACTTCTGATTTTTCATCCCTTTATGCGACAGGATTCTTTCCTGAATAAAATAATTTTTGCTTCTTATGCAAAAAGAATAGAGAGCTTCAAGGGTTTGATTGAATAAATGTTCTCTATCGTCAATCAAAACAGCGTGAATTTTAGCCCTCTCTGGGAGTTGAACAATTCAGGTCCAGTTTGCTCGCAACACTATCCATTAGATTTCCAGCAGATAGCGCGGTTTGTTTTGTTAACACTTATCAGTCCAGTGGAAAGAGATCTATACGATGGATAGCGTTACACATCCTTCGAACACTGAACTGGGGCCAGGAGTATACGAACCGATGAGATGGCTGACCATGGCTGGAACTCAGGCTGGCTTAGACCACCGCTTAGACTTTGTAGTGTCAAAACGAACTATTCCTCCCTCGCGCTCTTTTATTAGTAGCCAAATAGACTACTGTAATAGTCTATTATACGGCGCCGGCAGACAGTTCAGAATGCAACCGCCAGACTTGTCGTCATGCGGGGCAAATTTTACCACATTACCTCAGTGCTCCATCAGCTGCATTGGCTTCCTGTCTCATATGGTATTAATTTTAAGATTTTGCTTTTAACTTTCAAAGCCATTCACGAATTAGCACCATCTTATATCAACGATCTTGTTAAAATTAACTCAAGATATAGACTGCGATCTAACGACGGAATACTGCTGTCTCATCCGACTTTTAAAACATTAACAACCCTGGGCGACCGTGCTTTCCGTCGCTTCGGCGCCTTAACTCTGGAATGATTTACCTATGGAAACAGGAATGGCCAAATCTGTTGACACTTTTAAGAAATTTTTAAAGACGCATCTTTTTAGCAAAGCTTTTCATTCTTAGTTAGGTGACTATTTGATTTTTTCTTATTTACTTTTAGCATGGCCGTCGAAGGTGTGACTGTTTAGTAAGATGAGGTAATTCGTATTTATCATTTAGTTATTTTATTTCATGCATTGTTGTAATGCGCAGTTGATTATCTCGTCATGGCAATTGCACAATATAAATTCATAATTGATTACTCTTCCTCCCCCCCACCCCCTCTCCCTTCTCTATCTCCGAAAGACCGAACGCTATTGAATGCTTGTGCTGTGTGCCTTTTGAAGTTGTTTTCATTCAAACTGAAAAGGGAATTTGCACTTAGTTTTCTTTAGTACGAAACATCATAATGTATTGCGCATGCATCATTCCTGGGAAGGAATTGACAACCACTCCGACCTAATTTTACAGCATTATGCGTGGTCGGCCGGTCAGAGCAATTCAATTCAATTTAATTTACACTATACTGGCCTTTAAAATAATGATAATTATCAAGAAGTTAATAAATATAGAGCTGTAAGAAAATGACATTTGTATGTGAGCGGTGGTCAAAGTTGCAAGGGCTACCATGGTTAAGAAGGGGGGTGAATAGGGGTATGCAAATCCGCTAACCCGTTCCTTTTTTTCGCCAAATCCGTTGATCCGCCAAAAATTTTGTTCAAATCCGAAACTAGCAACCACAGAAGTGTAAAGGTTCAAAGGTAAACTTGTACATGTGAATGCTGCTGTTAATTTCACATAAATAGTAAAGAAGGCGACATGCTTGATGACTTAACACAGAATTTTGGATGAACTCATTAACATTCCGACCAAGGCTGAAGAAAGATCTATGATCCAAATTTCGTTTAGGATCCAAGATCCAAACATAAGACAGGCACAATCCGGAATCCGCGCCAAAAATTACAGCTGATCCGCGATCCACTGCGTTTTCAAAATCCGCCAATCCGTTCGATTTACGGCAAAAATCCACAATCCGAGCGCTTTTTGAGGCTTATTACCTTCGAATATGCATAAGCTGACTCCAGAGAAGGTTAAACTTAGCTGCACGTGATGAAATTCTCCAGGAAAAAGTGAACTCAAAGGAAAACGTAGAACTAAGAAACTCGAACGCAAAAATCATTGCCAACAATTAAATATCGATTTACTTCATCACAAAATGCAAACAGCCAGGTTTTATGTTAATTGAAATGGCTGCATAAGAACAAGACTCCTAGGAATGCTACCTCGCGCTTCAGCGTGCTTCACCTTGGAAAACACTTGGCAGTTAGGCCACGGAGCGTTCACAGTTGCCCATTTTCGATTCCTACGTATTGCACTCTGACTTGAAGTGGACTAAAGTGCATACAGATTTATCATGATGGAGTGAAAAGAGAGATGAGCGTGGTTTCTTACCGGACCATTTGAGAGACGTTTAGATGAAGTAGACGACAGGAGCTTTATCTCCAGTGGCCGCTCTGAGGTGAGACTGGGTACAACTTCATTAGCGAAATGACTTCTGGGCACTCTTCTGGGCAGGAAATCTACTTCCGCTGACCGGCTGACAGCGCCTTCTTGTGAGATCTGAGATTCAAAGTTTTTGTGTACGGGGGAAGTGAGCACGGGGAAGTGAAATTTTTTCGAGTCCAAAATGGGGAATAAAGGTATGGAAGACCTTATTCCCGTTATGAACAAAATCCAAGATGCATTCGCTCATATCGGGCAGCCATCGAGCATAGATCTGCCACAGATCGCCGTAGTAGGAAGTCAAAGCGCTGGAAAGAGTAGTGTTTTGGAAAACTTTGTGGGAAGGTAAGCAAATGATCGATGGTTGCGAGGTACGATTGGGTCTTTTTGCTTTCTCTTGAATTGAAAATTAATAACTTATCTTTGTAGAGATTTTCTACCAAGAGGATCGGGTATTGTAACTAGGAGACCACTAATACTCCAACTTCATCCAGCCAAGTCAGGTTTGTACGATTAAGCTTTTACGTTGCATGACGAATAGAATGTAATGGGCTTAAGCTTATTAAAAATGATATTGTGTACTGTTTTCATCTGTTTCAATAAATGTCCCTGCATAAGGCCCATTTAATAGGAACTTTGATTTGATGAAAAAAATATGAACTCCTAACCTAAAGAGCACTTATATCATAACCTTCAAATTAACTTGAAGATTTTAAATATTTTTCATGTAAATTTTCGGAAATATGCTGATTAATTTTGCCATCCAGATTACGTGACATTCTTAAAATAGAGGTGACCAAGCCCAGCCATTATGACAATACATGTAGACTGAAATGTAAACAAAACATTAAAAAAATATTGTAATGCAATGCATGTGTCAGTGAGTTAAGAAAACATGAAGAACACAAATGATGCTTTGGTTCAGTGCCAGTTCATTTTATATGCCTGTCCCAAAAGGGGTGGCTGATAGTTGGAGTTGATACTGGACAAGTTTTGAAATTGTGACATTTTTTAGGCAAAACACTAATGATTGGGCAATAGCACTTGGAAGAACACACTCCTAAATAATGCTGTTGGCATAATTTCCAAAGTGCTCATGAATAAAGTTTCTAAAACTTTACTTATTTTTAAAGAATCCCTGCATGGTTCTTCAGTCAGAGTTGGTACATTCGCAGGGCTGTCATTAGGTTTTGAGTCACTTGTAGCCTCGTTCTCTACACCCATACCAAACTTGTTACTTTGTGGTTGAATTCTATCAGCAACAGGCAATTTTATCCATAGTATCATGGGAAACTCAAGCATTCTCAGCGGTAACATAATGTTACAGGTTATAGTTCTTTATGACAGTCCTGATCATGATTAGGTAATATCAAGTAGCGTGTATCATTTCAGTATAATTATCTGAAGTATTGTTGGTGCACCAAAACACCATGGTTTGTCAGTCTCCCGACAGAGAACTGTCTCCTTTTTCAGTTTCAAGCTTATAGCAAGCTTCTTTCTCTGACATAATGCCTTGCCAAACCTACACTGTATGACATTTGCCTTGGACATGCACACTCCTTTGTGATCGAGAACAACACTCAGTGAGAATAGGAGAGAATGGAAAGAGATATTTTCCCTTTTTTTAGAGATAGTTGGCTGGTTTGAAAAAAATTAAACGAAACAGAAAAAACAAACCACAACATATATATTTGAAAATTTCAAGAGTTGCATCCTTTTAATATGAATGTGGTAAATAACAGAGTTGGGGGTACCGCTGCTTGCAAGGGAAGCTTCATCAGATCGTGCAAACTTTTGCTGCATTGTTGCTGCAATGTTAGCCAAAAGTTTAAGCCCCTGTACTTCCAGTTTTTGAAAGCTCTTTCAAGATGAGACTCTCGTCTCGTGAGACGAAAGTCAACAACAACAACAACAACAACAAAATTTTATTGATTACAAACATAAGTAATTACATTATTTCCCCCCCACAAATAGCTTATCAACTAATTGAGGCGGGGAGATCTTAAGACATTTTACATGTGACGAGAGAGTCTTGTCTTAAGGGACAAGACTTTCTCGTCTTGAGAGAGGCCTGATGCATGCTACTGGTGTACACAAGTATAACACCGTGCATATGCACAAATTTGCCCTTGAGAAAAAGGCACGGATTTGGTGCAACAGCACAGGGTAAAATAAAAAAAAGGCACAAATAGGGCACAGTTTAGGCACAGGCAAGACACATTTTTGGCACTCTTTAGAACAGTTTAATAGGCACAGTTTAGGCACAGCTTAGGCACAGCCCAGGCACAGTTTAGGCACAGCCCAGGCACAGTTTAGACACATTTTGTACACGCTTTTGGGACAAGCATCACAATGATTCCTGGGATTCTTTGACTTTATATATCCTAGCCAGTTATGATCGTAACTCTGAAGTGGTTAGAGATTGAACAGAGTGCTGTTTAAAATTCATTTGATTGAATTACAAAGATTATTTTTTAGGCCTCACATAGATTAGTTTAAAGAATACTTTAATAGCTCATTACACACAACTTTGCCACGATTATGCACAATTTGGCACAACTTACGCATGGTCTGAACACTTAACGCACAACTTTAGGCACAACTTGGGCACAGTTTAGGCACAACTTAAGCACAATTTTGGAACAACTTAGGCACGGCTTAGGCATATTTTATGCACACAAATAAAAATATGTTGCACACTTCATGCACAACCCAGGCACATTTTATGCAGAAACTGTTTGTGCCAATGTGCGCTTTACAAACTGATTTTAGAGCAACTGCATGCCTTGAAGAATTTTTGCCTTCAAAAAGTGCTGTCTTACCTGGTAAGTTTGGTCATAGTTTAGATCTGGGTTTTTCCTGTTTTTAAGAATTACCCAAGGAAGAAAGCTGAACTTGTGAGTATTTATCTTCTCTACAACAAAAGGCACTAAAACAAAAGCGATCTTTTAAACTGTTGTTCAGTTTTCATGTAGATTGATATAACATGACAATCCTGCTGCAAATTGCTCTTACTTCCTCATTTTTGGATTAACTACTGTCATTGTCAAGATAATGAGTACTCATAAACCAGAGTGTTCAAAATGGCCCCGTTTAAAACAACGTTTTTGAAATACTCTCTATGTTCTTTCAACCATATACATGTAGGCAGACATAAACTTTTTCAACAGGAAGATATTCACAAATGTCAACTTCTTGCCAAATATCAAGTTGAACGTGATCTGACTTTCAACAAGCTCACAGGAGCCAAATTATATGTGATTTTTAGCTGTGTACACCAGTAGCATGCACCAGGCCGAGACGAGAGTCTCATCTCGAGGGAGAAGAATCGTGTCTCGCGAGATGGTGGTAATTAACTTTCTTTTGAGTGATTCTGTAAATTTACAGATATTGTAACATGTGCACTCATCATGGCTAAAATATTAGTACCATGAACTATAAGTAGAAGCATCTTTATATTAATCGTGTAAGTGTCTTCATAGTATACCCTTTATCAACTAATCAATGACATCAACTTTATCAATAAAATCAATGGATCGTAAATGGGTAATCAGTAGATACAGTAAGTCAATGATTATTGCTAATGATCAACGGAAAAACAAAATGAATAATCAATAAGCCACAAAAGTTCAGTTGTTAGTCAACTCATGCATTCATTGCATTGGTTAGTCATTTATTGCAATGATTAGCAATAAATGGCCTTGATATTTTGGTCATGATGAGTGCACATTGAAAACATCCATCCATTGATTAGTCAATGATTGCATTGATTAGAAACTGATTAGAAACTGAATACGTACATGATTAGACATAATTATATGTAGAACCAACGCAATTCGACGCAACAGGATCCTGGCCCAGTTTCACCTGTTTTAAAGGGACCATAGTTCTTCTCCTGGGCTTTTGTTATTTTTCACTGATTTGAAACTTTACAAGTTACATTCTGCTTCGGTCAAGAGATCTTACATACCTACATACATCCACTTTATTTCAGCATGATAATGTTTAAAGCTAATGCTTATGGGGTCGTGCATCCAAATCTAACAAACATTAATTTTCTCCTAATAAAGTACCGTAAAGACTCGCGGATAAGCCGCACCTTTTTTCCATAAATTTGTGATCAAAATCGTAGGTGCGGCTTATCTACGAGACCATTTGGGAAAGGTGCTGTGAATTTCCGTGAATGGACACTTTCATGGCATAATACTGGAATAAATGCTACATTACAACAACAAGAGAGTATTGGTCATTGCTTTTGCGAGTTTGGTGGCTCCTAAAAGAGCCGTTTGTGATGAGTATAAGCTTATTTCAAGCTTACATTTCTTGCCGTTAAACCTTCTTCGTTAACAAGTCTTTTAAACGGTTTATGGTCGCTTTTCTTGAACAGGAGAACCTTACACAGCATGGAATTTCCATTCCCCCACAAAGTTGTTTACAGTGTCGACGACGGCCTGTTACTTCAAGGGTAATTGATCCTCCACGAGCGAGAAAATACCACGCTATTCTCGAGTATTCGCGTGGTAGATGGCCCACTGTTTGTTCGCCGTTGAGCACTTTGATAGCAAATTTGTCGAACTGATTACCAAACTCTCTATGTGCAATGAGTTTTTCACCAACAGATGGCTCCCAAATATCTTTGTAGATATGATAGCCACGAACGGCAGAGACAAACTCAAACGTTTCCATCTTGTTTTGACCTGTTTTGCTACTGAGTAAACAAACCTACATTTATCATTCTCGCCCTAATCCCAACGCGGCTAAAGCTGAACCAATTAAAGCTAAGCGCATTCTGTTGCTACGCAATGAAATGCCTTATTTGCATTCTGTCAACAATCCGATATTATGCCTGGTTACACAGCTTCGCACAGTGTATGCAAGAAAACAAATTTACGCGCAAAATTCTATGGAAAAACTGCCTTGAATGGTGAAATACCTGTGAACAAATACCAGGATAATATCAATCGTATGTCATAAGTGGTGGACATGATGTTTATTCTACTAAAGAGCTAAAATTACGGGTAAGACTTTCGAGTATTTTTCGATCCATTGTTGGCGAATTTGCCTTGGATGAAGACGGAACACTTCATGGTCTCGACTTTAGATTTCTTTTGAGTTTTTTTCATGAAAAACTTTTTTTCCAAAATTTGAGTTGCTAAACTCAGGGTGCGGCTTATCTGCGAGTGCGGCTTATCCGCGAGTCTTTACGGTAATAAGTTTACAATAAATTTAAATTGTTGAAAATACCGTACCTTTAAGTCTAAATGCTAAAAATCCTAAAAATATATAAAATCTTCATTACTGAAATTAGCAGTTGAGGCAGATGTTACTTTGAAATGGAAATCTCTTAATATTTTTATATTACTCAGTCTAGAGTCTAAAGTCCGAGGTTCAGCATGAGTTACGTCCGGATGCCTGGATGCAATTGCATTCTAGAGGATGGCGCCCAGTCTGTAACTAACAGATTGTTCTAAATATCGAGATCAAAACCTAGAAATAGCAAGATCTTCATATTTTTTTGTTTTCATTCACTGAGTGCTGGAACATTAATCTCTTGGAGAACAGAATGATTGTGAGATACAATATAGATCTTTCTTTTTTAGTAACAGTAGAAGAATATGGCTTTTGGTAAAACAATTTTACTGGAAACAATAACAATATTTTTTGATAAGAAATTTTCTTTTATCTCTACTTATCTTATTGTCAAATAAATGGAAAAACAGTTCATTTATAATTTCATTTCTTGTAATTTTATTTTTCATTCTTACAGCTTTACTCCAGAGTTATAATCAAGGGGACAAATTGGCTCATTCATTGTTTTCTAACAGGGGGGTTGAAACAGGGTTTTCCCTTACGCGCAAATGCGCGTCCGAGACACACTGTTTAGCTGAACAATGGAAAAGGGATGCAAAACGGCAAGGAGAACAGGTCCTTTCGGATGCGCATGGTTTAGGATGGTACATGTAGTTTACTTCTGACTTAATTTAAACCTGCATAGATCTGCAAAAAATTCTTTTGAGAAAAAATCAGAATTTGGACTCATTAAGGCTTTGCCCTAGCAGCGCCTGGTCACCTGCGACCGCCTTTCATCTTTGGGTGACAAGAAAAACATACCTAGTTGCCCGGCCGGGCAACCTCCTTTTTCAGATTTAACTTTGCAATAAAAACAGTCTCACATTAACTTGCCTTCCCCTTTTTGATTGCTTGTGTTGTATTGAAGTTTGCAAGGAAAACTGGCTCAATTCAGAATGTTTAACTTCATCTGTAAAGTTGAAACAACAATGGTTCAAAGGCTTGGTTTGATGCATATGGTTAAAGGCTACTGCACACTAGCCGATTTTTTTGTCATAGCACTGCAGATTTTTTGTCAGGGTCAATCGGGTTAAAATCTGTCAGGACATCAGCTGATTTTTTGTTGCAACTAACCGCGTTTAGGCTTGGGGCCAAGTGGATCTCGGCCATCTTGAAAAAGACGCTTGTCCATGTGACTCTCTGCATGACAATTCTTCATTGGTTGAGGTACGCATGAGCCCCGACAAATTGTCTTGGTCCACTGCAAATTAGCTGACAAGGCCCGACAAGAAGTTTTGAGATCTAGCATTGTCAGATATCCCCAACAAGGCTCGATTTTTTCGCAGACTTGTCTGAATTCACTGCACACTAGCTGACATGTAAAGATTTTTTGTCGGCCGACAAAAAATCGGCTAGTGTGCGGTAGCCTTAACACTGGCCTTCAGTGATACGGACAGCAATTTCCTTGTATACTTTGTATAGCATCAACAAAACATCTTCTTTGTGATTTGTATAATATGCATGAAAAGTCCCTAATTGAAGGAGAGTGTGAACTAGATTAGAAGTAAAGAGGGAAAAGAGGGAAAAAGGATCAATGTTTTCTACACATGTCAACTATTTTCACTAAAAAAGTGCAAATTTTGTCTTTTGTTGTGGACTTCTAACAACATTACAAATTTACTTGACTGTGTACCTTTTATCTTTGGCATCTGTAATTAGGATAAATGCCCTAGAAACAGTGCCAGACATTTTATTTGATTTTAATCGGTTTTCAGATATTAATTAATAATCTTATTAGATAATTTTTTTTTGTTCAGGCTACTGAGCTTGACTTCTGGGTACCCTACCCTACTAGGTTGGGTGCCTGAAGGGCTCCTTAGAATTTTTCTTAGAGCACAGCCTCTATCTTTGTTCTTCGTTTGTATATCTTTGTTCTATTCTAACCGTGGGACCCCCACTTTTTTCTTCTGGACCCCCACCCCTCGGTTGAAGGAGTCCAAGAGACTCCCACAGGGGAAATTGTGGGGAAAACCCTGTTGACAGGTTACTGCCGGATTGGACCAGTAGAGTAGCTTAGCTCAAACCCCTTCTCTGTGTGTTGTAGTGTCATTGAGTTAGTTGGTATTTATATGTGTGTATTGGAATTTTTTCTAGAGTGGGCAGAGTTTCTTCACTGCAAGGGAAAGAAATTTGTTGATTTTGAAGAAGTCAGGAAAGAGATTGTTGCAGAGACTGACAGGGAAACTGGCAGCAACAAAGGAATCTCAGCCATACCAATTAACCTGCGTGTGTACTCTCCTCATGGTGAGTGTGAAGTTCCCCAAGGACTGAGTTAGACATTACAACTTTTGCGATGTGTGATAAGCTTATACGGGTTTCATTAGTTTTAGGTTAGGTGAGTTAAGCTTTGAGTATGTCTACTCTTACTTGGATGTGATGTCAGTCCATCAGAGTTATATAACTATTAATTGAAGGCCTTCGTGCAAAAAGGGTGTATATCAGTTTATGGCCGATTTTCATTTTTTGTGGGATCGAGCTAATTTTTGGCAGACTGACTTGTTTCGACATGTGGGTAATGCATCATTCTGTAATTGTCTTGGTTGATTTGTGCTTCGTTCTCCAGAAATAACGTATACTAAGCAAAAAAAAATCAATTTTCCTCTGGCGACCTTTTGTTCAATGAAAACCAAAAGAAACCTTTTGTTTCGTTTAGTTTTATTATTCGTATAATTATGCTGATCAGTTACTGCTGCTTCGTTACCACAAGCGATTAAGCCGTTGAACAGAGCGGATGTGAATTTGTTTTGTTGTGACACCGGTTTGATACAAGGTCAGTCTACTTATTTTACAAACCAAAACATCTATTTAAAAATAAATGTGCTGTCGAAGCTGCTAAAAGTAATCATTTAAGTTTGCATCGCGCCAAAATCCACCTTCAAAAGATTTGCTCATTAAGATGCAGCCTCACGCAAAACTGAGTTTTTTGCATAAGTTATTTCTGGGGAATGAACTGTAAATCGATCAAAACAATTTTGGAACAATGCTTTTCATGTCAAAATAAGTGAGTCTGTCAAAAACCGATATTAATACACCCTTTTTGCACCAAGGCCTTCAATTTTGCCAGTGCTTTTCAGTACACCAAGTAGAGAGAGGTACTGTGAGTGTAAGAACACACCACAAATGGCCCAGGCTAGGCCTGGGTTGTTTGAAAGGTGGATAATGCTATCCACTGGATAAATTACTGTTCAGCAGATAGTGTGCATGTAGTTTGTTTTGTTAAGACATAATTAACTGCATAGCGGTTTATCCAGTGGATAGCAGTTTCCACCCTTTCAACAACTGGGCCCAGGTGTTCTAAGCTCTTGGGCAGGTTTGTGCACAGCACGTTATACAGTATGACTGTACACAGTCATGTAAGTACATGTAGTCCATCTTTCGTATTGTGTTTTTTTTGCAGTGCTGAATTTAACATTGGTAGATCTTCCTGGCATGACAAAAGTTCCTGTGGGTGACCAGCCACCTGATATTGAAATCATGATAAGGAGTATGTTGTTACAGTTTATTACCAAGCCAAACTGTCTAGTGCTGGCAGTGTCACCTGCAAACTCAGATCTTGCCAACTCTGATGCACTGAAGATTGCTAAGGAGGTTGATCCTGAGGGTAAGAGTACTAGATTTAGTTTTCAAAGTGTGCGATTACTGAGGTTGGCAAATTCAAGGAGGTTTCCAAATGAAGTAAGAGAATGTAGAGCTAGGCAATTAAAGGTTTAAGGGTGCACATTATGTACTAAATGTCCATATTTCTGGCTAAAGCTGCCCCTACAGCACATGAACATCTACATGTAATACAGTGTAATAATAATTTTGAAATCCTCTTGCTCAGAGGGCCAGTAAATTTCAGTTTTCAAATGTTCCCATTTAAAGGTCACTTGCTAATTTTAGCAGCTACTGTTATAATAACTAGACGCCTTGCTGTGTGTACCCAGGCAGTCGTTATACTGAGAAGCACTAGCTATAAAATTATTGCAATTGAGCTTAAATGTTCTGCATTTGAAGTCGTGCAAAATTCACTTGAATCGATGTGCTCAAGCTATTCTGCTTTCGATTGCACTTCTTGAAATCGATTAATAGCTTTTTAGTTATTACTTGTACACAGACCTTTAGCATGTAAAACGAGTCAAGATCGTTACATCAGCCTATGAACGTTTCAGTCTATTTTCTTTAGCCTTTGCCGTTGTTGTTGTTTGTTTGTTTTTTTTTCATCTCTCAAACGAGAGAGACATTTTGAATTCCAGAGTTATGGCAGTGCATGACATAGAGCCACCCTGGGGTCTGTAAATTTGTTGAAAATAATTCAAGGAATATCTCAGGTTTGGGAAAACGCAGATTTAAAAATTAGAGAAGTGTAATCTTTATTAATCTCCTATAACATCACAATTTCTTGACTTTATCCACTGAATGGTTTTTAAATAATTTTTTTATTGCTTCCGGATTGCGTGACAGTACAATCCAAGAGTTGTTTTGCTGGGGTCAACTCATACATTAGTTTCTTTTATTGCATTCGTCAAAGAACGCTTTCATAATGCAGTCGAAATCGACATCCTTGGAATTTTTGGAGGTGTTTTCATCGTTACAAATTTTGGCCCCCCCCCCCCCCGAAAAATTCATTGCAATCGACCATGTGCTTTGTCTGTTTCACATTTTCTTTCACGTGTCAGCCTGCTTGTTATTATTATTTAACTATGGTCACGGCCAGTAAACTGGTACCGCAACTGAGTCACGCGATAATACATGTGACAAACATGTGAGCGCGTGAGTAGGTCATGTAGACTTTGGACTTTCTTTCCATGTGTTCTCGATCGCCGCCAAAGGTAGCGTTGGACACTTTTGCTGTGGAATTTTGAGGCTGAGTAGTATTATATTCAATAGTATGATGTTATTTAATCGTTCGTTTGGGCTCACGAAGAGCTTGTTTATTTTATATGTTCATGAACACGATCGCCTAGGCTTTGGGATGTTAACAGTGGAAACAGCTGTAATTCCCGGGAGCATTGCGTGACATCCCAAAAAATGGCTGCGAGGGAGACTACGGCTGTATTTGATTGCATTTGTTGATTTAGTTCCAATTTGCGACAGAAAAGGTCAGTCGTATCCGGTGGAATATTATTTGGAATAGTTAGAAGAGTACTCTGAGGGCAAGATCCATAAGAGTGAACCAGGGAACAGAAATGTAAATACTGTGTACTTTGTTAATTAGGCCAGGGGAAGTACTCGAATCAGTTGCACGGTCGGCACGGAGTTTGTTTAGGATGAATGAGCACTCGATTGCAAATATTTACTTTTATTATTCAACAAATTGTAACACTATCCAAATATGGTCATGATGCTCTGGATATCTGTCATCCGTAGGTAACAGATATCCGGCGATATACGTAGCTTCGTATGTGGGAAGAAAAAGGGAAGTGAGAAAATGTCGACAGAGAGATTTAAAAATGTTACGCTGTCGTCGGCTAAGTATCAGACGAAATTCCGCCCGATTTCTCAGGATAATTGTTAAATATTTGAGCTTCCTGCCTAGAATAGTGTCGTAAAAAATACACTTTTACAAATTAGCTTTTGCAAATAAACATTACAAGTTAATGTGAGAATATTTAGCACGAAATCTGAAGGCTGATGTAAATATTTTAGTCCCATTCAGGTCTGAATCCTATTAAACTGGGCCCTATTTAACTTGTGAGTCTACGGAAACTGGGGCTGTCACGCAACGTAGTCTGTACTGGGACTTGTTCAATCAGAATGGCATGAAAGAAATATCTTTCTGTAAAACCCCGGTTGTTGATGAAAAAAGGTTGGGTTTTAGAGGTTGAAAGTCAGCTAGGGAAATCATTTAAGGTATCTGTATAAAAGTTTATACGGCGTCAAACGCACTCTCATAATCTTTGATTACTACTAGTCTTAAATGTACAATAATTCGCTACTTGGGTTTCTTTCTTGAGAAGACACATACCTCTGTTACAAGAAAATATCGAGAGAATATTGTTTAGTTGGAGATTTTAACTTTATTACACGTTACGAAGTTTCTCAGAGCGTTTTACTTTGGTGTACTCGAACCAATACATTCATAAACAACAGAAACATATTCTCTAACCTTTCTGCTCTTGTTGCTCAGACGTTATGAGTTCAAGCTGGGATCCTACTTGGTTCACGATCACGTCTAAAAATACGATGACGCTTCTGAAGATGCTTTTTATCAAGGTGAA
>CM042748.1:19866935-19919529 GCA_022496165.2 Catalaphyllia jardinei
TACAGGTGAGTTTGCATAGAATTTTTATGTTTGCATAGAATTAAATAACTTCCATGTGAAAATCATAACTAAGAAATACCAATGAGAGATGCTGGTAAAACAGTTTTCCTAACTACTAATTTTATATCTCCCATTACAACTACTTTGTTAGTTGTGTATACATGTAGGACAAGATTTGTGTCTGATAATGCATGTAGACCAATTTGAATTATCTCAATAAATCATTCTTGACATTCAATGACAATCCCTTATAGGCACTTAGCAGACAAAATGGGAACTTCTTATTTACAAAAGGTTCTTAACCAGGTAAGGCTTGTCTCGATTAACTTGCATTGTTTACAAGTATGACCTTTAAATCGGCGTAGATTTGTAGTTTTCAGTGATGATTCTTTCTCCAGCAATTGACCAACCATATCAGAGAAACCTTACCAGCTCTTCGAAGCAAATTGGAAGAGAACGTCATGGGAATTGAGAAAGAGGTCAGAGGGTTTGAAAACTATAATCCAGATGACCCATCCATGAAGACTAAAGCCCTTATGCAGTAAGTAATTACAAAATAAAAATACATGATTTTAAAATGAATCACTGTTAACACCTTTATCGAAAATGGGGGCTGGGTAGGAGAGAGTAGGGGCTGGTGCCCCACATCTAAACCTGCTTTACATGTTCCTGCACTGGAGCCATGAGCCCAACCTGCCCCACCCAACCCCAGTGCCAGCCCCGGTGCCAGCCCTGGTGCCAGCCCCAGCTCCAGATCTAGCAACCATCACACTGAAACTAGAAAATCAGTGGAAAAATTACAAAATAAATAACTTTATTAGAACTAACAAAGATTTTTTTTAAATGTGTGTATGTGTATGTATGCGTAAATTGGCCACTTCCCATTGGGGCCTTTCAGGACCAATGTAAACAAATGATGATAAATAAATATTCAAATTTTAAATATTCATTTTTTTTTACAAAAACTGTCTAATTTCTTGCACATTGATTGGCTCATGTTTATCATCAGTAAATACCTCTTACTAACCGAGTTTGAGGTCCGTATGGTAAGTTACGGACTGAGTTTTTCCCCCTGCGATTTTTGGAAATTTGATCTGGAAACAGTGGATGAAGAGCCACTTCGTGGAAATGCCACTGCTAATTCCCATTTTTTTATGGTTCAAGCGTGAAGCGCACGGGCCATAAATCATAGGGGAAAAAAAAAGGATCCGTAACTTACAGTACAGACTGAGAAGGCGAGGTTAGTAAGATATTTATTATATCTCTATTGTGTGTCTGACAGGTTTGGGAACGATTTTTATCCATGAGGAATGGCTTCAAATTTCTGAAGCAGGTCAAAAGCAAAATGAGTCAATTTGGAATCATTTTTAAGTCGTTACTACGCTTTAGCACACAATTTAGAGTAAAAGAAAGTTTTAAACTTTTACTTGCTAAATAAGTTAAGAAATTCTGGTGATAAATCACGCAACAGTTTGGCAACACAAACAAGTGGGCTGTGCGGGAGAGTACAGCTCGCTAAATTGACCAATCACAGTGCGCGTACTAACTTAGAGATACAATAAGAGTATGTAATGTGTGACATACATACACACATTACATACTCTTACTGCTGATAAACGTGGGCCAACCAATGTGCAAGAAAGTAGACAGTTATAGCAAAAAATACGCTTTGCAGAATGATTCAACAGTTCAATTCCGACTTTGAAAAAGCCATTGAGGGTTCTGGAGATACAATTGAGACTAAGGAGCTGTCAGGTGGAGCCAAGATAAACAGGATATTTCATGAGAGATTTCCTTATGAGTTAGTCAAGGTAATAAAATAAAATGTTTTTACACTTTGTGAACAAAGACTGAATTAGAGGTACAGTGACAAACTGATGAAAAAAGACATCCCATGATAAATTCTCCCAAAGCCATATCTATCTGTGTTGGTTGAGTGGGCTTATAAGTCTGGGGTGTCCTGAGGGCTGTCATATTGCATACATTCATTTTTTAGTTGTGTGGCTGCTTAGTTACTGTGTGTGTAGTTACAGTGTTTAAAAGACACTATTCATGTACTTGGCCTAGGAATGCAAATGCAAGCTACGTGTATTAAGTCTGAAGGTGACCTTGCTTTGATATAGACTTCTCTGCTTTTCTCATGTAAATGACAACTAGTTAGCATAAGAACAACTTGATTTACACAACAAAAAAACAAGATCACCTGCAGCCCTGCTGCCATGCAAAGGCCAGGCCACTGAACAGAAACTGTAAAATGGTATGTTCTTTGACCAGTCTGTCCAGCCTGACAGCCTGAAATCTTATCACATGAAATAAATAAATCAACTTTCTTTTAAACCAATTAAAGCATGTTAACTTGTTTGGAGTGGTAGTAGTAATTATTTTTTTGCTGAATCTGCTGGTAATGGTCAGTCTAGAACACAAAAACATTAGTGACGTTGCTTGAGAGAAACATCTTATAGTACTGATATATTTTCTTGTGAAATCATAGGTGGAATTTGATGAGAAGCAGCTCAGGAAAGAAATTATGTTTGCCATCAAAAACATTCATGGCATTAGGTAAGTGTTAGTTTATACACCATAATGTCAGCTCTCAGTTAAATTATTCGGCCATTAGTCTTGGTCATAATGTACAATGTAGTGTACAAAGTCTGGTGACACCCATAAGCATATTTACAGACTGAAGGACTTGAGGAACTTCAAACTGAATGGTCTTGCTCAATTTTTAAAGCTTAAGAGCTTAGGGCTTAAGTTTCAGTAACTTCTTCTTAACTGTATGTTCAGAATATCACTGTCATGAGTTTTTTGTTACATAACTGAATTTTTCATGCCATTACTGCTCAAATGTTCTGCAGAAATTATTTCAGTACACAGTGATTGTTTTTACCATTACTTATGGATATGTTGCCCTAACCATCAGTATGACATTTTCTTTTCTTGAAATAGGGTTGGTCTCTTCACACCTGATATGGCCTTTGAAGCAATAGTAAAACGTCAGATTGAGAAACTCAGAAACCCAGCAGTGAAGTGTGTGGACATGGTTATGTCAGAATTAACAAATGTCATCAAGAAATGTTCAAGCCAGGTGAAGTGGTGCCTCAATGCAATTATGTTATTAATAATATTATTAATTATATTAATAACAATATTTATTATATTATTGCATACACCGTATATATTGCATCTAAAATTATGTATTGTTCATTAGTCCTAAATGTACAAATTTAGTTCATTTTATGTACAGCTACAGTAAATGTGAGGCTGGTGAAAATGTGTAATCCAAATCTGCTTGTCATGACAGAAAATTAAAAGGAGATCAAAAGTAAAGAAGAAAGAGAGATGAAGGGAAATAAATAAACTCAGTACTGTAGAATATAAAATCAGTCAAATGACATGTAGCCTCAAAGACATGGAGGATTAATGTACAGAGAATATAACCACTATGTTCTGTGTGATAATGTTGTAATATCACATCAATTATAGAATAATCTGAATGTGTTGAAAGTGCATGTACAAACAGTAATTAAAAGCATGAAGCCACTTTTATTTAATGTTTGCAATTCTTTAAATAATGTTGTTGTTCTCTAAATGGCAGATGGACAAATACCCTCTGCTTAGGGATCAGGTTGAGAAAATTGTTGTTCAACATGGAAGGAAAGGAGAGGCTAAATCCAAGGATCAGGTACTTATAAAATTTAATATCTTATGTTCAGATGTAGCTACTGGAAGGGTTGGCTGGTGCGACATGGTTGAAATTGTTGCAGGATGATTATATTTTGTTGGACAGGCTACTTGTCTTTTTCCACCCGGTTGCATTATTGGGTACTGGCAAATTCAATGCTGGTGGTGACTTTACAAAGGCCTACTGGGTAGCCTCTAATCCAGAAGTAAATAGAAATGCTCCCTCACCCACAATACTATGGAAACAGGGTTAAGCTCTAGTGGCATGGAATACCTTGACCCGATGAAGAGTCAAGATGTTACTGCTCTAAATGCACCAAGAACTTACTAGATGATATCATCCATATATACTTCCTTGCAGGTTAAAACATTTATTGACATGGAACATGCTTATATCAACACAAATCATCCTGATTTTATTGGATATGCAGAGTAAGTCAATTTTATTTCATTATTTGAACTAATATTGAGCTTTGTGGTTGGTTGTAGACAATAGCATTGTTTGGGCTACCATTCTGTAGGCCTGGGGGGTACTCCCTATAATGGCCTATATAGGGAGGCTCCGCCCAAAAGGGGTACCTTTTTCATGCTTCAGGTATATAAAAGGGTAGGGATTTCACAAGGATGAGGTATATAAAAGGGTAGGGAAATCGGTCATTTAGGTATTTACAAGGGCCTTTAATTATAATATTTCAAAAAGACGCCCCTTATGGCTTTGTCAGTATATTTATTAAGCACTACATGAAAATGAGAACAAGACTTCATAAAGTAGGTATCTGAAAGGGGTAGCGTTTTTCAATAAAAGGTATATAAAAGGGGTACCTTTTCTGCCAAAATGGTATATAAAAGGGTAAGGGGTTGGACCTCGGGGCAGAGCCTCCCCATACTAAACTTTGTTAAGTACCCCCTCCCCGGGTCTGTAGGACAAGCAGTCTTCCTACTGGTATATGGAATAGATACTTCTTCCACCTTGCTACACCTGTCTTCTTTTAACTGCTAAGGCTCCTGGCTGGATCAAAAGTATTGGCTGCCTCTAGTCGTTCAAGGATAGATAACACTATTGTATCCACCGGATGGTGTTTAAACTACTAGGATGTGGTCCTGGTTGTTCCAAGATAGCTTTGTTGATTTTGTTAAACTTTACCCACTGCTGTGTTCAAGTGAATATATAAATTGTCAAATATTTGATATGCAAAGGAAAGTCTGGAAGATACAAGAGATCATTATAGTTATGTGCAGTTGCATACTTTCAACAGTTGCAATAATATTGCTTGACTTAGAGCTACAATACCTGTGCAATGCCCTACCAACTGAGCTATCAAGGCAACTGGAGCTGGGATGTTGCAAATTAATGTTACATGCCTGTAGATGGTAAAAAATATGCATGAATATATCAAACATCATATACATATGTATATGTATTCAAACTGCGAGAGAGTGATTTAAAGACATGATCAACAGATCATTATTCCTTGCATGTGATTCAGGGTAGACTCTCCCTGGGAGTACTTGGAGCCTTATCTGTGCAACTCCACAAGGAAAGAGTTTCCCAACAATACTGAGAGGGAGATGTCATGATAGTTGTTGCAATCTCTCCTGTCGCCCTTGTTTTTATGCAGAGACACTAAATATTGGTGTTCCAACTGGTCTTGTGGCACTTTGCTTCCCGTCCAGCACAGACAAAGAATCTTGTGCTTTTCGTGGAGGATGAATGCGTGACTTGTAACACTTCAACACTTTTTCCACAATGCTTTCCAGGGGCAAGAGAGCCCATGCCTTTGCTGAGCTCCTCGACAGTTGGTTCTCTATCTACAATCAGCGACAAAAGTAGTTGAGACACTTCTAATAAGAGACGATTTTCGATATTTAAGCATTGATTTTGTTCTATTTCATTTGCATCTAGAAAATTGAATTTTACTGCCAAGTGTTTCAACACTTTTGTCGCTCATTGTAGCTCCTTCAGCACTGTAGGCACTCTACAGCATTTAGGGCTCCAAAGGGCTCCTTTGGAGCCCACAATACATTGTCTCTTTTGCATATAACTCAGAGGCTACTAAATGCTCATTTCATTTTCCAGATATGCAGTACTGTAGTATAGAAGCGTTAGATCCCTTAGCCAGAAGTTAGTTCTGTAATTATACGATGAAGTTGAATTGTCACTGATGTGTATTATTTTCATATAGAGCATCGAATAGTACCAGCCCTGGAGAAAGAAAAACAAAGAGAACTGTGTCAAACCAGGTGTGTTGGCAAAATCACCTTTCAGCTCAATTTTGTTCTTCATGTTCGAGTTCACTTTAAACGTGTACAAACCATATTTCATTGTGAAACAATTAAAGGTTTAACTTTTCTCATTTGCCATGCTTTGAGTTAAACTTTCCAGTCCCACAGTTTTGTTTTGTTGTATTCTTTATAGCCTTTTGTTCTGTAAAAACCTTATTGAAATAGTAAAGAAAAATGTTAAGCAAAGCAATTGCAGATTATCTCTCCACAACCAATACTCACCATGTCTTGTTTTCTCAGGTGATTAGGAAAGGGTGGCTCACGATAAGCAATGCTGGATTTATGAAGGGAATGAACAAAGAGTACTGGTTTGTACTCACAGGTAAGTTATGTACCTGTTTGGTCAACTAAAATTCAAATTTTGGATGCTCCTACATACTTGTTAGTCTGTCCAGATGAAATCCCGGTGTAGATTATAAATCGTGAAGCTTCCAAGCAATACGTTTATGTCCCTTTGTTGTGTTCTTATGCATTACAAATGTATGTAGAATACATGTATACTGTACTTGAACCGAATCTGGGCCGTTCCCACCTCGTTTTTCACTACTTTGCTATAGTTTGCTTTTAGTGCTTTCTGTGGCTATCAGAGTTGTGTTGAGAAAGACATCAGCATCGACATAACAGTTCTTGTTGCCATTTGAGCAGCATAATTCATGATCTGCACTTTTCTTCAGTGACCCACCACCTGTCTAGTGCAGTGGTCTCTTGCATCCTGCTCCTGGAAAAATGAACTAACTCCAACTCTTTGGGATGTGTTGGGTCGTTCACTTGGCCTCATCGAGTTAAAGGTTTTTAAGCGACGTACCTCTTCTTCCATGTTCCAGGATAGTCCTCCACAAAACGCTCTTGTTCATCTTTTATGTTGGTTTCTGTGGTCAAAGAATATGCCTGTGTTGTTGAGTATTCTTAATTAGTCAAACAAGAGCCCTCATTTACCAGCCTGTTAAGGATTCCTGCCAGGGCCATATTGCACATGTGCATTGTACAGGTACTTCATCCTGATAGCCAGGCGACTTCTTCACTGTTGCTCACCTTCCGCAAATAAGGACTGTAGGGGGATAGACTTCAGGACGCATACATGAATACGAATTTAAGGAAACTCGAGACATTTTAGTCCTTATGCTTTTTCTTTTAAGTTTTAAATGTTTACGATAATTTTATCACTTGTAAATAGTATTCAATGTAGTTAGGTAGGAGGCCCTTTAATAGGGATAACCTCTGGGTCCTCCTTTTCACGATTGTATTCTGAATAAAGTATTATTATTATTTTTTTATTCAACTAACGTACGGAAATTAAGAGGGATAGAAATTTAAGATTTTCAAGATTGCACTGATTCATGGGAATGCTGCTAATAGAGGTTGTTGTTTCAATTTTTAAAACTGCACTATGTTGTCTTATGATGTACTAGGTTGTATTATGTTGTGCTGTGTTGCCATATGTTGCGCTTTGTTGTCTTATGTTTTGCTATGTTGTGCTTCTGCGAAGTTTTATACGGGGAGCCCCTGCCCCGAGGTAGACATATAACACTGACAGAAAAAGTACCCCTTTCCTATACCAGAAAAAAATTCCGATATTAGAAATCGTCAGTGATAATATTTATTATGTTATTTTTTTAGCCGAATCACTTTCATGGTATAAGGATGAGGAGGTAAGATGGCTTTTCAAACACGAATGGCAATACAATGCATGAACCATAAGCAACATATTTTGTTGATAGCGTTTCTTTTGAGTTGAACACCTTCCTAACATGTTAACATGCTAACATAATTATTAGTATGTTAGCGGGGTAATATGATAGCATGTTAACATGCTAAAATGTTAGCATCCCAACTTGTTGGTATGTTCGTATGCTGTATGCTAACATGTTAGCATGCTAGATGCTAACATGTGAGTAATTATGTCAGGATGGTAACATGCTAACATTTTAGCATTCTAGGTGCTAACATGGTAGGAGGTTGGCATTCTAGCATGCTGAGATGTTAGCACGCTACCATGCTTACATGTGAGCATGGTAATATGCTAACTTGTCAACATTCGAAAGGCTTGGTTTAGACGTCTCACTTCTGCCGTGTTGAATTAAATTCAATTAAGTGCGACAGAAATGCGACTGTCGCTTCACTGATATATCGCACTTTCGTCCCGTTTAATGCTGTCGGGTATTTCGGTCAGCAGAAAATGTTTTAAACGTAGATTACTAAATATGGCGGACGAAGATACTGCACGCTGAATAGCTTTAATTTAACGAATTCCGCCAATGGACCGAGAAGGAGAATGCACAGGAGAAGGCTCAGACAATATAGCGAAAATGGTACAGGGTTAATTCCCTCTACCATTGTCACCTTTGTGCGCTTTCTGTGGGTATAACTTTTCCTTTTACTCTGCTTGACAATATAACGGTACGTGTTGCAATATGTTCAGGTTAAAACTCAGTTTAAAACTCAGATTAAAATTCAGTCTGTCCCGGTAAAGAAGTTGTCTGATGAAATCGTAACCTGCGATCAGGCATCTTTTTTTTTGAAAGGGAGAAGGAAAAAATAACGCCTGGTACTTTTTATTAGACCAGCCGCCAACCACCCCCTTATTTAGATAAACTAAGGTGTGGTTGAAAGTTCTGTCATTTACAAGCCAACCAGGATTCGACGAGACGCGAAAAATGTCTGCAGAATTTAATTTGTACAGTTACACATATACAAGCATGAAAACGTCCCCTTGTTTTGAAAAAACAAATGTGTTCGGAAGCAGGGTGAGGTGGCGTTCGTTAAACATAAACCGTGCTGTTATTTCTGACATTAACTTGCCGTGTACTGTGTTACTTTGTTAGGTTGTTTTGGTGCCAGTTATCCATTACAGATGCTAAGAAATCCTTTTGATTTTCATGTTTTTTTTTCAGGAAAAGGAGCAGAAGTATCAGTTGAGACTGGACGGAGTGCGCTTGCGTGACGCAGAGGCAGGTTTCATATCCAGAAAGGCTGCTTTTGCTATCTTCAATCCCGATCAGAAGTAAGTGAGCTTTTCTCTGCTGTCAAGATAATGAATTTAGTGTTGAACAGTGCCGGGAGTTTCAAGGTTGCATCTCGCCAAAAGAGTACAAACTTACACATCTGCCCGTTCCTTTCGGGGGGTAATTACGGTACTCTTGATCTTGAGAAATTCACATTTGGAGAAGAGTGGACCTTTTGTTTTGAATCAATCCTTCCCAGTTTAAAGTCCCTGGGGATCATAACCTGCGATCATACACCCCCTTCCTGTATTTAGTTTATTTATCCCTCTCCCTTTCAAAAAAAGAAAAGAATAAAGAAACCCCCGATCGCAAGTTATTGGGAAATTAGCTGGCTGAGTCGATTTATGCTTAGTAGTTTACAGTGTATCAAGCTACTATGCAGTAGGCCACTTTCTCTATATTAAAATTCTAACTTGGCTTTAACGCTTGGAGAATAAAGAAGGTAATTTTAAAATTATTTATCCCTCAACCTCGGTGCGATTTAGTTTGTTTTATTTCTTCACGCCTCGGTGCCAAGTCAGAATTTTAATAGATCACAAATGGCCCATTGATGCTAATCCGTTTTGTACCTTTTAACATTCTTTTAGAAACTTATTTAAAGACTACAAGTCGTTAGAGTTGGCGGGGGAGAACCAAGACTCAGTAGACAGCTGGAAAGCCTCGTTCTTACGCGCGGGGGTTTATCCTGAGAGGGAATCATCAGAAGACAAGAGCCTGGTAAGGACCATGCGAAGAATACGCTCACGTGATCAATAGGTGAATGTGAGATTCGCGTCGATTTTAACCAAAACAACTAGAATGTGACATCCATGTTTTGTGAAACCAAAATAATTGAGTTAGTACAGCGCTCCAAGCTCACTTTTTAAAAAAAGTCGCCTCTTGGCAACCTTTAATTGTAAAATGGTCGCCATTGAAAAAATTCAGTCGCCAAAAAAAAAGTGAAGGGGAGAACACTTAATGACATATTACACGTTGTCAAAAAAACAAAACATTGAAGAGGAGGACACTTCATGACGTGTTACACGAACGGCTTATGCGCCGAACGGCGCGTTTTCAACACTTTATTTTGCTACAGTAAGTTTACGCATCCATGTCGAGTTTCTGAATGACGAGAGGGGAAAAGAGAAAGACAGGTGATGCCGTCGCTTTTACTATTGATTAAATTCGTCCTACTGTTGATCATTTTTTCAAGAAAGTTTCTCTTTTAATCTGTTGGTCGCCAATTGGCGACTTTCGCCAGAATTTTGGTGGCCAAAAATTTTTTCCACTCGCCATGGCGACCAAAATGGTCGCAGCTTGGAGCACTGTAATAACTGATAGATGAGACTGATATTATGTTGGTTATATCACGTTTGTTATGTACATGTATTTCGAGTTAGTGAAGAGGCAGGTAGTAACAACTTTGTGTCATCTTTTTATGTACAATTTTCTCGCGTTTTACAGCACTGGCTGAGAGTTTTTTCTCTAACTTGAAACGCAACGCTACGTCAATTTGACGCAGTGTAAACATGTGCATGGTTGATAGTTGACTTTTGTTTCCACAGCAAGGTGAAATTGGCACCCTTGATCCGCAGATGGAGCGTCAAGTGGAAACAATAAGAAACTTGGCGGATTCTTACCTAAAGATCGTCAGCAAGAGCATTCGGGATCTTGTTCCTAAAACTGTCATGTTCTTTGTGATAAACAATGTAAGCTTGGTTATTGTATCTACTGTTTTCAGGTGAAAACAGTACCACTTCAAATTAATTTAACATATTACAGCCCTCGGGTATGGCAATTGATATTAGATATAAACAAGGCATGAAGACTGGAGTGCTAAATCGATTGCACAATCTCATTCCCTTTATGCAAAGCTTCCATGAATCCCATTCCCAACGGCCGCGATGCTTTTGCTCAGCAACAAAAATCGAGGCTTCAAGGCAAAGTGGGAAGTTTAGCCAGCGTAATCACAGCAGTTACTCCATACGCATGCTCATAAACCCCTGTCAATCTGTTTTCTCAGTTAAGTCAGCACCAGGATTTTCTGGTTACGGTTTTTAATTTGTCCAGATCGTAGGGGGCGTTTAACCATCGCTGACTGAACTGACGTCCGCTCTTGGGACGAGACTGAACATTTTATTTTATCAAATACCTCTATCTAAAATGCCAAGCTTCACTCATAGTCACGTTGTCATTTTGCGATGTGTATGTCAGATGCAAATTAGGGCGTGTCCAAAAATTAACTTGCACTTAGAGCTGTGTACAACACAACTTTGACGACGACCACGGAATACACGTGGGCTTGAAACTTACGAACTTCATTTTAAGTTGAAGTCAGAATATTATAAAAGTGTTCCTTGTTTTCTTATGTAAGTGTTCTTTGCTACTTTACGCAATCAGGTGAAGGAATTCATTGGTCAGGAATTGTTAGCACATTTGTATTCTACTGGAAATCAGGTAAGAAAAATACCAAGACAGGCATTAGCTAGTTATCTCATTGTCCCTAATTCTCTTCCCTGATTAGCAACCATAGGACAACCAGTCCAAAACTAGATTGAATTTATTAAAAGATCTAATCTCCTTATCGCGCAGACAATCAAAAGGCTGGAAAACCAGCATTCCCCTTTTGTAGACAAAGCACAGTTTGATCTACGGTACTGCGTTTTTTGGCACGTGAAAAAAATCGTGGCTTTGAATGTGTTATCCTTTGCTTACTTTTCTTTGTTTACGTGCTTGGGTGTACATTCAATAAGAACTTCTCGGCATTTGTTACAATCATACGCAGTCAAATGCTAACACGTTTTGCCTTTGATTTAGAATGACTTGATGAAGGAAAGCGACGCTGAGGTTGCTCGCCGAGAGGAGATGTTACGCATGTTTCACAGTTTAAAGGAAGCCCTTCGGATTATTGGTGATATAGACGCGTCTACAGTCAGCACAGCGCTCCCGCCGCCTGTTGACACAGGAAGCCTGGACCTGACTGATTCATACAAGCCGCCAAGGTATGACTGTGACGTCACTCATTTGCCGCGCTCGACACTGTAGACAATGTAAATAAGACGCAAGTTCTACTTCCATCAACTGAGAAACTGACAAAGGTATAATCGAACAAACAGACCAGCCAACCAAGCTGGAAAAGAACGCAACTGGATTAACCATAAAACTCACGAAGAAGTGAACGAACGAGTGAACGGACGGACCGACGAACGAACGAACGATTGGTTGGACGGACACACAGACCAATTAATGAAGGACTCAAACTATTAGACAAACAAGGGTGAAAAGGTTAACACATCAGTTTCAAACTGCGGAGTAATTAAATCTAGGAGCAGTTTTCTTGTTACGGCTGACTTTGAAGTACAGACGGGGATAAACAAAACTAATGATTTTCCTTTTGTTATTACAGGGGGGCTAGACAGCCTCCTGCAGCTCGACCCCCCTCAACTCACGGCTCAAATAACGCCCCGCCATCTCGCCCATCCCGTCCTGTGCCTGGCGTACCATCCCGACCGGATAATGTGCCTTCGGTACCTAAGTAAGTAGATCAGATTGTTTTTGCTTTGGTTGCCCTGCTCTCCCATACACGTGGTTGATGTTAATCAACACCATTTACACAACATTTGTGCTTGATGATTAACCTAAGCTTGGTCTAGTCACCCACAAGCTTACAGCAAGGTTAACTGAACATTCTGGACCGTCTACGTCTAAGTTAGCCTCGGTTTACCTCTAAATGGAGGGTTAAACAGGAATGGTATGTTGACATTTTAATTACTAACTCTATTTTTATTAGAGAGCACACAACTATTTCCTTCTGACATCGAATTGTACAGACAATATGATTTTTATATGCATAGTTGGCGTCATTTGTTTTTAGGAATAATAGATTTAGGATGGGGTCATGCACGTGGGCTACGTTAATTCCAACTGCGTGAATACAACTGCAATGATCACATCTCCATTTCATCTTAATTTCTTAGTTCACATTCAATGTGGTTGTTTAGACCATGGCTTGGTTACAGAGGCTTGTGTTTTTTAGCACACGTGATTGGGTTCTTTTCTGCTCCAGATTTAATCCCGTTCCATCTCCGCTGCTCGTGTTAGTTCCTAGACATTCAACTTGCCATTGTTTATCATGTTTATTGTTTCACGAGATTTCTCAGCCTCCCACGCAAACTCTCTTGAAGTTTCGTCACGCGTTACTTCCTGACGCGAAGAAGGAACGCGCGACGAGCCCAAAGAGAACCTGCGTGGGAGCCTTGAGATCAACCTCGTTCCCAGGGACTCTCATCTTGCCGCCCTTAGATGAGAGACCCTGGGAATGAGGCTGACTAGAGATTTCACAGAGATTTCACTACCTCTCGGTTGGTGCATGTTGTAAAACTTAAAAAATAGTGGTCACGTTTCCTGATTGAAGATAGGTGCGTGCACTTCGCAATACACTTAATTCCGTTGCCAATACCAATCGTACTGAAGCTTTTTGTCATTTCCCGGCTTTTTGCTCGATGAACTGCGTTGGATAGCATTGTAATAAGTGCGTGTGTTCTCTGATGTGCTAATCTGCTCTTTTTTTTATCACCACAGGAGACCCAACGCACCAGGCAAGCCTGCCCCTCCACCACCGGTACCCGGTCGCCCTCCTGTGCCATCAAGACCTTGAATAGTAATCAATGCAACGTAGGATCCAAATGTCACACCAAACATTTCATTCGTACCATTATATGAAGTACTCCCAGTACAATCTTCCACAACATATAGGAAAATATGATAACGTTTTGAAGAATATTTAGCTTCAAAGTAAGTTCGATGAAGCTATGTACTGTAGTAATCCACTGATGAATTTCTAAGCTGTCAATTCTCATCAAGAGGAGAACTTACTGGGCATACCTAAATCCTCGAATTAGCGCCTCCCCTCAAATAAGCCCCCCAACGAATAAGCGCCCCATTTGAAATAAGCGCCCCCTCTCCCATATAAATTCATCCCTCGGATAAGCGCCCCGGGCGCTAATTCGGGCATTTAAGGTGCATTCCAACATTAGGATAATCCACTGGCGAATAGGTATACTTACAATCCCCCTTCCGCTACTCAGGGGTGGTGTAATTAACAACTATTCCACGAGCGCGCGTTGGATATATAACAATTATTCCATGAGCCCGCGTTGGATATGAAGTGATAAAATAACCAACAAGGGTGAATGGAATAATTGTTATAGTAAATTCTCAAACCGGGTTTTGCGGCCGATTATTTCCACAATTTTACAAAGTGAAAAATTTTAAACTTGGCGCACTATTTTCCATATGACGTAAAACTCCGACTATTGGCTCATGGTCGGAGTTTTTTATCCAATCAAAAAGCTAGAAATGCAATAGTTGGAGCTGAGAATTCACTTAATAAGCAACGAGGCGCGTAGCTCTGATATGGCTCTAATCATCTCATATCCAACAAGCGCGCGTGGAATAATTGTTTTCTCAAGAACGCCCAAAAATATAGAGATAAAACTTTAACGCCCGAAACTATTACGCCTACGCTTGCCACAATTAGCCATTTCCAAGTTCTCTTGTGCCTCTGTTTCAAAACGATTGTAAGTGCGAAAATGAGTTCTGCATGCAGTTTTATTTTCTTGCAAATCACATTCATTTTCGCACGGAGACTCGCTTTGAAACAGAGGCACAAGGGATCTCGGAAATGGCCTATTGTAGAGCATGGTACCATGGCTCATATACCAGTGGGTTATAATGGCTTACATTCGGTTTCTATCGACTGTGATATCAACTAGCGAAGAAAAATACGGTTTAGTTGGTTTCATTTTGTGTCCGCTGGTTTGGAATAGTAAGAAGGGAAATATGGCGGAATGTAAAACAACCAAGAGTGTAAGTTTCCATCGTACAGCATTAATAAAAGATTCAGTAATCTTGTAATTATAGTATCGCCGAGATAACGATTATCGCAAATGCGATTGGCAACACAACCCAACTAGATCGATAGACGACTGGCGCATCGACGAGAATCAGCATGAAAACCGCTCATTTTGAGACGTGTTTCTCGAAGGTTCTTTGTGTTAACACTACCTAACGTTCAAGTGAGGAAGGGCCGCAGTTTGACTTCTGCGACCACAATAGGAATTCTTGGTTACTATGATTTCCCCTTTAATTGAAGCGGGGTTGGACCCCTGGTCTACGGAGATTGTAGCAAATATAAAGTCTTAGAGATAACTAGATCATGCAAGTTTTGAATACAGTTATTATTAAAGTTCGATAGTCTGGCATCAGTCTGAGAGTTGATCGCTTTTATGATCTGGTTAGCCTACAAACAGGCTCTCTTATTTGGGCCTGCGAGTCGAGTTTCTAAACCCCCGACGTCATTTGTAAACTTGCTCTCGCGCCGAAAGCAGCACCTGACTGCGAAACCCAAACACTAGAGCTTCCACGTTTTGTTTAGTGAATTCAGTTAGAGTTCAGTCAACAATCTTGAAATTTAAGTCCCGTATCTTCGCGGGCGTAGCCAAATTTTACAGTGGCTGATACTGTAAATAATAATAAATTTGCAGTGAAAGAAGACAATGAAGTGCAGTTATTACCACTATTAATGTAGTTGTGATTTTTTTGTGTGTGAAACCCTTCTGTAACGACATAGGCTATGGTACCTGCAATCAGTGTTGTGAATAAACTGCGTGTTTCTTGCCATCACTATAGGCTTTGTCATGATTAAGTAGGAGGATTTAGGGATTATTTAACAGTATTTCGTCTTCGATTTTCTCCACAACTCTTATATCCTTGTATTTACACATTTTGCGTTTTTGCAAAAGACTAGATGAAAAGAGTTAAATGCGTATATGCAAGTTCTCCTGAAACCCATACGGAATTCCATAGCCGATGAAGCGGCGCGTTTCTATAAATCTTCAGTAGAATCCTGGAGGCAGGTTCGAATAATATGATCACCCGCTACAACTCAACTCGCTAACGTAATCACGAGTTAAAAATCAAGGGTTCGAGCTGACAAAAATCAAGGGTTCGAGCTGACAAAAATCAAGGGTTCGAGCTCTTCGTGACTCCAGTAATCGTATTATATGGACTTACATGGCATAATATACAGCAGTTTATGTTCAGCAATCATGACTGGACGAGACCACTTGCGGCAGCAGCCTGGCCGAGTGGTTAGGGCGAGCTCAAGTCCGCTGTGACCGCTTAGCTGGAGTTGCCAAGTTTCTTGATAGACGCTAGTTCGACTCCTCGGTCACAATAAAAATAACCGACTGGTCTGCCTTCCGCCAGTTGGGGTATTTAATCCTATTATGTTTGTTTAAAATGTTTCTTTCTTACATGCCTGAGAATTACAAGCTAGCTGTGGGAAAGGGCATCAACCATCATCACTCAACATTTAACATTTTAACATGAGCCGTACAGTGCTTTCGAAAATAGTGCTCTAGCTTGCTTGTCCGTCTCTATCATATATACACACGCAATTCCCCTTCCACATTCGAAGTTCTCAGTCTCTTAACTTTTTGTTCCTCGTGGCACCATATCAGTGTCTTTTTAATACCTTTTTGACATAATTTATTGCTAATTTGACCCTTTATACCTGTGCTGGAGGTTGACGGTATTCTCTGACATGTTTAGTTAAGATTTAAATTCTCATTACTATAGTCAGGCCATACAATTCTTCTAATGTTAGTTCTGAGAGTGTCGTGGTTTACACATCATCAATAACACCATAATATTATCTTACAAGACTTAGTTGATTTTCTTCATTTTCATCACTATCTATTTGACAATGTATTTATATTTTAAAGAGAAATCACTTAGTATTGATCACTCTTAAAAGGGACTTGGCTGTTTCTTAACTGAAGCCTCCACTTGTGTGTGGTTGTAAACTCCCACAATGTCAGAAACATCCCACTGCCAACATTAAAAGCTCGCGCACTTGGACCTTAATCTACTGCAAGCCTTGCTGTCCGTTAGGAGTCTGGATCAGCGACACAGGTACAGCCTGAGTTACAGTGGACTGGGGAGAGACTGGCAGCGTGACCACTTGCGGCTGCACTGCACTGAGAATGTGAAATGCGTCCGTCGTGAACAAGCTTTCGGTGTTCAGCGGTGTCGCCTGTGCGGCCGTCAGGTTTCCTTGGAGAGCGGCGGTTGTTAAGGTATTAGACGTTGCCATGGTGATGGCGACGTTGGGTGGTGTTTCTTGAGGCTCGGGGTTCTGTACAGGCTGTTGTTGAGTCTGAGTTGTTTGTAGAGTAGTTTGTTGCAATGTTTGCTGCTGTTGCTGTGGTGTTTGTGCTTGTGGAGGTTGTTGCTGTTGTTGTTGCTGCTGAGTGGCAGGCTGTTGAATTGGTTGTACCGCTGACTGCAACTGGTGAACCACCTAAAATAGAGCATGTTAGTTTGTAAGCTATAATAGTTTGTCAAGAAGCTGTCGTGCTGCATCAGCGAGTTTGTGTCTCCGACGAAGACCTAGTGTTCTAGTAGTCAGGACTTGACATTTTCCACGGATCAGTGAATTTAACTTACTCCAGGCAAGGTGCTAGTTTAATATAACAGACCTAAGTCTGGTTATTAGTATACAGAAAAGAATTACTACATCGAGAACAGTACTCAACAGCTAAAAAATCCAAGCTACGAAGTAGGAACAACAATAAACAATGGTCTAAACTCCCGTTGTACAGAGGGCATCACTTACATGAGTCTGGAGTTGTTGCGACGCCTGTTGTGCCTGTTGGAGTTGCTGTTGGAGTTGTTGCTGTTGCTGTTGAAGTTGAAGCTGCTGCAATTGGATCTGCTGGATCTGTTGTTGGTATTGTAATTGCTGTTGCTGTAACTGCTGTTGAACCTGCACCTGAACTTGAGGCACTTGGATTGTCTGAGTTGTTTGAATCTAAAAAGTAAGTTGTTACCATTGGTAGGTTGAATGGGGTGAAAGAATGGCTAATTTACCAAAGCACATCAACCTGACTGGGTACAGCCTCCGCACGAATACTAACCTGAATGGGGGCAGCCTGCACCTGAATTGCTCCGTTAGTGAATGTGACCGTAGGAAGTAGCTGTGGCTGTGCCAGTTGTGAGTTGTTGATAGTAGCTGGCATCCCTGAAGACACTGCAGGCTGCATCATGACAGCTGATAGCCCAGCTGAACTGACTGCAGCTTGTAAAATGTTGACCTGTGGCAAACTCTGCTGGATCTGCTGCAATGCCACTTCCTGCACAGTATCGACCTGTTCCTGTTCCTCAGTTATTGGTTTAATCTTGGGTTTCTTGGGTTTAGGGTTTTCCTGCCACCATTTTATGAGGCCATGAGATGGAGGTTCACGGTCTCCTCCTGTAGTAGAAGAACAATAAAAAATGTGTTAGAGCTACAGTCCCACTAACAGGGCTGTCATTAGGGTTGTACCCTGTAACACTTGTTACAGCAAAGTATACTTGCGAACTAGTAGCAGACATGAAATAACTTTGAGGTAGAAACACACTGAGTTTACTAGATGGGAATTCGATGTCACAGATGAAATACAATTCACCCATAAAGTAACAAGTTTATTATTCCAGCCCTGACCTATATTGTACTTGTGCTTCTGCTTTGCTCATATGATGCAGGCCTACTCAAGTGACTTTATCTCTAGATCAAGAGCTTCAACTGACTGACTTTTCTCTATTGAAAGCTTGGGCGTATAGTGCTTCACTTAAAATGTGATTTTTTTAAATGGAAATAATCATTCCAGTCAATTTCTAGGTGCGTACATTCCATGATTAGAGAAGTCTGCTTATTAGATGTAATTTACAGTAAATGAGGGACCTTTGCTAATGTTCACTTGCATGTAATGAAGGGTGTCTGTTAAATTCACTGTCTGCTTGGTATGGGTATGATTGTAAACACTGGGACTAAAATAAATGTCACAGGAATTGATTACAAATTTCACCTAGATAGGTCTGCCATTTATTTGGGAACTAACATCTAGAAAATATAGCCATTTTAGTTGATTAAGCATAATCATGCTTTCTCAAGCACACTTACCTGTTTCTTTCATCTGCTCATTGACTCTACCAATTGTGCTATGACTGCATCCTGTCACCCAAGAAATGAACTTATAGCAATTTGAGCGTGCCCCTCCTGAAGGAGTCAGCATCTCGGCCAGAACTCTCCGCGCTTCTGTCTGCCCTGAGACAGCTCTGTCACGCCACTGCTTCAACAGGTTTGTGTGTGTCAGAGCAATCTATGAATTCAAAAGCATTACAGACCAAAGAAGTCTTAATAAAACAGTGAGCCCTAGAAAACACCGAAGTGGATACATTTGCATATACATATACATACTGAACAAGAAAATACTCTGCATCTATTTATAACTTCCTGCTCTTGGTTCTCCCTGGAGTCATGTAAGACATCAATAACAATCACTGGACGGGTACACATGTACATTCAAGTAATTCAAAGTGACAAACTGTTTGAGAGGAACACATCATAAGAAGAATGACTCCATGGTTAAACCCCACTCACTACATGAAAATTGTAGACAAAAACAGAGAAGAAAGTAGGAGTCTGCACACTCACCATAACACAGTTATCCACACAACACCTTTCTTTGGGGAGGTCTTCAATAACTTTCAGCTTGCCAAGGGCAGCCTTTCCTTTCTGCCTTACAATACGAAGTGGTTTCTGAGGGTGTAATTGAAGACATTAGGTATACTGAAGGGGTCCAGTGTACACTGATGTACTAACCCGGTGAAAATCCTCACATAATCTTTTAGGATCTTTAAGATTCTGTAGGAGCTTCAAAAGTTTTGGCAAGAACTTTCAAGATCTTGGAAAGATCCTTGACGATCTTGGCCAATGCAAGATCTTTGAAGAACCTTGCAAGATGTTCTAGGATCATGATTCTTGAAGGTAGGATCCTTGAATATCCTGAAAGAGTTTTACCAGTCACTTCTTGTACCATGTTGCCAATGCTTACTTTGAGTAGTAGCCCTTATTGTATTTCTCCATCAAACAGCCAAACAATTGATTAGAAAGGGAGATTGCGTGACAATCCCAAAGAGCGTTTGCATAGGAGGCTACCAAACAATATTACTACATGTACTCGGTTTATCTTAGTATAGTCATTTTAATGTGTACACATGCATGTGCTATAGAGTATATATACAACTGTAGGGTACCCAGTGTAAAGTTCCTGTACCAAGCAAGCCGTCAAACCTACAGTGTTTTTGGAAAACCTGACAGTCAGATATTAATTCTGTGGTACATTACACACGCTCAGCAAGCAAACAACTATAGCTCCCATGTACAGCGATAATTAATCCAATCCTGTACAGTATTCATCTTTACTTTACAGTTACTGTATATATTAAATACATTTATTATATGGCTAGTTCCGTGAGCGGGCAAGATGAACCAAATCGCACGATGCGTGATTGGCTACCTGAGTGGGCAAGATGGAGCCATCTTGCCTGCTCAGGACTACCCGCAGTATCCCGCAAGAAACATTCCCCTGAAAGCCATATAATAAATCCTTTATTGATCAAGTTTGTTCGGTCAAGATGGCTGGATATTGGCCTCGTTCTTTTCATCTTGGTCCATAAACATGCAAACAAAACCCGAACTTGGCCAATATCCAGCCGTCTTGACCTCACACTTGGTCGATAACCCATATGTCTAAGAATCACTTACTGATGGATCAGTCTTGAGCTTTTTGTGTAAGAAGTTATTAGAATATAGCAGCACTCGTTGAGTGGCTCGTTCACATAACTTAAGAGTATCTCGAAGATATTTCCTCTTCTCCAAGATATATTCTTCAAATTCACTTGACTTCCTTTGGCCATTACCAAGCCCAATGTTTTTAGATCTGACAAAATAATTATACAGTTTCACAACATGAACAATTATAATTATTTACATGTAGTTTACACAATAAATCAATTAATTGATAATAAAGTTTACATCAGAAAGCTCTATTTCAATTTTAATGAGGCCCTCTCCTTTTCCAACATGATACACTTTAAGGCAAGATAATTCAGGAACAAAAGATAAACCATTTGTTCAAGGTACATGAAACTAAATGTTCTGAAGTTAAACATGGTGTTACAGTTGTACATGTATTCTAAATTCTCACCATGTCTAACTTCCAGAGGGGCTAGTGATTTTTTTTCCTGCTGGACAAGTTGAAATCTTCAGCTCGCTCAATGGGTAAACTGCACTGCGCACAGAGATAAATGTAACAGCCATCAGATCTTACCTCTTTGTGGTTTTCCCCTGGTTTCTGATTTCCTCAATATCGTAACACTTTTTAGAACTCAGCTCTTTTGCTTTCTTGAGCATTTGTAGCATATCGCTTGCTCGTTCACGTGATTCTTGCATGTTATTCCCTATTGATTATTTTTGAAAAAAAAAAAGACTGCTTTAAAGCAATAATTTATTGCAGTAATTGGCTGTACATTCACGCACACAGTATTTAGTCAAACGTACCCAATCAAACAACTTTGTGGTTCAATAATATGTAGGCTCAGTAATCATTCATCCCATTAGAATAGAGATTTTAGGGCAGCTGTAATTAAGGACCGTAACCCATAACACCTGTTACGGCTGAGTATGCTTGATTTCCCTGTGATGCCATGGGAGAAATTGCCAGTTGTTGATAAAATTCAACCACAAAGTAACAGGTTTACTATGGATGTGGAGAACATTAGGCTACAGGTGACTCAAAACTTAACAACAGCCCTGGTTTTGACTTGCCAATGACTGATGGGACATAAATGCACACATGTGCATGTACATGAATGTACAGAAAAATGAGAATTATACTAGGGCTGCGCAACGGCCTGAAGTTATAATTCAAATTATATGAACAGATAAAGTGAGAAATATATGAGAAAACAAATGGTAGGAATTTCCCTGTTAGTGCTTCAAACCACTTTTAAACACCAATAAAAGGGTGAACCTCCCTAAACAAAACAGTAGAAAGGGCCTGGGTATACCCACAAGGCCCCGGGACCTAGATCTTGTGGTCCCATTATGCTTTGGTGGCTTTTTGACGCCATGGAATAGACAGGCAAAAGAGAGAACCCATGCAAGGGAGGGAAGAAGGGTGGGAAGCTCATATATTTCTCACTTCATCTGTTCATATAATTTGAATTATAACTTCAGGCCACTGCGCGGCCTAGTATAATTCTCATTATATTTCACAGACTCCGTTCGAAATACATAAGAAAACAAAATGGTAGTCTTTAACGCTCCTACTAAGAGCAATAAACCAGCCATGGTTCCACAAAACAAAACTCAACAGGAGAATAGCCAAGGTGGTTACATTTAGATCTACTTTGCAGATAAGACCCCGGTAGCAAAGTCTGAATTAAACAAGGGCTTGTAGTAAAATGTTCTGAAAGTTGAGGCAGAAGACCAGTCTGCCATTGACATAATAGTTGACAGCGGAACAAATGTATTAGCAGCTGCTGTTGTAGACGCACCATGCAGAGAGTGAGCTTTAAAAATTTGACTGTCTATTCCTGCTGCACTCATAAAAGTTCGTAGCCAATGCCCCAACGTTGTAGATGTGACCGGTTTATGGGGGCGTCTAAATGAAATAAACAACTTATCGGGAAGAGAAGACGGGATAACGGGATGAACATTCCTGGATATTGTCTAAAACATTCCACAGGACAGAGCTTCTTGTCTTGGTCAAAGCATGCTTCTGCTGGTTTATCTGCACTGCCAGTCTTTGTAGGGACGGTGAGAGTGACAGACACCCCTTCTGAAAGGACATTATAATATCTGAGATCCAGGGATGCCAAGGCAGAATTCCGTTCAGGACAGGTTAATGCAAACAGAGTGACCAACTTCATTGAGATTTGTGAGACCAATTTCACTGAGTTTTAAGAGATAGGGTGTTGTTTTTCCCCAAAGAAATAATGTATTTAATCATAACATCGACATTCTATGTATGGGAATACCTGGGTTTTGGAGGATGTTTGTTGAGAACTCCTTTAAGGAGCCTAGTAACATAAGGATGTTGACCCACTGAAAAACCATCTACCTTTGGATGAGTTGACGAAAGAGTGGAATAATGGATTTAAGTGACCGGTATGCTAAGCCTTTGTTGAAGACTTCTGTTAAGAAAATTAGAATGTCACTTATTGATGACGAAAGAGGATCACACCAGCGGCACTAACGGTTCCAACTAGACTCGTATGTTTTGTGTGGAGGTACGAGTTGCTGCGATGAGAAGATCGGCAACGTTTGTTGGAATGCTCTCAGCTTGGAAGCATTGGTAGAGATATGAAACACGGCCAAGTGAGGGCAAGGGAACATTGGATGAACTCGGTTCAGGTCGGTCAGGTCCGTTAGGAGGGTTGGACTGTTCGGTAGCAACACTGGCTGAGATATTAGAAGTCTCAAAACAACCAGCCACCAGGGCTGGGCTTGCCAAACTGGAGCAACGAGAATTAGCTCAGTTTGGTCGACTGTTACTTTCGTCAGGGTTTTGGATATCAGATTGACGGGGGGAGGGGGGGGGGGGGGGGATCACATCTGGTGGAGGAAGATGTACGGGACTGCCATTTGCATTGAGGGTGTGTTTCAACCACCAAGCAAGTTCTACTCTGGCACTCGGTGACAGGGCAATTAAAGCGTCGTAAGACTCCTGGTTCATTTGTAGGCCCCTTATCAGATCTGACTGACATATGGCTGGTCTCGAAGACTCTAATAGGCCTAGTAAACTTGCTAGGTTTCGCAATGTGATACTTTGAGAAACGACCAGACAGCGACAACAGTCCAGAATTTTGTTGGCCTTTTCTGCCGGGAGTGATATCTTCATGCACATTGAGTCTATTTGGAAACCCAGAAAGGTTATCACTTGTGTTGGAATCAGTAATAATTTCTTGAGGTTTATTGTAAAACCTAGGGACTGAAGGAGAGTCACTACCAGCTGAGAATTCTTCACAGCTTCCTCCACTGTTGCAGCCAAAAGAAGAAAGTCGTCCAGGTATATAAGGACTCAAATGGCTTTCCTCCTCAGGAATGCGGCAACAGGTTTTAAAACTTTTGTAAAAATTCTGGGGCCGAACAAAGACCCAATGGAAGAGCTTTGAACTGGTAACATGTTCCCTTCCAAATGAACTGAAGGAACTTTCGGAAAGACTCATGAACCGGAACAGAAAGATAAGCATCTTTTAAATCTATATTTGTCATAAAACTTCCTGGTAAAAGCAACATCTTTAGGCAACTGAGGTTTCCCATCTGGAAGTGCTTGTTTACAATGAACTTGTTCAAAGAACTTAGGTCTATCACTGGACGCATAGATCCTTCCCTTTTGGGTAAAAGAAACAGGCGGTTGTAAAAGCCGTCTCTGGTAAAAGATGTCTTCTGTATGGCCCCTTTTTGCAATAACTCATTCACCTCCTGGGATATTAGGAGTGCCTCCTGACCCGATGCTTGGGTAAATGGTGGAGACTTTTGAAAAGGCGTTTTGAGGAAATTTATCTTGTAACTTGACACAATTGAGAGAATCTGTGGGTCTGATGTTAGAGTTCTCCAAGACACTATGCACTCTGAGAGTCTGGCTGACATCCCTTCTGGTGAGGGGACGAACAAACCGTTTTCTGAACGAGAACCTTGGTAATTTGACTGAGATTTACAAGGGTTTGAATACCCAGTGGATTGATACTTGTTAAAGGCGTCTCCCCTATGTTTGCTTTGAGACTGGGAACTAATACTACGTCTAGGAAAGGATTTCCCTGTAGTTTGTGCCAGATTTTTCGCGAGGCCCTTAACAACTCGGCTTGCTTTGAGGCCAAGGAGGGGAAATCATCTCCAAATAGCCATGCTTTTGCATTAGGCAGAGGTAGTTGCGAGAGGTTCGCCCTCGACCGGTTTATGGCTGCAAGGACTCTCTGTCGTCTCAGGATAGACAGCAGAGCATTGGCTGAGCCTAAAAGGCAAAGAGCTTGCTCCAAAGCCACTTTAATTTCCTCATAACTTGGAGTTGAAACATTTTCGATACAATCATGAAGGCTACAGAGTGGGCCCGTGGCATTTATGAAAGCACGCTGAACATTTCCTTATCCCTTTCTTGTATAAATTTTTTCACTTTAAAAGGTACTTGATTCAACAATATTATATTGTTGATTGAGTTTTGGAGCAGAGAGTGCATCCACTTCAGGAGTTGCCCAGTCATCCATAATAACCAGAGATGGCTGGTAAGATAATTTTCTCCTAAAATTAGTATCTAGAAACTAGGAGAAAGAGGCGGATGGTTTCCAGGAGGTTGACTTGGCAACTGGGTCGAATAGCTCATGATCATCACTAGATTTCGCTGAGTTTTCAGCTTCGTCAGATGTCGCTAAGGGCGCCTGAATAGGCTCTATGGGTGCCTGAATAGGCTCTACGGGTGCCCTAATGGGCGTAGTGGCAGTCTTGTAAGGCACTTTGGTCACCAAGGGTTTGCTAATCTCCAAGCCTGACGTTTCACCAGCCATAATCGATAAAGCATCATCATCAGTATCTGTAATAGTTTCTGGATGATTTGCGCGGGACTCTAACGAGTCTATTTGATTGGAAAGACTTTCAATCGAATGAAGAATCTTCTGAAGGTAATTGTTTTCATCTTTGCGCCTTTTTGGTGGAGACCCTTCATGATGTACATCAGGCGACGAAACAGAGTTTTGGCGGGAAGATGGCGACCAGGAGCGATACCTTTTTCGTGACTTCTGTCTTCTATTGGACATGTTCAGCGACTTTAAATACCCTGAAAAGCGACAAATATCACCAAAATGAAACCTACAGTACCGCTCAAAAGTAAGTTGACAGTCCCTCGAGCCTCAAGCCTTTTCTGCGGGCATAACTCAAAAATGATATATTTATTAAAACTGTAGAAATTGTATGCGAAAACTGAGAAGTCGCATATTTCTACCACGAAAACAAAGCCAGCATTTTTGATTCTAAAATCCAGGTAAATCTCTGTTTTCAGCGAAACATGCAAGTTGGGCGCCACAAAATGAAAAGTGTTACATTGTTAAAAAGAAATGGATAAGTAAGTCAAAAAATACCTCCAGAGTTCCTGGAAGATGACTTAATAGTGTTTCTTTCAAACGAAGACGTTTTCCATCGACTGAAACTATATTTCATTCACCCAAATTTCACTTAAATGAAAATATGCAGCTTTTCGACACTGTGCCTCCATTTGTCAAAACTGAAGTGGGAAGGCAATTTGTTGATAATTCTGCGAGGACTACAGTAAATGGAAAAAAGGTTCCGTGTTACCCATCAGTTTAACTTCAGTGTGGTTCACAATCTGAAATGCAAAGTAAACAAACACACTGCGCTTTGATTGTGACTGGACTCCATGGCACTGCGAATGCTCTCGTCGGCTACAGTACTAGAAAGAGCTTTTATTTCAGCAATTTTGCAAACAGCCCTGAACGTAAAGGATTATCCGCATTTACCCGTACGTTTCCATTGTCGCCTGCAGGTCTACATTCAGTTTTTAACACAAGTTGTCTCGGAAAATAATCACGTTTAGTCCGCTATCGTACGGCCGAATGTTTTCGCGCAATAACGATTGACATGAAACAGTTCTACTTTACTGTAAGTGTGAGCAGTACTTTATTATTCTTCCTTTGAGAAATAAATCGTTTCCCCGAAACCCTTTCGAGTTTTTGCATAATCGAGAAAGCCTTGTTTCTCGAGACTCGAGACTTGATACTTGAGACTCGATCCTCAAACGTTTCAAGCATCGAGGCTCGAGGATCGACTCTCGAGGTTCGAGTTTCGAGTGTCAACTTACTTTTGAGCAGTACTGTACTGTGTAAAAACACAGAGGTATAGCCCAAAAACAGATGGAACTTGTTAAAAAGGCAATGCAATAGCAAAATACGTACCGAATGGTTTGAAGCATAAGGAAAAAAGCCACCGAAGCATAATGGGACATCAAGCTCTAGGTCCCAGGGCCTTGTGGGTATACCCAGGCCCTTTCTATTGTTTTGTTTAGGGGGGTTCACCCTTTTATTGGCATTTAAAGGTGGTTTGAAGCACTAACAAGGAAATTCCTACCATTTGTTTTCTCATACATTTTGAACGGAGTCTGTGAAATATAATCACCTTGAATCACTAGAAATACACTGGAGGAAACAATATTACATACAAATTGCTAAACATGAGAGGAATTGCTGGACTTACCATCCCCAATAATATAAGTCTGTAAACAGCCACATGCTTTAAATTTAAAATGTGGACAGCAGAGTCTAGCAGCTAAAGAGACAGATCATAGCAGTGATTAATCATTTTCAACAGCAGTTGCATACAGTGTCGGTCAAATGAATATTAAAGGCCACCTTGGACTTGACTTGGAGATTGTCAAGGATTGACACTACCATCAAGAAAGATGGCAGTGCCTTGACTTCTAAATAATTACCATTTCAAATAATTATACATGTAAATCTACTAGGTAAGACTTACTGGTTATGTTCCTTACTATCTATTCTGTTTTGAGTATAAATCTACAAGCATTCTATCACGAATGCCATTCTCTGATTGGCTAAGCAAATTACCATTTACTCTGTGATAGATACATGTAATGACTAGCGTAGCAGTGTACCCTTGATAACAGAATGAGATTTTTCTTGGGATTATCAGTGTCTGTGAAGAGTATTTAGAAAACGTTTTGAATGACTACAACTGTAGTAGACTTATACTAAAACAATTCTATGGGTGATAGTTGATGAGGGCTGCACCCTCATCAACTATCACATGATCTAAATGCTTAAAAGAAAGTGAATAGCCTATCAGTGTGTGATTGTTAACAAAAAACAACCGCTTCTTTGCATTTTCGAAGTGTACATGTATGTGAAGAGGATTATATTTTGGATGAAATCTTGAAAGACTAGCATTTTATGCTAAAACAATTAGACTTCCTGTAGTGGTCTATTCACTTAAATTTCATTTCTATCTGATAGTCATCTTGGGCTTGCTCAATGGGTAACAATGATTAGTGTTAAAGATGATTTCTAGTCTGTACTGTGCAGTCTCAGAACCCCAATGTTTATAAACATTATACAGTAAATGGCCCATTCGATGGAATGTGAATCGATGTTATTCGTTTGGTTTCTATACCAGTAAACTAAGATAATTTAATATTATTACCATCAGGGTCTGCCAGTCCTTCTACTAAAGACATTGCAAACTCATTTGCCTCCTCCAGATATTTTTTCTTTTCTTCTGGATCTGGCTCACAACGCTCTCTTCTTTGTTTTTTAGGACGATCAAATGACAAACCTGAATAAGGAAGCAACAAATTAATTTGTATTATGTAATTTCCCATTGAAACAGTGTTCAGTTAATATTTCAAATTCCCTGTTATTTTAAACTCAAAACTATTTCCCTGGAATTTACCCTCCAGTCACTTACAATCGGCTATTTCAAACCATTACAATTTGTTTCCTCTGAGAGTTCGAAATTAAAGGGGTTCTCAATTATATATTATTCTGTAATACTGATTGTAAAAAATGTAAGCAAGCAAATTACAAAAGTTGAATTATGAAATACATGTACATGTAAATGTAACTCATTTTGATTTCTTTGCTCTTAGGTTTCATAGACACTGCAACTGCAATATGTTTGGACGGCATTTTTTATTAAGTGCTCGAAAAGATAATATCAACATTGGAGCTTCAGCCTTTTCCAGGCATTCAGTTAGTTAGGTCGCAGTGCAAAAAAAACCAGCGTCCAGCGTGGGAGGTAGCAAAAGAACAGTTGTGGGCAAACTTTTAAACCAAAGGTCCTTCTGCCCACTTATAGACCACCTACAGGCACCCGTCACCTGACCGCCGGCTTGTTGTGGTTTTCAGTTGTCAACCTTATTTTGAAACACGTTCATGGGATATTTCAAACTTTGTCCCTCAAAAGCCAATACTTAGAGACTTAAAAACATACATGTATCTGGCAATAGAAATAAGCCCAAACAAGGTACACTGTATACACACTGTATTTTTAACACCAATGGCAAACCACAGAGGTGCCAAACTCTGCAAAGCAAAAGGTCAATATACCAAAAACAGATAGGCAAATGCATAGATGTCACAAACTGTATTTACACACAATCTTGCACTTTCCAGTTCTTTCTGGTTTCTTCATCAATACCTATCGCCATTGCTGCAACTCCAATTTTAACTCCAACTTGGTCTTAATCACCAGGGCCTCGAGAGCTAGACAAACCACCATGATCATGGAGATGGTGCCTGCTTTTCCATTCATCAGACACATTAGTATGAAAAGAGTTGAAAGATATATATATAACAGGTAGGAACGATTACAAAGACATATTTCATTGACCATATTTTTAAGGAAAATCTTTTGGCGTGTTGTTTATAACAGATTTGAATACCACATCATTCACTGAAAGGTCTCTGACTGAAGCCATATCACATATGTTATCTGTGTCAGTTTTGCTCGAGTGTTGACAAAATCTGTCAAAATTGACCAATTAGTGGGTATACAAGTACCTTGTTAAGTTTGCCCACAGGTGTTCTTTTGCTTCCTCTCGCCAAACTTCTTGTTATTTTTTCACACACTGTTTCCACACTGCACACAACTAACTGAATGCCTGGAAGGGGCTCAAGGCTATGCCATGCCTAGTCACCCAGGCAGGTGACCTACGTTTTGAGATTTCAATTAGAGATGGAAACAGTCTCAATAATTTGCCTTTCCTTTTTTGATTTCCTGTGTTGTATCGAAGTTTGCAGGGCAAAAGGGCTCAATTTAGAATGTTTCAATTCATCTGTTAAGTCAAAACATTGGTCCTTCAATGGCTTGGTTTGATGCACACATTTCATACTGTCCTGCAGTGGTATGGACATTACAGTTTATAACATCAACAAAAAGTCTTCTTGTGGTTTGTTTAATGTGCATGGTAACTCCCAAAAAGGGTAAATTCTGTCTTTCCTTGTGGATTTTCAACAATAGAATTACAAAAAATTACATGTGAGTCTTGGCATTCACTATCAAAATTATAATAAGTATTCTTAACAACTTGCATTACACATGTATACAAAATAAACCTACCACAAGCATTACACAGAGTGAGGGTCTTCCCTGTTGCTGGATCAACTTTATGTCGAGGACTTGGATGATGGGAAGACAGCTTGGGGCGGTTTCCCCGTCTGGAAGGGTTGATTACATATGGAGAACCACACAAGTCACACTTGAATGGGATAGCAGGATCACGACGAGGTACTCTGAGAAGAGGATTTAGCCGTCTTCGCCTCTTTTTCTTTGTTTTGAGCTCATCCTCAGATGGAGATTGAAATCGCATTGGTTTCCTTTTCCTCTCACGTTCACTTGATCTCCTCCGATCCATGTCTTCAGAGGAACCCTTTAAGCAACGCAAACAACTTTGAATAATTTACAATAAAACTATATCAATGCTACAAATACATACTAGTTATGTAATGCTTTTGTTTTGAAAATTATATATGTTAATTGTACTTTACTGAGGCCCCGTCCACACTAATACGTTTTCAAACGAAAATGGAGCTTTTTTGCTCCGTTCTCAAAAAGAATTGCGTCGACACTTATCGTTTTCGTACATTGTTTTCGCCCGTCCACACTACAATGCCGTAACCGTTTTGAAAACGCTTTTATACCCTCAGTGCGCAATTTGGTAGTGTCTGTCCGCCATTTCGGATACTCACGGCTGAGTGGTCTGGCGCCCGGTCCTGTCTATTTTGATGACGTCTGTTGATACTGTTTTCTCTGGAGTTGCATGACATCACGTAGGACACTGAATATGTAATGACTTTGACCCGTGTGACCTGGAGTGTATGGACTGGGATAGAGTTTTGACTAGTTTGTTGATCGGGGACAACAGTTTTGTAATCGGTAGTTTTTTGGAACTACAGTCATTAAAACCGTTGAGTTAAATCAAGTTGATAGTAGAATCAACATTTGTGGTCCCTCGAGCCAGATTGTTCGCTTTGGTGAAGATTGTAGATGTCTTTGGAGTGAAGTTTTGCTGCGTTCCGCACATCGAAAAGCGAATAAGCTTATTTGTGTTATCAGGAAGAATGGAGGATCTAGAGAAGCTGAAAAAGGATAAACGGTCGCTGAAATCAAGTCTAACCAAACATTTGAACGAGTTAGCTGTGGAATTATCGCTGGAAGCGCTGAAGAAAGAAAGAATTACGGAGAAGTTGCATGACATCGAAAAGAGACGGGACGAATTGCTGGAACTATTGGATAATCTTCAAGGCTTCTATAAAGAAAAGAGCAAAACAGCGAATGCAGCCTCGATTGAGGAAGAAGCTTATGGTATAGTGGATCGTGTCGATAGCGAAACGAGTAGAGCTCGGTTGTTTTTGGCGAAAGGAGCCGCCAAAACCAGTGATGGAAATTTTAACGTCGAGAAAAAGAGCGGGAAACTGGAGAGCACATGTACGAAGGATGGTCACATGATCGACCCAAACAAACAACTTGAGCGAATTTGAATTCCTAAGTTTTTGGGCGATAAGATGAAATATTCAACTTGGTGGGCCGCGTTTTCAAGCTGTGTTGATGAAACTTGGTTGTCACCACAATTCAAAATGTTGCAGCTGGAAAGTTGTTTGGAGGGCGAGGCGGCCGAGACGGTGAGAGGATTAGGTTATTCTTCGGAAGCTTACTAAGCAGTGAAAGCAAGATTGAATCGGAAGTATGGAGGAAATCGGCAACAGGTTCAGGCGCATATTGATGAGCTAAGAAAGCTGAAACCTATCAATGCAGAGAACCCTCGAGAGTTGGAAAAATTTGCAGACCTAGTGGAAAGGACAGTTGTTACCTTAAAGGAAAACAAACAGAACTCTGATCTTGAAGAGGAAACTTTATATGCTATTGTGCTGGAGAAAATTCCCTAATCTCTGCTCAGCCAGTACTACAGATGGATTAAGGAAAAGGGAAAACTGGAATCTCTTGAAGAATTACGACAGTGGGTGACCGAAGAAGCCAAATACCAGGTTCAGGCATTGGCGGTAAAGCATGGAGTATCTAGTACAGGAGGAAGGCATGTTAAGGGGCCTCGTCCATTTTTCGGAACTGGGGACAAGCGTGACCGACCTTGCAAGGTGTGCAACCAAAACACCCAGTTTGGAAGTGCGAGGAGCTGAAAGGAATGGAAAACAAGAAGAAGTGGGAGACAGCGAAGAAACTTGGTCTGTGTTATCGTTGCTTAGGAAAAGGGCGCCTGAGTGAGGCATGTCATTGGAGCAGAGAGTGTGGAATTGATGGGTGTAAGGAACATCACCACCGCATACTTCATCAGGAGAAAAGCCCTACCGATGGCATGGAGGGGAAGCCCGAGACATCTTATGTTGATGGAAATAAGTCCAGTACGTATGAAACTGTAAAGGAACGAGAACAGCGAAGAATCACCCTTCGCACTGTTCCAGTTATTCTGAAACATGGGGCCAAGTGGTTGCAAGTTAATTGCTTCTTAGATGAAGGAAGTGATACGACTTATGTCAACGAAGATGTGGTGGAAGAATTAGGTTTGGAAAGTAGGAAAGAGAAAGTAATTATTAATGTTGCAAATGATCAGAAAGTAGATCTCATGTCAGCCACTATGGAAATTGGATTGGAGAGTATGGATGGTCGAGTAGACACTGTTATTGTAGCAAAGACATCGAACAGTATCTGTGGAGGCATGAAACCTACCAACTGACTTCAAATATCAGTGGGAGCATTTAAGGAGGATTCCCTTCCCAAAGCTTGGAAAGAGCAGTAAAATTGACGTCCTCATTGGCTCAGATAACTACAATCTGCTATTTCCCATGAAGGAAGTTCGTGGAGGTGATGTTGAGCCTAGTGCCAGACTTTGTCCACTAGGGTGGACACCCTTGATATGTATGAGCGACATAGGGCGTGTAACACAGGATTCCTTCACACCTATCGGATGCAGAGGTTGGACAGTAATGACAGTGAACTTAACAATTTGATGAAACAATTTTGGAGCCTGGAGGCTATTGGCATTACCCCTCAAGTGGACAGACACCTGACTCCAGGTGGGAGCCTAGCCGTCAACAGAGTCAACGAAACCTTAAGATTCAATGGAGAGAGATATGAAGTTGACGTACCTTGGAAACATGATAGACCACATTTGCCATCAAACCGGCTGATGGCTGAAAGATGCCTTCGGTCAGTTGAAAAGAAATTGAAGCAGGACGAGAGCCTCGCACAGGCATACCAGTCAGTGATCGATGACTACAAAAGCAAAGGATACATCCGAGAAGTTCCTGAAGATGAGCCTAAACCTTCATCGGAATGGTTTCTTCCACACTTCCCAGTGGTTCAACCTGAGAAGGCTACAACCAAAGTTCGGATCGTATTTGATGGCTCGGCTCAGCAAAACGGAAAGAGTTTGAACAGTGAATCGCTACCAGGTCCTAAGTTGCAAAGTGACATTGTGGACATTTTAGTAAAGTTCAGAAAAGAATTGTTTGCCTTAGTTGGTGATGTGACTCAAATGTACCATCAGCTAATTCTCAGATTTCTGTATAAAAACTTGGGCTGTGATGATTCACCCAGGGTGTACGAATTTCAAAGGTTTATTTTCGGAGGATGTTATTGCCCATTTTGTGCTCAATTCGTTTGGCAAAAACACACAGAAACTAATATGGATACATACCCACTAGCAGCTAAAGCAGTCTGTTACATGGATGACCTCATGCCTTCAGCACCCATGGTTGAACAAGCTAAAGAAACACGGAGGCAGCTGACTGAATGAGGTGACCAGGCTGGTTTCCACATTCGAAAGTGGGTGTCCAACAATGTTGATGTGATTGCTGACATCGAAGAAGAAGACCGAGCTTCTGAGATAGACTTGGAGAAGAGAGAGTTGCCAACATCAAGACCTTAGGTGTCCTGTGGAGCGCTACAGATGACAAATTCTTCTTTCGGCACTCCTTGCAGTTGGATGGATTTGAATTCACCAAAAGAAATGTTTTAAAGAAAACGGCTACAGTGTACGACCCATTAGGTTTCCTGTCGCCTTACATAGTCAGATCGAAGTTGTTGATGCAGAAAGCATGGCTACAAGCAGGAACATGGGACGATTTGTTGCCAGAACACCATCAGCAAGAATGGATTAAGTGGTTTCAAGAGTTGAATGACCTTGAACTAGTGAAAATCCCAAGGTGTTTGAAAGATCCTGTGGCTAAGGCAGTGGAGTTAAGCATCCATACATTCACTGATGCATCGGAGAGTGCATATGTAGCTGCAGTCTATGCATGTCATGTGTATGAGAGTGGTGATGTTACTGTTCGGTTGATTGCATCAAAGTCCAGGCTTGCACCATTGAAAGCTATTAGTATCCCCAGATTGGAACTCCGTGGTGCACTCATCGGTACACGACTAACAATGCAAGTTTGCACAGCTCTCAAGATATCTTCACACGAAGTAACATACTGGATGGATAGTGTAAATGTGGGTTACTGAGGTCAAAGCAAAGAATACAAGCCGTTCATAGCTCATCGTGTGAGCGAGATCCATGAATGCTCAGTTCCCAGTCAGTGGGGCTATGTACCCACTAGTGTAAACCCAGCGGACCATGGAACAAGAGGGTTGACAGTAGAAGAATTAGCAAACACAAGTCAATGGTGGAATGGACCTGAGTTCCTGAAGAGGTCAGAAGACAAGTGGCCAGAGTGAAAGTTTGACGTGCCAGCGGCTGAAGAGAGTCTTGAGTTAAAAAGAGGAAAAGAAATTTCAGGAAAGAAGACTATGAAATCACTACGGGAGGTGAAGAGAATGCTGACGGCAACAATGCCAGAGAGGAAGGAGTTTGGCGGTCGAATCCCCCAAGGTATTCAAAGTGGTATCGGGCTAAACCAAAAGGAGAACTGGAACTTGGCTTGTCTCTAGTAGGAGTGAAAGCCTGGGTGCACCGATTCACTGCAAACTGTAGGAGACCAGCCAATCAAAGGCTGCAGGGCGAACTTATGCCGCTGGAGCTTGAAGATGCTGAAGAAGCTATTATTAGGGAGGTGCAGACTGAAAAGTATGCTGCAGAGATGGATGCGCTGAGAAGACACAAGCAAATGCCAAGGCAAAGTACATTGGCACCGTTAAATCCAGTATTAGTTAATGGGATTTTAAGATCGAACACAAGATTACAACTGGCGGACGATCTTCCGTGCGAAGTTAAGTGTCCAATCATTTTGTCAATGGGGGATCGAGTCACAGGCCTGATTGTCAAGTACTACCATGAATCAGAAGGTCATCAGACGGAGTGTAACTACACAATCAATCACCTAGGTGTGAAATATTTTGTGGTCCATGCACGCGAACAGGTTAAAAGGGTCATGAGAGAGTGCTTGGAGTGTGTGAAGCAATTTCAATCAAGGCCAGCTTGTCAAGAAATGGCACTGTTACCAAGAATCAGACTACAGCAGTCATCTAGACCATTCATCAATTGTGCAGTTGACTTTGGAGGTCCTTACTTGACTAAGCAAGGGCGAGGCAGAGTACGAGCAAAGCACTACTTGACATGTGTTTATTCCTCTGTTTTCAGACACACTGTTGCCATATGGAGTTGGCATCGTCCTTGCACACTGATACGGGGTTGGCCTAGGCAGATGTTAAGTGATAATGGGACAAACTTTGTAAGCTTGTCAAGGGAAAAAAGGAATTAGTCCCAGCAATTGAATTGTGAAATTGGAACCTGCCAGCTGCGCCGCATTTTGACGGAGTCTTCGAGTCTATGATAAAGTCAGCTAAGCGTGCGATAGCTGCGGTACTCAGTGGCGCAGAGGTAAACGACGAGGAGTTGGAGACGATTTTCATCGGAGTTGAAAGCCTTCTTAATTCCAGGCCTCTTACAACTGTAAGCGATGACTCTAACGACGAACCAGTGTTGACTCAGAACCATTTTCTGATTGGTCAGATGGGAGGCGACTTTCTGCCAGAGAGTGTTGACACCACACCTAAGTCGTGACTGATTGATCTCTAGTTTGAGATAAAGACGAGTTTAGAACTTACAGTTAAATGTAATGTGCGAATTACAGATCTCCCTGCAATTCGGGAGGGGAAGAATGTTGATACTGTTTTCTCTGGAGTTGCGTGATATCATGCAGGACACTGAATATGTAATGACTTTGAACCATGTGACCTGGAGTGTGTGGACTGGGATAGAGTTTTGACTAGGTTGTCGATCGAGGACAACAGTTTTGTAATCGGTAGTTTTCTGGAAATACAGTGACTGTCATTAAAATCGTTGAGTTAAATCAAGTTGATAGTGGAATCAACAACGTCACTGTTTTCAGTAGCATCGTTTTCCCCGTCCACTCTGGGAAACAGCGATTTCAAAAAGCATCGTTTTCAAATTGCTTCGCTCTGGATAGCATTTTCGAATGGCTCCATTTTCGGTGATTGTTTTTGGCATTGTAGTGTGGACAATAGCCGTATTCGAAGCAAAACAGCTCAGTTTTCGTTTGAAAATGGATCAGTCTGGACGGGGCCTGAGACTATTATGTACAGTGTACACTGTACATGTATAATTTATACCATGCCATTGAAAATACATGTACCGCCATTCATAATTATACAGGAAAGCTGTAAGTTGTATAATTATTTAACAGTCTTACATGCAACATTCATATCATGTACCACATGTACATACATGTACATTGTGCTAGCCACTGTATTGTGCATAGATTATAAAATTGTGCATAAATTATAAAATTGTTATGCCACACTCTCTAGTGGTATACAATGATGTACCATGATGGAGATTTTATATCCCAATTGTATTTTCTTCGTATACACACATCCAAAGGCTTGTGGGTACATGACTTTTGTGTAACAAGAAAACACAACAGACTTGTGGGGTATAGAATTTCCAAGAAACAGTGAAGCAAAATACTATGACTGAACATGTACAATTTGAAGGTACTTCCATGTGCATTGTAATCCTACTATTTGTTTCCTGTAACATGGAGTGAGCCTACAGAAGACAGGGACATGCCAACTTTGAAGGACTTTATTGGCTTTTTTTGTGCACAGTAGTGGAAGGCCAAAATAACAGTGACACAACAGTACACGCCGCGGAGAAATACCGTTGTTTTTGTTAAAACAACAAAATCATTAAAGACAGAATAAAATATGGTAGATAGTAAAAATACACTGAATTCTCCATGATCAATCAACATGCCAGGGATAATTATTAATATTAATTAAAACAACTCATACAATGTATTTGTACATGTACATATGTGTATCACGCATGTAAATGTCTTAGGTACATGTATTATATACCTCGCCATCTCCAATATCTGATAGGCTGCTTTGGGTTAAATCCAAATTGGATTCTTGCAACTCCTTTGATGGTGAAGTATTATTACATGTTTGTCCTTCATCAGTAGCGCTTCTGCCATTTTGACCCCTGTTATGTCCAAAAAGGACACTAAACATTGGATCCTCGGCTGAAGAAGTCTGGTTAAGAGCACTAGTAGATGCTGTATAGAGGTTTGAGCCACCACTTGAGCTACCAGCTTCCATTCCCAAACCTGAGTTGTGGACTGATGGAATATCCTTTGATGTCTGTTGACCAGGAGCATCAAGCAGGTTACTTGAAGATGAATTGCCAGCAAGAAGTGTCGATACTGCCAGACTTTCACAGGCAGTGCGCACTAATGTCTCTAATGCACTTGTGTTTGGTGCCCTTGAAGTCTGAAATTCTGATTCTGTTTCATCCTCTTCTGAAGTACATGAGCCTATAAAGTAGTGAAAGACTTTGAGATATCATGTAAAGTACAATGTGTAGTTCCAGAAAATATCCATGCCCACCCCATGGAAGGTTAATGGAAATTCCAAGGGGGAGAGGGGTTTCAAAAGCCCAATTTTTTGAATGAAAGTATGACACTAAAATGCAATTTCTGGAGGGGTGGGTGGGTGGGGGGTTAATATAAAAATCTTTCCATGGAAGGGGTATGGACATTTTCTGGAACAACACAATATACTTCAAGCCTCTTAATCCTGACAGCTCCAGACACAGATTCTTTGTCATCCTCTTCTGAATTCAAAGTACACAAGTGTTTAAAGTAATAAAAGACTAAAAAAGAGTTATTTACGTTAAGTATTATCATTAAGTATTAAGCTGCTTAATTAATCTGGCCAGCTTCTGACTCAGATTCTGTCATTCTCTTCTGAAGTAGATGGGCCTTTAAACTTATGAAAGACTTTAACTACATATTAAAGCATTTAAAGCCTCTTAATCTTGACAGCTCTTGGTACTTTACTCAACCAGTTTCTGTCACATGAAACCACTCCCCCTAGATGGGGCACTAGTTCAGGATTCTCCTAAGAATTGTTTTGTAGTGAAAGGAACTGGGAATTTTCACAACCCAACCCAAACAATAGAAAGACAGAAGTCATGTCTACTTCATTAATGGAAAATAAAGGCAACAGTACTCAGAATTTACTTTGGGAAACTTAATTATAATCATTTTATGGTTGCCACAATGAGAATTTAGGCATTTTAAGTGATATACATGTACCTGATCAAAGATCAATGCAAGACCATTGTACCAAACCTGCTTTGCTCGAATTGTGAGCTGCATCAGATTTGCATTGAATGCAAAGCAACAGCACAGTTATTGGTGTGAGCTGTTGACGTTATGATGGCGTGAGCAGAAAGGAATTTACATTTTGATGATCAAAGTAAGCAAGTTGTTTCCCAATTAATTTGTCCCGATGTTTTCTAAATTTATGAAATGGAAAACATGTTCTCCGGGTTTCTATCAAGTTATATAGAACAAACAAAGTTCAGGATAACTTGAAAAAGCCGTGGAAACACTCACCTCCAGCTTGTGTTCCCACAGCATTTCTCATTTCTCATTCTCCCAAACTTCCACTCCTGTTTCGATAACTCAATAGAAACACAGGACTGTGTTTTCTATTACCGGTAAATAAATAACACTAAAATTCTGACATAGTGGCAGTATGAGTTGTTTGCACTTGTTTTATGGGACATTTTATGAGAGATAGACTCAACTAGGGCAGAGGGCTAAGAGGAAAGTCAGGTATCTGGATTTCTTGACATTTTCTAAGGACACAAAAGTGTGACCTTCCAGGGGAAAACAGGAAAAGGTGAATGTATGAGCATGCTCAAAATGACATGCTAAACAATAGGCAGTGTGTCAAGTGACACACCGTCAAGTCTGAGCAGTGTTTCACAAGGTACCCCTCATTAAAATTTTTCCTTAGATTGTTACTACACGTATCCCCTGGTAAAAACATGAAGTGTATCGAGCTTCATACCATATGAAATGGCACGCCAACGGGTCAAATGGAATGCATTTCAACTGTGCAAAATGACACACTAACCGTGTCGAAGAGCTAATGTTCAGCTCACCATTCCTTGCCAAAACAGTCAGTAACAAGTTTCGCTTAGCTGCCACCCAAGTTATGGAGTGACAGCTATAAAAGCAAACTTTGAATGTGTCTGGTTGTTTCAAGTTCAAGTTTGTACCTTTCATAATGTCTTCTGATTTAAGTGGGTTTTGATATCAATGTGAATTTGAAGTAGTTCTGTGGAATATCAAACTGAAAAAATATATGATCATTGTTGGTAACAGAACATGCTAAATTGAGTCTTGTTATAAACTGTGTTAAATTCAATTAAACATTGACTAGTAAACGTGACAATCTTACTTTTCAAGTGAACATTATTTTGTAACTTGATACTTTTGTTTTCCTCATAAAGGTATACAACATGATCCCCTTGTTTTCTCGAAAACTTAAGGGCAATGTGCTTTTTCTTCACAGCCGGAGATAAATAGCATAAAGTTAAATTAGCGGTACATGTATAATTTTAAGGATAAATATCAGATAAGCACATCTGACAGGTTGAGTCACGAAACAGAACATTTTCATTCTGTTGCCATCTTTGCTGTCAAAAACCACTTAAAATTAATACACAATGACTTTTTAATTTACAACAATACCGGCACCTTACAAATGACTTATCCACGACAAAAATGAAACCGACAAACAGAACTCTAAATAATTGATGTGACTAACAAACAATATAGATGGATCATAACCAACCAATGATCGATGGGGTTTGTTTTTTGCAATCCTTGCACACATGCTGAATTGCATCAGCAAGAGCACTCAAAAACTGTATTCAGCCACCCAAAGTGATAAAGGAGAATACAGGTACAGTTTGACCTTTGCAACCGTGTCCAAGACAAATGATGCCGATTTGAGTTGTTTCTGGTTTTGGTTCTGGTGTCCAGATGCCCTTGCTAGACAGGGATTTTAATAGAGTACTGACCACAGGAGTGGGGAAATTGTAAGCCATTTTTTAACAATGGGTAAATGTTTAATTCCCTGCTATGCCAGGCCCTGGGGATTGGGGGCCACGGTTTCAATTGACTGATGTATAAAACGCACCACAGCACACCCAGTAAAACCATATCTGCAACTTTTACAGGCAAAGCATAATACTGGCCTAGAAATTAGTGGTGACAACTTCACGAAGAGGAAAAATAATTTTAGTCGCAACAGTTAACTTTAAAATTTATTGTTATTTAACTACTTATTCGCCTCTCGTTGTTGGCGAGAAAAAACGGTAGAAACCCTTCTCTTTTGGAAGTAAACATCTCCTACCTAAAGTCGATTGTAAAAGCTATCCTCGAAACATAGTTCACATAATGTAAACCAAACTGTGCAAACTGAAACGCCATCGATCGATAGAAAAAAATTCAATGTGTTTCGAACTCTAAACGAAGCAACTATCGGTATCGTACGGTTCTAAATCGCTGAAATCAACTTTGAAAGCGCAGACGGCCGGCAGATGGAACGCGAGCGAATATACCAACCAGTTAATTCTTTTATGCGATAATCGAAAGCAGAAATTTCAACATAAGCTTACGTTACATCAGGTTACATGTATTGCTTCAGACAGATACCAAGCGATATGAAAAAATAACCTCTTCGGTTACACTTCACCTAAAACAGTCGTTTCTTTCTATTCTCCTACAAGGGACAGGGTTAAATGCTCAATTCTCCTATTTCACAGATTATAGAAGCTAAACCGAGTGATAAAATTTGAGAGAATCTGGAAACTCATACCGGCCGACTGATTGTTGTCCTTCTCGCTGTGCGTTTCTCCTGAGAAACTGTATGAATTACCGGGCTCTCCGACCTGTTCACCTAAAGCATCGCCTTCAAACTGCTCCTCTGTAACGGGACGAAAGTTCTCCATGTCACAGGTCAGTGTCTTTTCGGGGCTACTCATTTCCCCTGTACCATCCGAGGCCATCTTCTTTCTCAAAACACATCACCTGCCCGATCATTGCGAGGTGCATGCTGGGATTTTTGCGGAAAATCTCGAAATACTGCCGATCGCCAGCCGACCAGTTCTGTCGACCTCAGCTCGATTCCGATCGAGTATATGTGTATCATGGATGGCTGAAATGGCTGAAATGGCTGCAATTGAATAGCTTTTTCTGCTATTTCAGTCTATGCAATTTGCATTGTCGTATTCAAGACTCAAAGTTTAATTGCCGCCAGTAGAGCCAGTAGAGCTCTTAGCTTAGAGGAGCGCGAAAACCGTGAGTTAGGCGGAAAATATGCAACAAGCTCCGCTCTCCCCCATTACAGATGTCAAAATTGTATCTCAGAAGGAACGCTGCCCTGCTGGATATTTCATGGTAAATATTTATGGAGTAATATTTCTATGCAGTAAACCTGTGGCAGTTAATCCAGAAGCTGTCGGCCATGCATTTGTATATCAATTGTATTAATTATAATTGTGCATTACTTCGTAAAAACTCTTAATTAAGATTTTTCGTCTTACCTCAGCGCCAAAACAAAAGCTGACAGCTTACGTCAGCCTTTGTTCTCTTGCTTACGTTGTCAGCCTTTGTTTCGTAGCATAAGGGCCTGTTCACACTAGCGATGGAATCGGAAGCGGAGTCGGAATCGGAAGCGCAAGGAGCGTTGCAATCCAGTGTAAATCAAAAATCGGAATCAGAAGCGGAGTCGGAAGCTTGATGGAATTGGAGTCACAAGGATCAGAAGAGTTTCTTTTTCTTCCGATTCCGCTTCCACTTCCGTCGCTTCCGATCCAGTGAGAACAGGGTGAACGGAATCGGAAGCGGAATTATCAGCCAATCAAAAACACATTACCAGTCCCTTTCAAACTTAGAGCAAGAAAAAAATGGCGGCTCTAGAGGAAAAACTTGCAGAGGCTGTAAGACCGTTCCCCGTACTATATGACAAGTCTTGCAGGGACTTCAAAGACAACAACAAAAAAAGAGTCGCATGGGAGGATGTCGCTAAACAAGTAGGACTTCAGACCGGTATGTATTGCAGTATTGAATACAGTTTCATTTCTTTGATTTTTTGTTAGTCAGGATCATGCTGTTGTATATATGGCTGCAGTTCTCTCGGGTTTTTCAGTTTGGGTATTAATTGCTGCAGTATTGTGTCTGCTGAGACGTTACCTGAGAAAAAAATGTACTTTTAGTAGAATGCGGGATGTGAGTTAAAATGGAGCGAAATGCAGGATACGAGAATACGAGAAATTTTAATGTCGGTATACGGAACGAGCTAGAATACTTTGTCTGGAGCAGGATATAATGCTCATTTCGACAGGCATCATGTTGGATAGTTTTAAAATAATGGATGGCGGTGACCATATTAGAAGACGGCCACCATTGATTTTTTTTCACTCAAGTGGAAATTAGGACATAATGAGTTGCTTGCAGAGCACGATGTCTTGTTTTTGGACCACGTTGATAAATAACCTTTGTTTGCAGGATATCACATGCTGGGGAGTTGGTCTCCCAAAAATGCACGGGAAAAATTTGTAAAACATTATAGCCCCCCACTAGATATACATTATGAATACTCCCTTGTTGACTTGTTTTTGTTTTGTTTTTGTTTTAGGGGCAGGAGCAAAATCAATGTTTACAAATTTACGAACGAGATATAGCCGGGATCGAAAGAAATTAAAACAGGCCAAAGTAGAGCTCTCTGTCTGATGCGCAAAGTTCCCTCACAAGGTTTCCAAATTCTCCTTGATTTTTCCGCTTTAAAAATACTCCAAGTACCCACAACAGCCTCCTTACTTGGTTCCGTTGCAGACGTCTTCTTCGTCGTATGAGAATAAAAAGCAATAGCAAAAGCAGCAATCTCTCGCCATCTCCCGAGTCTGCCATCTCGAATGTTTACAAAATGAAAGCGAGGCTTACGCTGAGAGCGAGGCTTGCGATTCCGCTTCCATCGTGCCGATTCACACGAGATCAGAACTTTCTTCCGATTCCGACTCCGCTTACGACTCCTCTTCCGTCGCTTCCGTCGCTGGTGTAAACCAGCCCTAATAGGTTACCATAGCAACAGTATGACCTACTAAAAACACCCCTGAGGTTACCATATACCTTCAGATCGGCAGTTTTCTTCAAATTTTGATTTTTCGGTTAAAGTAATGATCCAAAAAAAAAAAAGAAATCATTGAAAAAGATTAAATATTGGCAGAGAAATGGTTGTTTTAAGGTTTGGCCGCAAGTAAAAATTACCCGTCTGATTGAAAAACATTTTTAAACAAGAAAAATGTAACCTTTGGCTCACTTTTAATCCTGGGTTAGCGTTAATCAGCTTTCGAACAACCTGGCCCTGTCCAGATTTTGGATTTTTCTAGGTCTTCTGGTCTACAGAGGTTTCAATTCTGGTCAGTGTAATTGTCATTGTTCTTGGTAAAATCTCTAGCAGTGCCTCATTTCATCCAGAGCTCAGAACTGGAAAAATTTTTATCCACTGGAGAAGTGTTGACTAAACAAACTGTGTTTGCAACCCACCTGCCACCCTTGCCACCCTCGCCACCTCTATCACCCCCATTACCCTAGCCACCTTTGCAGCCCTTACCTTCCTTGCCACCCTCGAAACCTTTACCACCCCTGCCACCCTCACCGTCTCTACCCCCCCCCCATACCACTACTGGTCGCAAATTTGCGACTAGTTACGAAAATTTGGTCGCAACTCTGAAAATTTTAGTTCTAAAATTGAGGCCATTGATTTTAATTAGTGGACTTTGAAACAATTAACACTTTAATCTCCATTCTACAGCTTTCATAGCATTTTGAGATTTAATAGTACAGAACATTTAGTGTCTTGGACAGCACTAGTCCATCTAAATGATCAAGTTGAACCTGTGTTCCATTCCATATTAAGTGCCTGTTATTTTAGTCAAAGCGATAGATTTCCAAATCATGAACAGATAAATATTACAGCTGGAAACAGCAGTTCTTACATGTAAACAATAACACATGTACTGGACAGAAATATTAGCGTACCTAACAAAGTTCCTTCAGTTTTACCTTTTGAAGGTTTTCCACCAATGACAAAACAAGTAAAAAATTATTTTTTGATATTAAGCTTTATACCCGAAGTATCAGGGGTGTTACTAAAGTGATTATTCAAAGAACCCAGAATGACTGAATCATTCAATATAAATATGTGCCATGACTCAAGCACCAGGGTAAAACAACCACCAAAATGGCAAAGTAAAATGAAATATGAGCCTGCAATACACATGTGTAAAGAAACGGCTGAAAATGGTGTGCTGTTGAAGGAATATCGTTGCGTGCATGCATCCCACGTAAATTATGGTAAACCTTCAGATTGTAACAAAATTATAAGATGCAAATTTAATGAATCTTTTCATTTCTCAAGTTATTCAAGCAACAACTCTACAGCTAGCTTTTTTATTTCGTATCAGACAAGGCAAAACTTAGTCACAAATTTGCAACTACTATCATTTTGCTAGTCGCAAAAAAGAAAAATGTGCCACTACTGTCATTTTCCTAGTGGCAAAAGAGAAAAATAAGTCACAAATGTGACATAATCAGTTGCAATTTCAAGCCCTGCGCCCTTGCCACCTTTACTATCCTGGCCACACCCATCACCCTCACCACCTTTGCCACCCTCAGTACTCTGGCAACTCTAGCCAGTCTCACCACCCTTGCCACCCTGGCTAAAGTACAATGTAGCTGCCCTGACCAACCGTACTACCCTAGCCACATTGGCCACTCTGGCTGGCCACTGCAGCCTTTCTGACCAACCTGCCCAATCTAGCCATCCTTTCCAATCTGTCCAGCCTCCCTACCCTTTTCACCCTAGTTAACCTCACTGCACTGTTCCTTCTTGCTGAGCAGAGCAAGTACATAATTTTATAGTACTCGTATTTGCTAATGAACCTACTCAGACTACTCTTTTTTTTACATTTGAGGTCACAAAGACTGTTCAAGGGCATGATGGTCAGCTATTTGACAGCACTTGGCGGCATAAAGGAAAGCGTTATCTCTGCTTCACTCGAGAGGTTCATTCTGTAAATTTTGTGATTCTCCATCTACAGCTGTAGTAATGTAACATAATGCATAAATGAAATTTAATGTCCAATTAAATATTTACACTGTGTTCTTTGTTTATGTTACATATTTGTTTTTCACATTATTTTTAGGTTGAACATATATACATGTACATACATGTACATCTACAATGATGTGGTTTTAATAATTAAAACCACATCATTGTAGATGTACATTGTAGATAAATTATTTATCTTTAGTGTAAAAGTTTTTAAACCAGTTTCATTTCAGAATTGTAAATTAAATAAAATTGAAATGGTTGAGAAAAATTTAATGTGAAATTCTAACTGCTAGCATGCTTATGAACATGTGACACTGAAGTCAATTGATGCAATTTCTCTGTCCACAGTATTCATTATAATTTTGTGGTTTCTTCAATCACCTGAAATGGTTAGCGAAAGCCCAAAATCTACTAGCCACATCTGCAGTTTTGGTACCCTGTTGTTTTTTGGTTATATACATGTGTATCCCATGGTCCTGGTTAGTGGTATCATGCATTTAAATAATAAGACATAATCAAAGTAATCTCTGAATTTACTGTCAGTAAAGAAATACTTTAATTAATAAAATACAAACCAACAGGCTACAAGTACAAAACAGTTGCAAAGTCTACAAAGTTCTGGCAGAGCTTTTTTCAGGGAAATTTTTCAGAATTTTATTCTGACTGCTATTTTATCATGCAGGCAAGAGAGAATGTTATAGAAGACCTCATAGTTATTGGAGAAGATGATTCTGTGCTTTCAGGGTTTACAGCAATCACAAAAGCCTGTGATGATGGTAAATACAAGACTGTGCAGTTTTGACTAATTTTTTGTCTCCTTTCTGATCACTCCATTCATTCCTTCATTTTCTTTATTCTGCAGATGACAAAGCTTTGAGGAAGCATTTTCTTTGTCTTAAGATTCAGTCTAGCAAGACAGCTGCTAGTGCTGTTTGTGATATTGTGTTAATTAACAGAACAAAAGGAGAACAAACTCCTCCTGGATACCACCTAATTGTGTAAGTATATGTAAAATGAAGGGACGAACTAACGAATGAATGAACGAACGAACGAATGAACGAATGAAGCTAGCTTTATTTAATCTCGGGATTGATGCGGTTGGTTAGACCTCTAGCAAGAAAAATATGCTAATAAGCTGAGAGAAATAAAGTAACGAAAATCCAAAAACTTATTTACAGAATAAGACCTAAAAATGACATGACATAGCTATATGCAGTAAAAAGCCCAATTAATCAAGAGAGCATAGATATCATATAGAAATTAACTAAGACCTTAGCTCTCTGACAATGTGCTTAGGGATCTTAAGGTATTAGAAATCTTGTTCCAAGTTTTGCAATACTGATTTCTCTCATTAGCATGAGCACTACATTTCTGTGAATTTTCCATGTACACATTACATGTACATGTACATGCTTGTTAAAATGCTAACTAAAGGCTATTCAGAAATTTTGCAGCTTTTTAAAGCCAATAATTTTATGATCATGTACATTCTTCAATAGTACACTCAAACACTTAGAGCAGAAAGTTTCACTGACTACTATAGTCAAAATATCCAGTAATGTGCATTCCACCCATAGGTGAATGAATGAATTCATTATGGAACCATACTTGTTGAAATACTGAATAAGCTGCTTCTGAAAAAAAAACATTGAATTCAATGAAGACTTGATCCAATTCTTCAGCAGGGTTCTTTGGAAGCACTGACAGCCAGTGAAAGTTGCTGTCTTTTAATCCTGCAGGAATACCAACAATGCATTAGTCAGCTCTCAATATATGTAGTAGACACCTTGGGCCATCATTATCTTCATAACAACACAAGTCTGCAATAGTGGATTGTAATAAACATGACGCAATATTTGGATATGTAGTGTCGGATACATGTACTCACTACTGCTATACTCTTTTAAGATTCCAGTTTTTCAGTTGTAGTGCACATTTACTTTGATTCATGATCATACAATGTAGGTAAAAAAAGTGTAAAACCCAGTCAACATTCCAATACTGCTGTATAATTATTATGTCACTCAGTACGTTAAAGTTTTCGTTCTAGTGAGAGATGAATGATAACAATTTTAGTTTTGGACCTCCTGAAATGTCCAAAATTCTGTAATAGTGGGTGTCGTTTCCATACATGCACCTTTGTAGTTTTGGCTAGGGATATACAGTGTAGCTTCTGTCTGGAATACTGGACCTGCATTTTTTTCCTTTTCTTTTCGATATGCATTTAACCAAATGGGTTTTAAGCTCTTTGCTTAAGTTTTCAAAGAAGGTGTTATTGTGGTCTTTAGTGACAACATTGCATGTAAGCTTCACTAAGAAGTGGTTCTGACATTATTTTTATCTGCCTTGAAGTGATATACTTTGACAAAAATCGCATCTTTTCTATCTAAGCCATTTTAAAACATAAACCAGTAGCTTGCGTAAGAAATAAAAATGCTGTTTACTATTTTCAAAAATCTCTTTTGGTTCTAGAGTCTGAGATGTTAATTAAGATTTTTAAATATGAAAATTAGCCAAGCAATGATGTCATACACTCAACCAAATTTTGATCAAATATGATGAATAGAGATATCTCAGCCAATTTGTATCAAAACTGCTTGTTTCTTTGCAGTAAGATTCTACTGAATGTGCTCCACAATACGACCTTAACATTTTTGTTTCCATGACAATGTACTGGGTTCCAGACCCCAATATTAAAAGCTTTTCTGGCCATGCCAAGCATTGCATTTTGAAAATATTTTGTCAATGGTGCTTTATATGCATGATTCAGCCAGCATATAAATATGTTAGCTCACGTTTGTGGTCTCATTTAACGTTTTGCGAGCTGAAAACCACTAACATATTGAAATAAAGTGGTTGGGGACTGGAAAACAGTGAGTTGCCATGGGAACAGAATTTTTTATAGCCATAGATGTGTTTCCTTGAGAACTATCAGCCTACCAAGTTTCAATGGTCTGCGCTGAAAATTGGCCAAGGTAGTCCTATTTATTGCTGCCGCAGCGAGTGAGCCTGAAGCGAACGAGCGAGGCAGCTTTCTAATCAGCAGAAGATTACATTATAGGGGCTTGCAATTACTTTTTCTTACCAAACGCAAGGAATTGAGTGGTTATGTGCAAATGGGAGATTTGGGATGCGCAGTGGTATGCTCAAGGAATTGTGGTTATGCGCGAATGGAAATATTTTAGGATGCGCCGTGATATGGTGCAAGGAATTGTGGTTACGCGTTAATGGATGTTATATAATAACCCAAGTTATTCTCGCATTTTGATTGGTTCTTGCCTATGATCTATTAGAGGACAGATGCACGATTGACGTCATCATTACAAAGTTTTTCCCTCTGCCGTTTTAAAATGGCGGAAAGTTTTGAGAATTAGGATGATATTTTACGTGACTGGGCAAAATATAAGGTACAAAAAAGTCTTGCCGAAGCATTTAACAGGTTCGAGAAGCCAGAAAACGAAAGATAAAGCCGTTTCTTTCAGAAAATGATACAGAAATAGTTTTCTAGCAGCCTCAGTCAGCAGTCGAGCGAGACTAAACCACGCATAAACTTGGTCTTGGTAAGCCGAGAACCATTGCTCGAATTTAACAAACTCAACAAACAAAATGTTCTCGAGATTAATTTATTTAAAAAAGTCAACTTTTCCCAGTGACAAAACAACTGTTGACACACTGATTAATGTCAGGAATAAAACATCAAAACATCACTTCTTAAAATCGGTAAAATAAAATACATAACCTTGCTTTCCGATACGAATGTTCCTGTCCGTTTCAGGGCACAGCAGCGAGCTAAGTATAGCTAACCACAGCTCACGGGCAACAGTATCGCAGCTAAAATGTGTCTCTGACACTATATCAAGCTGACTTGAGAATCACCAACCACAAAAGACAAAAATCTCCACCATCTCCACCTCCTCCGAGGGTATTCTTCCAACTCCTGTAATTTTCAAGGCAACGTCCAAGCTTTTCGGCTCACAGGGCTACTCCGATGGCAAAAACCAACTTGATTTTTCCAGCATTTTCTTCAAGATTTGTAGATTTCGCAGTTCAATTCTGCTTTCGCTGTAAGTTTTCATCCCACGAGAAGCAACGCTCAAGTCAGGCTTGACTGTGGCATGATTTTTCTCGACCAATCACAATTCTTTACTACGCATAGCAACCAATGAAACTGCTTCATTTTGAATGTATAGATCATGTCAAATGGCTTTTTTGTGCAAAGGCGGGGCAAAAAGCTGGCTTTCGCGTTATGTTGAATTGTTTTGAAACAAAAAAAAACTTTTGGTTATTATATAAAACAAATAGATTCCATGTTGCCGTGCGTCTGATTCAGTAATAGATCACAGAAGACGTCAAAATGTGGTAAGAACATCAGTGACACACTCGGCTACGCCTCCTGTGCCACTTTTTTGTTCTTACTACATTTTGACGTCATCTGTGATCTATTACTGAACAGACGCACGGCAACATGGAATCTATTTGTTAAATTTAGGATGCGCAGTGAACCATAGAATCATCATTTTCACTACTCGCCGTGATGCTTAAAATCGATAGACAATTAGCAAGCGACTCGCCGACGCGTGCTGAAAGATAAAATCTTTATATTGCAAAAGAGTTAATACCTGTTCGCAGCGCATCATAAAAACTTTAATGAAACATCGTTTCTGTCACCATTTAAATCGCCGATTTATGCCAAATAGAGCCAGGGATATCATTATTTTCAGTAATTGCCGTGATGCTTAAATCGATCGACGATTAGCAAGCGTCTCGCCGACATGAGCTGAAAGATGAAAACTTCATATTGCAAAATAGTTAACACCTATATGCGGCGCATCATTACAATTTCAATAAAACATTGTCTCTGCTGATAGAGATCATATCACCGTTTAAACTGCCTATTTATGCCGAGTAGAACTGAAGATATCATTATTTTCAGTACTTGCCGAGACACTTAAATCGATAGACAATTAGCAAGAGGCAGGTACAAAAGTCGCAAAAACTTTATCGTACAAAATTAAATAGTTAATACATGTTCACGGTGCATGGTAGAAACTCTGATAATACATTTTTTCTACGGATATAGATCGTATATGTACCACCGTTTAAAATCACCGATTTACGCCAATTAATACAACCAAGATATTTTATTTCACTTCCTCTCCGGTGATGCAAAAGCGGCTCAGCAGAACACGTCAACAGCGGTACAAAGTTATTGAGAATCTTGGCTCGTTATTTATGTTTACCGTGAAAGAAAACTTTAGTCAATTTGCTTCACAATACTTAGTGATACTCTTGTTAAAGCTACAAACTTCAACGATTATTTCATGCTTGTGTTTTAAACCTGTGTTTTAAAGCTTTTTCTTTTTGTGTAACTTTGAAAATGACACAAACTAGCTCACCTGCAACTTTGCCCGACCTCATGGATAAAGTTCCAAGCATCCCTTGTGCACCTAGAAAATTTTACCCGAGACTACAAAACGTGCCTTGCTGCAAAAGACTGAGATTTTGTCCAGTATACAATCTGTGTTCACCACAGGGGAGGGGGGTGAGAGGAGGGGAGGGGGGTGAGAGGAGGGGGGGGGGGCAACTATATAAACAGAAACCCAGCTCACTGCAAAGCTAAAACAACTCAAATCAAAATTCTCACTTATCCTGGGTTACCCTAATCAGGCTGGGAACAACCCCGTTCAAGAGCTCCGCTTTTAGGCTTGGCTAAATCTCTATGTTATATTGTAATCAAGCAGTCACAAACTAAACATGTTTTGTTATTTCTTCTCTAATGGTTCATCTTTCCATCAGGAATGAGGTAAATAACCTCTCTGTGTGTTATAAAACAGCCCCGGTTACGAGACACCAACCTGGGAATCCTGCTGGGCACCAGTACACATATTCCAGTGTTCCTCACCATCTTGGACCAAACAGACAGGAATGGTTAGTTGCCATGATCATGATACATGTACATGTGCCTGTAGACTTTGTCTATTATATAGGAACAGTCTATAAATAGAATAAAATGTGTTAACATGATGTACATTTAGCATTTTTGAATTTATTTTACTCTCATTGAGAGGACTTGGAATAAATGTAAGTTAGTCTGTAGAAAACCTACTACAGTGTATTGAAAAATTTTTGATAAATATTTAATTGTCCACCCCCTTTTCAGAACATGTTCTGGTCCATGAAAATGTACAGCACATCAATGAGTGTTTAACAAATATTTTATTGGCCTCTCCCTATTGGAGCTTCCCAGGATCAGTGTAAACTAACAATGATTAATAGATATTCAAATAAACGTAACTAGGTTAAGGATCCCAACTGGTGGGAGGCAGTTGGCTATTTACAAATGTAGCTCAGAAGTTGAACTCGTGGATACCAAGAACAATATCAGCTGGCGGTCAGAACTCTTCACTTTTCTCAATAAGTTTGGCGATCAAAAGCATCAGCAAACCACTCAAGTGCTAAAACAATATTTCTGTTTTACATAATTGTAATACTTTCAAGAACTTCCCGCAATCTTGCATGACTAAAATTGCACAGTCATTCAGATCAAGCATACACAATCCATGCAGTCATGAACATGTTCTTGTCCATGTACAAATGTAGCTGCTAACTCTTCATCCACAGGCATTTGTTATTGGTAAGTGAGTACAGATGGGGAATTTTAAGCTTGGCAATGAAATGCGAAAAGTGAACCGATCAACATGGCACGAGCATGGTACAAAGAAAAAAAAAAGGCCCTGATGGGAATCAAACCCATGACCTCCCAAACACGGGGGAGAGGGGGGGGGCGCATATTCATTTTTATTGTTAGACATAAAACAGCTTGCGCATGGTATCAGACATTTTTCGTACTGATCATGAATATTCCAAGGAATTTTAAGACGGACTCTGCTCAAAGTTTGAGCAATAAGTGCAAAAATTGTTTACTACAAATCAACTTATAGCATGGTAACTTTTGGAATACTGTAGTCGAATATAATTTTTTTTGTTATTATATAAACTGGTTGTCTTTGTACTCTGTACAAACAAAAGTATTTTAAAAGAATTAGCCACTGGTGGATGATAGTTTTTGGGTAAATTAAAGAGTGTACAAAAATGACTGAGAGGTTGTTAGTCATTACATGTATACTCCGCACCATACTGCATGATTTAAACCTGATATGTTAGTTGTTTTATACAATTGAATATATGAAAGGTCATATATTTAACCTGCAGAGAATAATATGAAGATGTGATGGTTATGCACCGGTATCACAGAAGTCATGGGTTCTTATCCTGTTCA
>CM042748.1:19919889-19922389 GCA_022496165.2 Catalaphyllia jardinei
ACATACTATACCTCGTTTTATACGTTCAAAACCTCGTTCCTATTTCGTAAAAAAAAAAACGCTTAACACCTCCAAAAGCATATCTCTCAGCCCAATAATATCTAAATGGCACATTTAAACTGATATTCCTTATGCGATATGTTATTGAAAATCTCAAAGCACTTTTTGTGTGCATTTTTCATGTTGATGAAAGCAATGATATTACTACTAAAGTTTATCGACCTAAAAGAACTTCAACCACAGTGTTTCCTAATTGCTGTTAACAAACGAGAATACAACAAAGACTAAGGTAGTCCATGAAATGATCTATTTTCTTACATAGGTAGTTGCCTTGGCCAGTCGGATAGCAGCTGACCACGTAAATGCGAGAGAGCGTTTGCTATAAGCATTTTAAATTATACCTTACATGTTGACCGGGATTTATCCGCTGTATTGATAAGCAACGCTCTATAGCCTTTACACCAACGTAACCGCATGTAGAGAAATCTGTTAAGATGCGACTCCACTTACTTCGCCCATGACCTTGAAATATAAAAATAAAGTAAAACAAGATAAACGGAGAACTAATGATCATGGGACCGTTGGTGTAGTTAAGAAGATAGACTCAAAAATGAAGCTTTGAAATGCTTGATGTCGAAACAATCTAATAATTTCTGATTGATTTACTCTTGACGCTACAACGGAATTCGCCGAGATGTACCTTAAACAGTTGGCGTACACGGGCGTAGACCAAGAAATTCTCAAGCGTACACTGATTAGTTTTCCCCTTTCATGGATTGCACATCTGTAATACAGTTATAGGCGCTTGCGGACAGTGGAACAGTCTTAAGAGTCATGGCCTAAAGGCCGAGCGCAACCGGCCCTGGGCAACAGGAGCAAGAACCAAACTAGTTTTTTTAGTTCGCCCAAGACATAAATAGTTTGCTTTTTGCCCTTTGTTTTATTGAAGCTGCCTGGGAAAACTTACTGAAAGGGAGAGTCTGCTATTAATATATAAAACCAGTTAAAAGGAATACCAAAAATATGTTTTATCTACTATTAGCTACATAGAACAGTTTATTAAAGAAATTAATATCCACATTGTTAAATAAAATCCAGGGAAAGATAGAACAAAAAAAAAAGTGCTCCGTTATAAATAAGAGTGATATCAGAGTTATTTTCCCGAAGAATACCTTCGAAAAATCTTCAGCATGACTCAAACTCGTTATCTTATGTGTTTTTGCTGGCAGGTCATAACATTTCAAGCCTCGATTACGCTCCGAGCTTTGTGAGGAGGCGCCACGCACCTCTCGTAAGGTCTAACAGGATTGGCCGAGAAAACAATAGAATAAACAACAGAAACAATGGCCCTAGTCCTGAAAACAATAGAGGTGGATGACTCCGGGAGCAAATAAAATTAGAGGTTCCGAAGAGGTGCATGACTACTGTTTGTGAGAGTCTCTTGTCTTACCCTTTCTAAAGTCATCCAGTTGCACAAGTGAATTTGAGTTGTTCAAACAAATTAATTTTGCACAAACCCTTGACATGCACCGGCTATCACAAAAGAAATACCAATATGGCTCGAACTCTTCGAGATTCCTGCGCAAAATTACAAATCTTTGGTGACTGAAAGAGAATCTTGTATTCGGCACTATTCCCTTCAGTTTGGTGATTACGTGAATTACATCTATCCTACCTTGTCTAACTTCTTCAAGAGATGCCTTCAAAGACGAAATCATTGAATCCGAAGACGTTTGTTCAATGCTGTAAATTGGAAAACTGCCGCAGAATTCCATAAACGCCCGAGGTAAAGCCAGTCGATTAGTATGGCCGACCACTCTCCAATCACTTCTTTTAATTGTCACGTGATGGCCACGTAAGAACCTCGATGACACCTAAGCAGCAACATTGGATACCGTGGTAAGACATTGCTCAACAAACATTACAAAGCTTCGACTTGTTTGTTACTTTGACTTGTTTTCGAACAACGCGGCCCAGATGAATGAGTGAAATAATCAAATGCTAACCTTAACTTACCGGAAAACTATCAGAAAGTAATAAAAAACAAAAGTAGCCAAACATTTCAAAGCAGTAATATTTTGAACTTTGGGCTGAAGTGCAATAATAGTCAATCAAGGATGGTGCCTACTAAATACAAAGGATTTTACGCCAGGTTAAAGTGCACCTAACATCAAAAATGTTTTTCGCTAACATAACAAGGCTTATTTTGTGGAGTTATTTGGCGCAAAAATTTTTTGATTTGGTTAAATCCTCGAATTTTTATGCCCCGTCAAAACCGAGTTTCCAATGGTTCGCGACCGCTTATGGGGAATCTGGGGAGAGTTGATGGTGTGACGTCAAATCGAGAACGAACGCTTCGGCTGTCCCCAGTCAGGTCCTCTATTTTGCATGAGTGTAGGAGCCATTTTGCCGCACAACGTTTTCGCTGGGACTCCACAGTAAACAGATTTCTGTTTCTAGTAACAATGTCTTCTACTTCGTTGGATTCCAAAATGATTTT
>CM042748.1:19924889-19927389 GCA_022496165.2 Catalaphyllia jardinei
ATTCAATGGAGAGGTAATGAATTATAAACTATTACCTACCTCACGGTGCTTGTTAAGAGAAAACGAGCATTTTCTTCCCTGTCGATCTTAGCTTGAGGGAAATCCCTTACGTTCTGTACGTGCACCCGCGCATTAGCGCTAATGACGCGAAAACCGTGCGCAGTAGCTAGGGATGCACAATGCAATACTGAGGAATCATCTTAAAGAGGCTGGGGGCGGTTTCTCGAAAGCCCAAAATATTTTCGGGCGCGAAAAGCAAGTTTTAGTTCATAGGTATATTTAAAGACAGAGAAGTGTATGGGCCTGAAACTTCTTGTATGAAAGAGCCTCTGTTCGTATCACGAATATGAATAAAACAGCTCAACAGTAAAAAGTGTTACGATTTTACTACGGCTTTTCGGGTGCGAAAACATTTCGGGACCTTCGAGAAACGGGTCCCTGGAAAGGGTTTTCCTCTGCAGGAGCGCGCGCAATCTGCACACACCATAACTAAAATGCACGAGTCAGCTGAGTGAACTGGTGAATCAAAATAAGTACAAGGGAAGTTAAATGCTGCTAAAAATGGCGCGAACCGAAAATGGAATCTGAGAAACATTTGTTTTCAGCTCGAAACTTTGCTCAGTGACCTATCTTGATCTTTTGCATGTATGTATCATTCATGACGGCACTTCAAATATAAAAGTTTCGGGGAAAATTTCAAGTTCTAGTAGAATTTTATGTCAGCCATAAAACACGTTTCCTTTAAGTATATTTAATTCTACTATCCTTTTTTTCATACTGTCTGAAAAGTTGAAATAATTTAAGGATCTTTTCAAGAAAGACAGAAAATGGAAGGTTTCCGAATTAGTTTTTCAGATAATTTACAAAAACTGAGATTTAGGGGACGTCTTTGTGGACTTTGTGCGTTGTCATGGTAACTGATATGAAGTCACAAGTACAAGTATAGCCCAACAGTAGAGTTGCAAAGAGACAAATTAAATATCACACCATTAAATATCCTTCTTTGTAATCTTCCATCGTTCCACAAACACTACAGCAACTAAAAACCCTTTCGAGCCTGTTTAATTGAGCAGCACTTGCTAGAAACGAAATGGCAAGTCTACAAGGTTACAAATCGTAGCGTCGTAAATCAGGTTACCTGTTTCATGTTAAACTGCATCCTCTCTGGCCCAGGAATAGATGAATCCAATTTAGATACGTAGCAGTCTTGTGTTGATGGAATACGGTGAACAGTTAAATTCTGAGGACACAAATGACACTCCTTGATTCCTTCGACCTTCAAACCTTTATTTTTCGTTCACTTTTCTGTAAACTTTTTATTAGCTCGAAATCTAGACTTATTTTTTATGCTGTACCGTTCATTCACTATTTCCTGCACATCCTGCAAAGCTTAAAACCTATCAACTTGTACATCATTGATCAATCCGTTTATCGTTTCCACTTTTTCAAACGCAAATTTAGATCTTACCTCCTTGAAGTCATTCATCAACTCCATGGCAGCCACATCGTTATGCTGAGGCACACGGATCACTTCTGTCTGGTTGTCTACATCCACTTCTACAATCTCTTCAATCATTGTTCCTTTTTCAACGATATTGAGAGTATAGCTCTCAACCTGCAATGCCGCCCTGAAGTATTCGTCAGTGTTTTTCATGTAAAGTTAATGTCAGGGAAATGTCATTAAACGGTCCTTTGTAGTCTTAAGGTCAACACATGAATCCGGTATCTTTTTGCTGATTGCTCAGGTTTAACTCCGTAATTTATGAAGGAAATGTAATGTCTGTCACATTTCTATTGATATTTTATTACTCTACGTTAAAAAGCACAATACATGGAATTGCATACTACTCATACATACACATGTAACTGTAAAAAGAAAATTATCACAAATAAATTTTATTTGCCAGCAAATAAAAGAGTTTATGCTTTCGACCCACGCTTCTGGACAGTTAATTTTCAACCAAGAGTTTCGAATAATGAGGAAAGGCGGGAAGCACAGAAAGGTCGAACTAAATTGAGACGGGGTCCGAAGGTACAATCTGGTTGAGCAATAATCACAAAACCATCGCAAGACAATCTTGTGCTTTCGATAATAATAACGAATTCATTAATAATAATCACAAGTTTCACTGGAAAATAACCTTTCAGCGACTGGTATAAGATGTGGCATGTTTCTCGAGTTCGTCCTCTTTGTCTCCAGACCGGACAAACTCAGCGAGTTTGACCCTCCTCCTCCCTTCCTCAGCCTCATTTGTGATAAGGCACGTTGCCTTTATTAAGGCATTTCATATTAGCTTTAATCAATAAACCGGCCATTCTGCGACTCGTCTAGTTTCTATTTCTTAGGGCGCTCAAGGAAACAAAGCTCGACTGTTGACCAAAAAAATTGACATGGGTGCTGATTTATAGTTTTAAATTTGATAAACAAGGGAAGAGAACATAACAATCGGCAAGTCCCATTGACTCAAATCCTAATTTCACCCAGTGTAAGAAAAGACAA
>CM042748.1:19932389-19937389 GCA_022496165.2 Catalaphyllia jardinei
GGGAATAGCCCAGCGGGGGAATGGGCGGTTTTGGAATTGACTGGTACATTACGGTGATAAATAAGATCGTGTTTACTTCGCCAGAAGCAATGTGGAGTTTTCTGGGGAAAAAAACAAAACCTCGGCGCTCGTCAAAACCCTTTGAACATATGCAAATATATCTTCGTTTGAAAGGTCAATTATGAGACCTTTTCTCCTTCGAGCTAGGTAAACAAAAGTCTCCGATTACAAATCACGCAACCACGCTATGCAAAGAATGTGAAATAAAATCTCTTACAACCCAGGCACTGAGCTAACTTTGAATCACGCAATCTCTATTGTTTCCAATCTTAATAGATCGTTTTCACTGTCACGCAATAAAAAAATAAATCGAAAACTATCCAGTGGAAAAAGCTAAGAAATTGTGATGTTATAGAAGGTAAAAAAATAAGACACTTCTCCAAGTTTAAGGCTTTTGCGTTTCCCCAAACTTCAGATATTCGTCGAAATGTTTCGCAGAAATTTACAGAGCGCTAGCCCAGTATGAAAACGCCATATTGGTGTACCTCCATGGTACACTAATATGGCGGCCGGAAAATAGCGTAAACATCTGGAACTTACTTTGGCTTTCTAGTCGACTGATTATCAATACTCAAAAAACAAGTATTTACATAAGCACTTTTCCTAATGCTCCAACTTCTAAAAGGGCTCAAAATCATGCGATAAGTGTATATTTTTCAACAAAATCGGTCGTAGCCGTGTGTCACGCACCTCCAAAACCCGGAAATTCAAAATGCTCTGGTTTCCAAACGAAGCACGCTATTGAGCTGTAATATTGTTAACAGATATAAATATGCCACCTCTTATACCTGATGAGGATAAAAGCTTTGATGGATCTCTAGTTTTAGATTTTAGGAAGTGATGACGTCACGTAAAAACGATGTGTTGTTTCCGGGTAATGTTTTCTCGCAAAACGTTGTTGCTAAATATTGCGTAGTGTTTTTGTGAGCGTCAAAGAGTTAAAAGAGCGCGGTTTTAAGTTTTTTAAACTTCTTGTTTTTTTTATTGCGCGACGGTGCAAGCTAAGAATAGAATACCTAGAATACGTTTCTGAGAAAGTGAAGCAAAGTGAAAATTTGTCACCCCTCTCTCTCCTTGATTTCTTGTGTGGTGGCAGTTAATCGACGGGGGGAGGGGGTGAATGAAAACAACCATATTTCACTTGGGAGGTGCACTGTTTTCAACATAACAGCAAAAATGATCCCATCAGCCTCGGGTTAATCTGGCGTTTGCGACTTTTTTTCAGTTTTTAGCTCTTGTTTGCCACACGGCTGGTTTATATTTTGCTAAGTTTGCGTTCTCAACAAACTCAAAGCAATATAGAGAGTCTGTGGACAGACCAATCCCAAGCAATCTTTTGAATAAAAACTTCACTCCCAAGAAGATAAAGAAAACGAGTTTGGTCCTCGAGAGTGTATACAGCAAATCGAATAACCTTCCACGAGCGAGTAGAGCAATTCTCCCACGTTGCAAAATCTGCCATATTTTGAGCAAGCCTGTGTTACAGCCATGATAGGAAAATCTCTGCGTTCCGCTGATTCAATGATCAAACGACTGCATATCGTTCCGTTTTCTAACGTTTATTTACGATCCACACATTCTACATTCAATCGATCTCGATCTCTACAGTCTCTATTCATTCTGTCGGTTACAAGATAGCGATTCTATTTATTGGTTTTTACAACGGAAATAGAGTCCTAAAATACGTGAAGCCATTGTATTCTTATTACTTTTTTGTGGTTTTCTAAGGTCCTTTTCTGTTTTCTGTTGCATGACTCGCATCGAGTTTTCAGGCGTACTTATCCGATAAACAACTCTGTGATGTCTTTGCGAAATTCTGATTGCCGAAGCTAAGAAAGTATTACTCATCATCATATTGAACAGGAAAAACCTCGTTAACATTTACTTTCCACACACATAAACATACGCTACTACAAAACTAGGTTTCGTCAACAGACCTCGTCAGTTGTATGTTACGCCTACAGTATCCTGGCTATTATCAGAAGTTCAGAACGGAAGTTGTACTGTCAGCACTGAAAGCATACAACCGTATGATAGAGCTAGACGCGAGTGGTGAGCAACCCTTGTACAGACCGAGAGAATGGAAACGGCTAGAACGGGCTCAAGAGAGACGAGGAAAGCGGAAATCCAGGTACAGAAAAGGAGAGTTTGACACAGTGATCTTCGTGCCAGCAACTCCAGGCTCTCAGCTAAAAAATCGTTACATAGAAGAAATTGAGGGATCAAAGTAGTTGAGTAATCAGGTGTGACCCTCAAGCGGATGTTGCAAAGGTCAGACCCATTCAGGGAAAAAGAATGCAACAACATCAACTGTCTGGTCTGCAGCACCGGTGGGAAAGGGCCTTGCCGAAGTACCGGTGTTACTTATGAGCTGGTATGTCAACTTTGCCACCAGAAATACATCGGGGAAACATCATGAAGTGCATACGCCCGCGAAAAGGAACACTTGCGAGTTATGGAACAGAGGGAGCAAAGTTCGGTGATGTGGAGACATTCCTGTGAGAAACATGACGGTAATGTCCCACGCTTCACAATGAATGTCACGGGAATGTTTCAGAGTGAAGCTTTGCTGAGACAGATCTCGGATAAACACGAAAAGCGAGTGGAGTTATTTCCGGATCCCTAGGGCTGTTGTCACGCAATCGTGAGATGAAGCTACAAACATTTTATCATGTGACTATTGCACAGTGAAACTGAATTCTAGTATTTTGTTATTATTGTTAAAGTCATTCCTGTGAGGAACATGACGGTAAGGTCCCAGGCTTCACAATGAATTACTATTATTGGCTTGTCAGTTTTACTTTAGCGTCATTGTTATGTAACTAGATACCGGGTTGTTCCGCGTGCAATATAAAATGAAGTCTGAGGTTTAAAATTTTTTTAACGATACATCGCATACAACTGACGAGGTCTGTTGATGAAATTAGTTCTGTAGTAGCGTATGTTTATGTGTGTGGAAAGTAAATGTTAATGAGGTTTTTCCTGTTCAATATGATGAACTCTGTGATGAATTGCACCTAAATGTCACGTATTCCACTACCTCAAGGACCCTCAAGGGATGTTCGAAATCAAGTTTACGCCCACAATTTCCCTAGATACTAGTAATTTTTTATTTCATTGGCGGTAATATGAGCTAACATTCTTGTGGTTGTTTGAAATTATACGCAAGCAAAGTTCACAAAAAGCCGCGCTCACTGAAAGAAAAAAAACGGTATTTTTCCGTTGATAATCATGTTTGCTGCAGAATTATCCCGTCATTAAATCCTTTGCAGTGTCACAAAAGAGCTGCCATTGAGCGCGGAGACAAGAGTAGAACTTGAGCCCTGCACGTGATATCTTTGCAATGTTCACAGATTAACAGGATATTAAAAAACAGTCCACTCGAGGAATAATTTTATCGACAAAAAAAGGCAGATTAACAGTTACATAGATAGGTCTCCGATCATTTTTTTCGGGAGGTCTCTCTCTACCTCACCTTTGTTCGCTCCTTCAGTTGCTGGACTAAGTTAAGCACAATCTTTGGCAAAATGGTCAAATCTAACTGTTCACTGGGTTGAATATCTACTTTGTAGTCTGCGAACAGGCTCTTCGCCTGCCAAGAAGAAAGGAGCTAGAGCCTGTTTGCTGGATGTCTACTTTCATGTATTTGAGACCACAGATAGGCTCGATACCCAGCCTCTTTCTTCTCGGGGAGGGTAGACCAGACACGAGAGAGCGGCGGAAATCGAGCCTAGGCCACAGATGAATCAAAGGTGAAAGAGCTAGCATATACGATAAACAATAGTTCGCGATGTGAAAACACTGTGATAGTGTTGTAGGGGAATTTTGATCGTTGTCTTTGTTTTTATCCATTCACAGGGAAAATTCGCATAAGGTTTGATCAAAGATGCGGCCCCAAACGAACTGCTGGTTTGCTCGTCAAGTCACGGGGTTCTCGTTTGACATTGGGGACTCACCGACAGTTAATGGATATGGTAATAGATTGTTTTTATGTTGAGAGTGAACGATACGATCATCAAAGGCTGAGGATTCGAGAAATCAACTCTACATATCTTAGCCAGCACCCTTCGTTTCTCTCTCCGGACACTAAGCGTCACCTGAACTATATTCGTAAATACATAGTTGGCACATTATTCACTTTAATTTTTTTTTTAAAACCGTAATACCGATGCAAAGATAATTTTTCTTCGTCGTATATTTTACGTTCATGTTATAAAGGTGGAGATGCTTGGACAACTTCTAATGCTGCAGAGGTGCATGGGAAAGAACGAAACCTGCTCATATATTCCAACGTACTACCTGGCTACCTAGACTACACCACCGACGGTCATCTGCTGGTTGAAAACAAAGAAAAGGCCCTAAGTGATCACGTGACCATTTACATCAGTCACGAACGAGTTGAGGTCACCAACCACCGCGGTTACCAAGCTGTGTACGACAGCAAATACCTCTTTGTCTTAGATGGCCGGCCGATTGAGCATCCGGGATATCCCTGGGCCGAGCCCGAGACCGATATCTGGCTGAGCATGAACCGGGTGATTTTAGGTTCATCGGACCGGGTTGGGACTGGCCTGTGTAAGGTGGCCATATCCTGGGTGTACTATACCGTCCGAGAAGAAGGGGGCGAGGGAGTCGGAAACATTTTGCAATTTTTTTCCTTTCCTGTGACTGCACTGTAACAATGCTGTAATGATAAGAAAATAAACGTATTGTACTTCGTATGAATGTTTATCGCTGGTTACTCCAATCAGCTCCAAAACACCCTTCACAATTTTTTTAAAACGCGCAGAAACTTGAGAAAATCAGACAAACTCCATGAATGGTTGCTTGCCGACGAAAGCCATTCAAGAGTTTTCATTGGCTTAGTCATCCTGGTATTATGAGCTATTATACCATGCTCTTTAAATATGGTAAGCGCACGGGTAGATTTTTTTCTATTC
>CM042748.1:19943660-19966160 GCA_022496165.2 Catalaphyllia jardinei
GAGAATGGGAAATGGAGAATGGGAAATGGAGAATGGGAAATGGAGAACGGGGAGCAGGGAACAGGGATGATTTACCGGTATATACGCTTATCGAGTGAGACGTGACTGCCTTAAGTGTGCGGGGTTATGTTACACATTAAGCCGTTGAGAATGTGAGCACTCTACAAGGCATTGTATGGAATTTAAAATAACGAAGGTAAAATCCCGCAATAAAATAAAACGTTACTTTTTTAAATATAATCAAGAAAATATACTCACCTTGCCTGGTTTCTGTTGTCAAGGCTGGGCACTGCTGTTTCGAAAGACCTGGCCACAAGGCCATTTTCGCGCCGAAAATTCGAATCCGTTGTTCGATGTTTCCCTCCAACTCAAAGAAGGATAGTCCATTGGTCCCCTTTTCCGGTCGGCAGGGAAAAATCTTCAAACCTTCCGTTCCAATTCGAACGATTTTTGCTTCACTACTGGAGCTTTCAACTTTCCGACGCAGCTTGTGACCATCCGCCAGACTGTGGCACAGCTTGAATCAACATTAGCGGCCGCTCCTGCGTGACAAATGCGACTTACCAGACGGGTGCACAAAAAGTTCACCTGAAATTGTCGCGTTGTATGCAGACTAAATAGCGAAAACAGGAAGATACGAATTACATAAAGTGTTTTTTTTATTCTCCATGCCCTGACTGAAAACAAGTGAAGAATTTTCTCACACGCTAGAGGTGGCAATTGCAATATCTCGACTCATATCCGGCATGAAAAATGACAGCTATTACCATCTCAAATTATATACTTCCTATAAGAAATCTTATTTGGCGACTCAGTAGAACAGTACAAACATGCTGAACGGAAAGAAATAGTTGTTTGAATAGGTCATATTACAGTTCTTTGCTTAGTTACGTGGCCTATGACTGCAAGCGAGGCTGAAGGTGACATGACTTTGATACAGCCTCGCTGCCATTCATAGGCCACGTCACTGAGTAGACAACTCTAAAATGGTCTATTAAAGTGCCCCTGTGACAAAAAAATAAATTATCTTTTTCCTTTGGATTTCAAAACTATGTTAACTAAACACCAAGTGACCCAAGTTTTAATCCTTGATTTAAAAAAGGCACCTGTTTATTTTAACTGGAACTTTCCTATTTAATGATCCGCCATTACTAAATTTAAGTCCTTGAGAGAGCTGGATCGAGGAGAAAATGACGGCAAAGGCTCACTAGTTTAAGAATGCAATGCGTGTGTACGCTGCAGAATTAATATGCAGCACGGGAGTTTTGGGCTTTCACACTTTTAAACTCGCACTTTGCATACATAATAAGCTGCGTCACACGCTGAAATTTTAAGCTGGTGAGCCTTTGACATCACTTTTCCCGGATCCAACCCTCTGAGGGCAAATCGGTCAGGTTTGAACGTGAGTGATGGCGGATCGTGAAATCCAAAACTTACACTCAAAGTAAACGGCTTTTGGATAAAAATGAAAGGCAAGAATTCTGCCAGTCAAGTGTTAAGCAGACACACTTTCAGAATCTCAAGGAAAAAAGGAAGTGATTTTTTTTATCACAGGGGCACTTTAATGTCTGTTCCGCTATGCAGCGAACGAAGTCGGGGTTTAGCTGCAATGCAAAAACACAAGGCACCACTGGAGTGGCCCCGAAGCGAAGGCGGGGACCCCACTAAGGGATCGATGCTTGGACGACGATTCTGCTCGGCAACTTTTTAGCAACTTTTAGGATTTTGAGCAACGTTTTTGTCAGAGAGCAACTTCTAGCAACGTTTTTGGAAAACTAGCACTTTTTTTGGTAAGGTTTGGGCTATTTAACCTATTTTGAACCAAAATGCTGAATAAACCCCCTTTTTTGCTCATGGATGTTCATAACATCCATGAGCGTACAAGGCAATCGGATGGCGCTCGATCACTCATTCACTCACTCACTCACTCACTCACTCACTCGATTCTGATTAATTTATTCATTAAAACCGGATTAAATCGTTTCTCCTATCCCTCCCCTGCTTAGTATGGTTTTTGTCCTCGGCACCTTGTGGTGTAGGTTCAGCAGGTTTTAGTGGGGTACTAGAAAGGCGAATTTTGGTGGCGAATTTTGGTGGTTAACGCGGCACGAAGATGGTTTTTGCTTCAATTCGTGGAGTTGCAAAATTGAAATTTGTCAAGCTAAGCAGCAGTAGCTGCGACAAACGGACCTGGAAAGACTAGAAGGAGGTGCGGCAGCATAGCATATCGCAGCAGGAGGATGGGCTTTCGTTCAATTTTAACGAGGAGACCTTTCAAAATTATAAACCTAAGGAACATTAGCCTCGGCAAGATGGAAAAGGCGACGATGTCACGACCGAAAAAAATGCCTGGTAAAATGTTACCTGGAGGAGGAAGCAATGCAAAGGCGAATGAATGAAATTTTTGCGGGTGAAGGAAACAGTCTATTTCTCGCTATAGGTTAGTGTCTCTTGCCTATTTCTTTACATTTTTGGCCTTCATGCTAACCTTTCCTTGTTTATGCCTGCATGGCAGGGCATATTTGTTTTGGATACACTTGGCCTTGTTTTAGGAAAGTGTTGCAAATTTAGGCATAACATAACAAAGCCTTACAGTTACAAACAATTTCAGAATTAAGAAGCTTGGTTACATATTACAGTCGGAAATATAACCTGTGTATAAGCCTTTGTTGTTAACGTAGCCACGTAAATCAGGTAAATATCTCTACTACGTGTCGCTTGGAATATAGAAAACTAGTTCTTGAATTCCGTTTTAAAACATGTGGGAATATTGGTTCCTCACTCACTTTCCGAAGGGCACAGGGGTAGACTGATGCATTAGAGGGTGTAAAATATCAAGTCTTTATCAAAGCGGAGCGCACCCGGGAGAAACTCCGGTGAATAGAAGGGTTGTTGTATTTTGCACGAACTATCTTTTAAATCCCGCCAAACAACCTACTATACCCCATAACAATTTAAATTGATTTCCCTCGATAAAGCTTCAAATATATTCATCGTACAGTTAGGAAGGTGACTGTTGACATACTTAATATTGTTCTCCCCTTTGGCAGCATTACGCCACTTCTGTTGAATTAAATTTGATAAGATGTTCTAAGGAATACCATAATTTAAAAGCAATAAGCGCGGAGGCATGAATTGAACTTTAGCGTAAATAATGCTGGTACGATATTTTTTTTGAAATTCAGTGTGTTGTGGAAAATGATTTCATGGCTAATGTTGTAGCTCAGCGTTTGTTGAAACTTTAGACAAGATAGTTATTTTCGTAACCACGCCAAAGTAATATTATATCGTGCTTGGAGATATCTTTTTAGCGTGAGTATTTCTGTGCTATGCTCTAATGTGCAGAGAATGGCATGTTTTCGGCAAGATAAACGTATCTCGTTTTAACCCGAGACAGTATGTGTGACTGCAGCCAGTCCAGTCCGCGCGCGGTTATGTTTCGCGTCATTTTCGGTCACATGGTCGTAAGTTTCTAACCCAAGTTTTAGTGGATTCACGCTCGTTTAGCGTACCCTTTTCGTCCCTTTTGCGGTCCTAAGGCTGGACAAGGTACAAAGTGCATATTTTTATGTCCTAAGTTTAATAAGTTTTTATTTTGAGTTTTTTTCCAATTTTATTGTCATGTGTTTTATGTAGCGTCTTTCGACATTCGTATCAAGTCATTAGTGTGATTTTTGCATTTATTTTAGTTTTACGGCTTCCGTTTGAGGTCAGTAAAGACTACAGCCAAACCACAGTGGTTCGTTTAATCTATGTAGTTAAGTAAACTTTCCTGCACGAATTTCGACGCGAAATTCTTGGATCGTGAATTTGACGAATTTGGAAAGTTTAGACACGGAACCGGACTAACGGAATAGGATTTCGGAATGCATCAAATGGCGTCGTCGGATACCCCTGAGTCCAGGTTAGGTATTGAAGAGAACCTAACTTCAGCATCGTTTATGCCGAAAAAAAGTGGTGATGAGCTCGAAGGAGCCGAAGAAACAAACATATTTGACCATGTCGAAGACCCTACTTATCAGAAGAGTAAACGACCTCACACTCTCACCGAGAAAGCCCTGGAATATCAGCGTTCTTTGAGAGAAAAAGATTTTCACAAGACCTACAAGAAACTAAAGGACAAATTACATGAACTTGATATGAGGTGGATTGACATTTCTGACCCTGACATTCTCCGAAAAAAGAGAGAAGATGTAGAAGAATACAGACAAAGCTTAGGTAAAGTACAGTCAGAATATGTAACATTACTATTGGAAAGAGAGTCTCGTGATGTGATCGAAGCAGCAACGTATTTGACTAAACAAGTAGTGGAGCTGAGAATGAGAATCGGTGAAAGGATCCTTCAGCTAGAAAAAGAAGAGCTGCGCTCTCGTAACAGTAGAAGATCGTCCTACTCTAAAAGGATAGGTGATACTCGTGCCTCCAAGGGATCAACCTCTTCACAAATCTCCCTCTTAAAAATGAAAGCTCTAACGGAATTGGCCAAAAAGGAAGTTGAAATGAAATACGCAAAAATAGAGACCGAGAAGAAAATGGAAATGGAAAGGAAGAAACACGAGATTAAAGAACTTCAGCGGTTAAAGAGTTATCAAAGTGCCAAAGCAGAAGCTAACGCCGTTGCCAGGTTAGAAGAAGAAGAAAAGAATCCTGATCTAAAGGACCTTCAGAAGTTCCAGCGAGTTGAACGAGCATGCGAAAGAACAACTTGTATGTGATTATATATGCTCACTGCCAGATCTGAATTCTGTGAGCAGCCAGATCACTGTACCAGACTCGCTCATCCCAGCCAGTATAATTCAACATCCTACCTCTTCATCCCAGAAAGTTAAGGGAACAGAATCATCTTTGAGAGACCAAACTCCCCAAGAACAAGGCAATAGTCACGTCAACGCACCTCGCAAGCAAAATCTTGTCAAACCAACCCCGTTGCACATCATGAATTCAGGCCAACCGTACTGCACGCCGTTCGAGGAACCAACCACTCCTTATGGTCCTGCTCTTATGGAAACACAGCAACGTGGGATTGCCGAGGCAATAGCTGAAGGTATGGAAGCTGTAAGGTTGTTAACTCCTCACTTCACGATATTCAGTGGAAACCCTTTAGTTTGGCGGACATGGAAAGTTTCTTTCGAACTGTTATTGAGAAGAGGACCATGAATTCCAATGAAAAAATCCTTTATCTCCTACAGTATATGTCAGGAGCACCGAAGAAAATTGTTGAAGGATACCAGTTTCTCAAAACAGCTGACGCTTACTCAGAAGCAAAGAAAACGCTTGAAAAACGATTTGGTCACCCCTCTGTCGTTGCAAAAGCTTTCTGCAAAAGGCTAGAGAAATGGCCGAAGATACATCCAAAGTAGGATTCGCATTAAGGGAATTTGCGGACTTCCTGAAGACTTGTGAGCTGGCTATGCAAACGGTAGAAGATCTTGAAACACTGAATAAGCAACACGACAGCAAGCAGTTGTTGAACGTCTTACCAAACTGGGCCCGTCCCAAATGGGGAGTCAGAGTAAGAGTCTATCAAACGAAGCATGGAGATAACAAGTTCCTCCCATTTGCGGAATTTGTTAAATTTGTCTCTGAAATTGGACACAAGCTTTTCAGCAAGAGAAGACAAGAACAGAGACTTCAGGCTTCAGTAGAAGAAATGGAAGTCGCAGGAACCAGGAAGCAAATTCCCTACCAACTGGAGAAAAGGAGAAACTTCCCAGTTACATGGAATGTGGAAGGAATGGAAAGAAGAGAGCATACCACTGGTGCAGCAATTCAGCCCATGAAATAGAAACGTGTGTAGAGTTTATTATTAGAAAGGGACTTTGTCTTCGTTGCTTAACCCATGGTCATATGGCTAAGGAGAAGAAGTGTGAAAAGGTACCAAGTTGCGTAAAATGCAAGCGGAAACTACCAACCTGTCTACATGATGACAGCAGGACCAGCACCAACGTTACTAATGGAGCAGATAAAGTTACACCCGAAGCCTCGATGAACTGTACCAATGCTGTCGGTGCAGAGAATTTACAATGTAGTGAAAAAGCAGCAGTGAAATGTACAAGCGTTTGTTCCGTCGAAGGGCAGCAGTCGGGACAAGACCAAAGCTTAATTATCCCAGTGTGGGTTTCGAGTTCCAAAAATCATCAAAATGATGTCCTGACCTATGCTCTTATTGATTCTCAATCCAATGCTACTTTCATCACAGAGAAGCTAGAACAATCCTTGGAGGATTGACAGTGTAACAAGTAACCTTCGCTTGGCAAAAATGCATCAAGAGAATGAAATAGTTACGTGCAAGAAGGTCCAAGGACTTGTTGTCACTGACCTAAAACGCCAAGTGCACATTCCGTTGCCAAAGGTCTACACAAGACAAGCTATTCCATACAAGCCCCATCAGATTCCCAAGCCAGAAGTCGCCATGCAGTGGGACCATCTAAACTGTATTGCTAAAGAACTTATGCCATATAGAGATGATGTACTGGTCGGAATGTTGATTGGAACTAACTGCACAAAGGCTATAGAACCGCGTGAAGTGATTCCTGGAGTAGATAATGACCCATACGGTATTAAGACCGACCTTGGTTGGGGCATTGTTGGAAGCGTTTGTAAGTCTCCCCCAGATGAAGACTTTGAAGAACTGTCAGAAAGCTGGGTCAACAAGATCGTAATCAATAAAGATGCAACGTTTGCTGTGGAGTCCCGAGCAAAGGAAATCATAAGCCCAGCTCATGTGAAGGAGATGTTTGAAAGAGACTTTCACGAAATAGCAGAACAGAAGAACCTGTCTACCCTGTCTGTTGAAGAAAGTACGTTCTTGAAAATCCCGGATAAAGGATCTCCCAAAGAGAAGATGGACACTATGAAATGCCATTGCCCTTGCGCTCTCAAGATGTTATGTTGCCAAACAATCGATCACAAGCATTAAGAAGACTGTCTCAACTGAAAGCACGATTCAGAAGAGATGCGAAGTACTATAGAGACTATGTTGAATTCATGGACGAGATGATTAAAGGATGCGCAGAAAAGGCTCCCCCTCGAGGTGAAACTGGTATCAAGATTGGGGATGGCAAGATTAACTATGTTCCGCATCACGAGGTCTACCACCCAAGCAAGCCTGGCCAAATAAGAGTAGTCTTTGACTGCAGTGCACAATACAAAGGAACATCCCTGAATAAGAACTTGCTCCAAGGGCCCCGATTTGACAAATAATTTAATGGGCGTCCTCTGCCGGTTCCGCCAAGAGGCTCTGGCCCTGACATGTGATGTGCATGGAATGTTCCACCAGTTCTTCGTCGACGAGGCAGACCTAGACCGCTTCAGATTCTTTTGGTGGAGTCGCGGTGATTTGAAGAATGAGGCAGAAGAGTATCGCATGAAGGTACACTTATTCGGCGCAGCCTCTTCACCAGGATGTACAAATTTCTCCTTTAAAAGAGCTGCCGATGATGGAGAGAAGGAGTTTGGTTCCGAAGCTGCAGACTTCATGAGAAATGACTTTTATGTTGATGATGGACTGAAGTCTTTGAAATGTGTTGACACCGCCATCAACCTCATTCAGAACTGTCAAGTCATGTGTGCAAAAGCAGGCCTCAGATTGCATAAGTTTAGCAGCAACAAGAAAGAAGTTATCCAAGCTGTTCCACCTGAAGATCGTGCCAAAGGACTTCAGGAGCTAGACCTGACGAGAGATCCCTTGCCAATTGAGCGAACACTTGGCATTATGTGGTGTGCAGAGACTGACAGCTTCCAGTTCCGCATAGTTATCCAAGACCGTCTGCTTACAAGAAGAGGCATCTTATCTACAGTAAGTTCAGTCTATGATCCCCTCGGGCTTGTAGCCCCCCTGATTCTTCTTGGCAGACAAGATGTTGCAAGACCTGTGTCGGGAAAATGCTGACTGGGACGACCCGATCAGTGATCAGAGACCAAGGTGGGAGCAATGGCGAAATGGGTTGCGTCTCCTAGAAGGTCTCAAGATTCCAAGATGCTACAAACCTGAAGAATTTGGAGACCCTAAGGTGGTCGAACTGCACCACGTTTCTGATGCGAGTCAAGCAGGCTATGGTCAGTGCAGCTATCTGCGTCTGTTGAATGAAAGCGATCAAGACCATTGTTCCTTGGTTATGGGAAAGTCCCGCGTTACGCCATTGAAATCTGTGACCATCACACGCTTAGAGCTGACAGCCGCCGTTGTGTCAGTTAGAGTGAGTCAGTGGCTTTGCCATGAGCTTGATTACCAAGATGTTGCTGAATTCTTTTGGACGGATAGTAAGGTAGTGACGGGGTACATTAACAACGTGACCAGACGCTTTCATGTTTTCGTAGCTAATCGTGTACAGCAGACCATGAACACACCTAAGCTCAGCAGTGGCAGTACATTGACACACGCTCAAATCCAGCAGATGCTGCGTCCCGAGGTCTGACAGCCAAGCAGCTCTTAGATGATAATTACCGATGGTTCAGAGATCCCCACTTCCTATGGAACCCTGGTGCCTATCAAGCAGAACCCTTGGATCCGAATGATTCAGAGGTCAAAATGTCCACCCTTGCAACACAGAGTGAAGAGAGCTTTCCTGATCACCTTGAGACTGCCAGGTTGGCTCGGTTTTCCAACTGGCTTAAAGTGAGAAGAGCAGTGGCAGTTTGCTTGTGGTCTAAACGCCTATTAAAGGAAAGAAGAATCCAGAAACCACAAAAGTTCAAAGCAGTAAGTCAGTGGAGGATAGTGCCTCAAGTTATCAACCCGTAAAGATGGAAGAGACTGGTCGCGCTGAAATGGCAATAGTTCGCTGTCTTCAACATGAGCATTTCAAAGAAGAAATCAAGACTCTGTCCATGCTTCAAATGAATGGTGAATTTACTGACAGAAGGAGAGCCAAGCAGCGCAATCTTAACCTCAAGAAGTGTAGCAGTCTTTATCGTTTAGACCCATACTTGGATGCAAATGATATCCTACGTGTTGGTGGCCGACTACGTAGACCCAATATGCCCGAAGTTTCCAAGCATCCAGTCATCCTACCAAGGCGGTCACACATCACAAATCTCAATCTGCAATATTGTCACCAAGCAACCGAGCATCAAGGGAGCGGAATGATTCACAACGAAGTCAGACAACGTGGTTACTGGATATTTGGTGGAACATCAGTTGTGGCGAATCTGGTTTCAAAGTGTGTCATCTGCAGGAAGCTGCGTTCTCCGCTTGTGCAGCAGAAGTTAGCGGACCTTCCAGAAGATCGCATAGAACCTGCTCCACCCTTCACATATAGTGCAGTCGACTACTTTGGTCCGTTTCTACTATAGGAAGGCCGTAAGGAGATCAAGAGATACGGTGTATTGTTCACTTGTATGGCGTCCCGTGCCATCCATATCGAGACCGCGAATACACTAGAAACCGACTCCTTTATCGACGCGTTGAGGCGTTTTCAAGCAGAGCGTGGTCCAATACGCCAGTTGATGCCAGATCATGGAACGAATTTTGTCGGAGCCCAAAGAGAATTGCAAGAGGCTCTGAGTGAGATGGATGAAGAAAAGATACGCAACACCTTACTGGAGGAGAACTGCGAAAAGGTTTCATTCAAAATGAATCCCCCATCAGCTAGTCACATGGGAGATTCTTGGGAAAGACAAATTAGGACAGTGAGAAGCGTTCTCGGGTCTCTGAAGAAGAAGCCGGCCACCTGCTGGACGATGAAAGCTTCCGTACCCTGTTGAAGGAAGTCCAGGCAGTAGTGAATTCCAGACCACTGGCTTTGAATGACATGTCTTCCCCTGATTCACCAGAACCGCTAAGGCAAAATCACTTGTTGACCATGAAGAGCAAAGTGCTAATGCCTCCTCCTGGTGTCTTTCAAAGAGAAGATCTCTTCCTTCGCAGGAGATGGAGAAAGGTTTAGCCTAGCGAACGTATTTTGGGATAGGTGGAGGAAGGCGTTCCATCATACACTTCAACTTCGCAAGAAGTGGATCAAATCCCAACGCAATATGGCAGTGAATGATGTCGTCATGGTAAAGGATGAAAACCTCTCGAGAAATGCATGGAGACTAGCAAGAGTTGAAGAAGCATTCTCGAGCCACGATGGCCTTGTAAGGAAGGTTAAACTTGCCATGGCAACTCGTACTCTTGACGAGCGAGGACGGAGAACTAATGAAGTGCAGTACCTTGAACGACCTGTCCACAAACTAGTTCTCATTCAGGAAGGAGACCGAGAATTCCCCGACGAGGAGCCAAGCTGCCGAGACAAGCATTGATTGAAGGAGCAGTATTGTCTGAAGGAACCTCCCTGACTGAAGCAGCAAGATTGTCTATTGCGGACATTTACCTGTCTTTTAGAGAGTCAGAACTTATTGATTTTTGTTGTTGTTCCCGTTTTTATCTTAGGGATATATATATATATATATATATTGAAAGCTGTCAGAACATTTGGCATTGTAAGGACAGTGGATTCCCACTTTGGGGAGCCATGTTACTGTAGCCAGTCCAGTCCGCGCGCGGCTATGTTTCGCGCCATTTTCGGTCACATGACCAGTGTGTGTTTTGACTAGCATGGTCATAAGTTTCTAACCCAAGTTGCAGCTTTATCACAGCTACCAAAAAGCCCTTATACGCTACCTAGGCCTTGCTTTCCACAAACGCTCTTATAGGCATGTTTCTATTTTTCCTAGGCCACCATGCCGCCATAAACGACCCCAACCTTACCACAAGCCCTGGCCAAGTTTCGCCCATCACTAACCCACCCTCTCCTTCTATGTGTGTTTCTGGCCCTCGTTACCTGGACTCCACGGGAAAAAAGTAACATTCTATCCTTCGTCGTTAATGATCGCACACGGTGCTCGCCCTTTAGTATTTTGTTCTGAAACAAAATTGTTACATCTGGTCACTAAGCTCAAAGCCATCCCCCCGGGATGCCTCTTCATGTTACAAATAATTGTTCGTTGATCCAAAATTCCTTTTTTAATAGGTTGTTAGGCACTATGCACAACACCCAGAAGGTTATTATCGCTCTCTGCTTTCTCGAATCTGTTAGAATGCGATTCTTATCTAGGCGTAATTACACTTATGCCACCGGTTTACCAAGTCGTGTCCACGCCATTGTCAATCTTCGTTGTCAGACTGCAAGGTTTGGGCGCTAAGCCATTGTCCTGACCGAACACCCTCGTTCTCGCCGAAACAGTTTCCTCTGTCATGCAGGTTTATTAGGCATCTTACGCAAAATCTACGAGTCGTTAGGCCAGTCTTGTGAGCCGAATCATATCGTGAACCTCGCTGCCATTTTAAGGCAGTTTTCAACCGGTCTTGGCTTATCACAATGGATAACGCGTGTTTTGAATGGAAAAATTGTCTATGTCCTCAAAGTTACGGATACCCTCACCACTAAACTCAGTCGGCTTTCTCAGGAATTAAAACTAATTGATCGGACTTTCACCACCTGGCAAACCCAGCTGAATGACCTAACAACAGATAACGTTTGTCACGAATCCATTTTACTTGAATTCCTATCAAAACACTCCACGGCGGTGAATCGCGCTTTTGCCTCTCTACTAAGACTTACAGAAATGTGGGATGCATTTTATTGCACCAATTCTCTACGCTTGAAACGAAAACATTGTTTGGGTTTGCTCACCTCCCACCGATTTTACACCAACAGTTCAGTTCTCAATTGTACTTAGATTCAACCATGACTTATACTTTAAAACCATTAACGGAGGGGTTTCCTCTCTTCATAAACCCTCTGGTGAACGTTAAACATACTGGCAACCAGGTACAAGCTAGTGTCCTATTAACCATTCCGGAAATTCCAGATGAAAATTCCTTTTGTACAATAGAATAGCTCGTCCAAATTAAGTACAATTCATCCAATACTTGTTATTCTGGCCCAGTTACAAAGTTAGATCTTGTCCTAGTTAACTGCCCGAATTCCAAACAAATTTTGACCGCACAGGCGCTTAATAAATGTTATCATTATTCTAGTGCTTTTGTACGCCCGGGCTCTCCACCAGTTTGTTGTGAGGCTTTTTGGTAAATAAGAGGCGTACACGGGCGTCGTAGCTTACGGTGATATTTTGATATTATTATGATATTTTGAGATTTTGAGATTAGGATAAAGAAAGTAATTTAAGACCAGTTGCTGGGTAGTAAGGCTGAAATTAACCAGAGTTAAGTTGTATTTTCGTTTTCCATGCCAAACGCCACAAGGTGGAGTGAATCTTTGCTAAATCACAGCAAAGAGTGAATATTTCTGATAATTGTAACGATAATGATGATAATACTAATAATAATAATAATAATAATAATAATGATAATAATAATAACAATAACAATAATGATAATAATATAATAATTTTTAACTAATGATCGACTGGCCCGCCTAGACTAGCATAGCTATCCGCGCGCCAGTCCAACTGTAAGATGTTATTATTAAGAAATAAATGATGATGATGATGATGATGAATTGTTTGATTGGATAATGCAATTCGCGAGTTTTCATTGGCTCAACCATCGTGGTATTATGAGCCATTATTCCATGCTTTACAAATATGGTAAGCTCACGCTTAAATTTTGGGGGTGTTTTTTTTTCTATTTTATTTAAGTTTTTGTATATTTTGGGTCGTTTTTAATAAAACAGTTATGTCAATCGAGCTCGCGTTTGTTGGATATAAGCTAACATTATGTAACGAAAGGAACATAATGGAATTTATGTAGATAACAGCTAGGGAGTGGCGTTGCGATAAGCATTTTTCTGGGTGGCATCTGCGGTTTATGACACGGACTTTTATCTGTCACGTGGAGAGCCATTAGGTATGTAAAGGTTGCGACACTTAAGTTCATCCACTTTTTCTGCGAACAAGCTCAGCGAGCACATTCCAGCGGAAAGTGAAGGCCTATCGCTCAGTCTCATTTTGTCCCACCGCCTCCCATAACGCCTCCTGGGTTGTTTTCTAATCTTGTTCGTGTTTTTATTTTTGTGAGGGCGTAATTTGCCCCCACCTAATTTTTCCTGAGTTGAAATGTCATAGTGATTTAAAATTTCGTTATAAAAGCGTGCTATTGTAATCATAACTTGTTAGTGTTTTTTGTCAATTAAAACGCCACTTAAGTGGCCATTAAAATCCAGCAGAATCTCTGTATTTGCTGACAGTAAGGGGAGGCCGTCGCATGCACATCTAATTAATTGCTAAGACGTATAATTAACCTATTGAAAGGGCGTCCCAATGTAAAATATGGTTATGGCTCACTGCTATTATTCGATAGGTAAATGAACTGCTTGAAGTTCGGAGAAGATACGAGTAATAAACATGAGCAAACCTTTTATGTTGTCCTTTTCAGTTGTTATTTATGCGAGACAAAACTATATAAAACAGTATCAAAAACAGCTTACTTGCCAGAGGGGGTTGAAAAGTTGTTTCAAGAGGACTGACTTTTCATGTTAAATTCCATGTTCAAGCACAGTTTTCAACTTATTGTAATGTTAAAACACAAGAAACACTATTTTGCAGATAACTCTAAAGGTATTTCAATGACTAAATTGGTTTACGTACTTCATAACGGTGATATGTAATTTTTAAGGAATAGATATCTTTCATGTGAAACATTTAAGAAATAGAAAACATGTACCGAGTTTCTATCGAGTTATACAAACACGAGTGGGAGTTTGGGAGAACGAGAAATGCTGTGGGAACACGAGCTGCAGGCGAGTGTTTCCACAGCTTTTTCGAGTTCTCCCAAACTTTCACGAGTGTTTATATAACTCGATACAAACACGGAGTACATTTTTTCTATTTCTTTTAGAAAACACCGCGACGAGAAAAAGGAAAACAACTTGTTAACTTTGATTATCAAAATGTAAATTCTCTTTGCTCGCGCCATCAGTACGTCAACCGCGCGCGCTAGTTCTGTGTCTACATCGAGTTATACAAACACGATTTTTAACCAATCAGCGCGTGTATTTTTTAGGACTGTTTTGTAATATTTTACATTGCTTACAACAACGAAGTAGAGTCCAGAAAGTAACTGTTGATGCAATTATATTGGGTGTACAATCTCAAAGAAGTGATCTGCCATTTCAAGGTGAAGGCGGCGTTTCATATAGGGTGGAGATTTGACATTTCAAATATTTTATTTTGCCATGAGACTCTTAATTCGCGTGAGCAAAAGCTTCCAGTCAGTTGTACAAGGAATTCCATAGCATGACCTGCCACGATTCAACGTTTCCTGGTCACTCTTGCCTGATCGGGCACAAGACAGACGAGAAATATACTTTGCAGCAATGCGGTAATAACTTTCAAAACAAACACAGATGTTCACAACTCGCATGTCAGTCTTAAAGATTTATTTTGTCCTGATTCTGGTTCGTGAGCTGGGTAAAGGTTGTACTCGATTTCTCTTTTCATGGCAGTGGTATTTAAAGTGCACCTAACCCAAAACATTTTTTTTGCGCTTAAATAAATCTTTGCCCCTGTTTGAAACGCATAGCGCCTTTTTGGCACTTTTTACAGGCTGTAAAAGTTACGAAATCTGCCCATTATCTGTCCCACGACCGAGCAAGTAAGGGGTATGGCTCTATTCCTGCATGCATGTTTACCAAAAACTTACCACGTTGCAAATCAGCCTGTGACGTCAACCAAGGAATAGACCCATGCCCCTTACTAGCTCTGTCGTGGGACAGGTGATGGCTAGATTTCGTAACTTTTACAGCCTACAAAAAGTCAAGATTCAGTTTAAAAATGCACAGTGCGTTTCGAACAGGTTCAAAGATTTGTTTAAGCGAAAAAAGTATTTTGGGGTTAGGCGCACTTTAAGCTACAGTTAAAAGTTCTAGTTTAACATTGCTAGTCAAACGTCTAGTAATCGGTGAGAATGATCTCGTGCTGTTATACGATATGGCACTACCCTCTTCACTTGCGCGCCGCTTTAAGAAACATGCAGTTCAGATGTTACAAAGAAAGCCATCTAAACGGCAGTGAAGGTGACCTAAACGAATTGCTTGAAATACGTTGCACCAATTCAAAAACCAGAGATCATTCAACTTGGCAAGCAGAGAACTATGCAGCCTTGGAAGGATTTCAACCAGTCTTCACAACCATGAAAACCTCAGAAGATTTAAAAGTTACGGAAACACAACAATCCGTGGTAAACCAACAATGCATTTTATGCAAATCAATGATGTAATTTGTGTGACGCAAATTGTATAGGCTACACCACCAGCAACCTTCGCCTGCTCGATGAGGACTGAGCACCGATACTCAGTGATCAAAAGCCCACTAATCTTCATTAGTAATTTACTATCTTTAAAGAAATTTCGTGGAAAATTTGAGTGCCTTTTTTATCAGATGCCACCTATTCGAAAAAAGAAATCAACTTTATACACTCAAGCATCCTCTTTCTCAAACCTGAAGTTTGGTTATTGCGGCGCTAGAAACCCAAGCTACATTGTTACTGTTGACAACCAGAAATTGAGCTGACAGAATTGAGCTCATAGAATCGCACATTTTTAAGCCGAACTCGAGCAGTATTCGGACAGGATTCGAAACAGTTAGCAACCCAAAATGTAACTATTGCTGTGACCTGAATCTTGGTGAGAGTCTTTGAATATTTACCTTTTTTCTTTTCCCAGAATCTGGACATCGATTGAACGGTTTTGATTTTTTTATTTGATCTCTTTCGATCTCTTTTGAATCGCGCAGCACTGAAAACCTGCAATAAGAATGACGTCGATATTGAATCAAGATCCTATTTTATTAATGGTCATTAATTAACATGTGTATAGTACGTGCTGATATCAGTGATAATTTACGGTTCCGCTTAGTCAGAAAGTGGGACTGTATTCTGCTAGTTACAGACCTGTGGTTAGAAGTAGTAGTTCGCCCTTTACTCCTTCTCAGGAGCATAGATCAACAACAGTCTCTCTCCATAGCCTTCTGCTGTGCATTCGGCCCTCTCTAGCTGTTAGCAACTCTTGCTTATGGATTTGATATCTGCTTCTAGCGAACGTCTTCAGGTGTTCCGTGGACGACCCCTCTTTCCTCCCTTGAGGATTCCAGGTGAAATATTGCCTGGTAATGGTACAAGAAGGCTTTTGTAGGCTGTGGCCAAGTCATTTCCATTTCTTTCTCCTCAAGTTGCTTCCTCTAAGGACGACTGGATATTCAGTTGTTGTGCTCAGCCTCAAGATCTTAGTCTTGAGTCTGTGGATGTTTCTGCCCCAGCTGTGCAAAGTTGTTGTCCAGGTATGATGCCGCTTCTCCTGCAACTGCCGTAGGTTATGCGAAAGGGGAGTCAGGTCATCAGCATAGCTGAGGTCGTCGAATTGTGTAAACAGTGTCCACTGAATTCCGTTTCTTTTGGTTGCCGTAGTCTTTCTTGTAATCCAGTCAATAGTCAGCAGGAACAGGAATGGTGATAGTAGACATCCTGCCTGACTCCAGTAAAAACCTGAAAACCAGCGAAGTTGTTGCCAGTGTGACGATATTTCGTTTGGTTTATATGAAGTGTGTTAACCGAGATGTAAGTGTGTAGCCCGCATGAAAGCGGGTTGAGTTCATTTAAGTTGAATTCACGGATCGAGTGGTTGTTATTCGCCTTCTTGGTTAAATTCGCCCAGCATTTCCGACAACGTTACAATCATGAAGTGTGACTTTGCACTTCATGTCCTTGTACTAGGTGTTGCGAACCAGGGTGAAAAGTTTCTCACGAATCGCATGATGTCAGAGTCTCTGTCCAAACTGTCGAAAGTTTTTTTCATAATCCATAAAGTTGACATACAGGGAAGAATTCCATTCGATAGACTTCTCTAAGATAATTAGGGGTGATGAATGGTAAATGTAGAACTTTGCGAGAAGACGGCGACACTAGCATTTCTCTTTGCCACTTTTTAAACTGCAAGACCCAGACTTTTAAGTGTTTTAATGCGAGCTGGAGACGTTCAGGTTTTAACACGTCATTTAGGCTTTTATAAAAATACAAAAATCGATTCTTCCAGGTTCTCTAAGCGTTGTAGAAAGAGACTGAAAGACTGTGAGACGCCTGAAATCGGGCAAACATTTTGCGAGACAAATGATTTTGGAAGGACCATTCGCCACCACTATAAATCGTAGAGTAGTGATCAGGTCTCAGTACACGATCTTTCCCTACGGGAGCCAGCTTGGTTGTCTCTGAGCTTATAATCCACACTAGTGCTCAGTCTCTCCAAAGTGACTTTACAAAGAACCTTTCCTAGCGCAAATACCAGCATTATCCTATGTAGTTCCCGCAATCACGCCGGTCGCCTTTCGTGGGAAGCTTGACCAAGTATCCCGTCTTCCAATCGGCAGGTACAGCCTCCCCCTGTCAGATCGTACGTAGCAAGCTTTACAGCATGTCTGTTGAAGTGTCTATGTCTGCCTTGATAGCTTCAGAGGGTATTCCATATGGCACGCGCCTTTTAAGTTCTTTAGGGGACCAATGGCTCTCTGAATCTCCTCCCTTGCTTCGTCTGTTACAGATGATCTCAAGATCTGCCCTCTCTTGTGGAGCGGGACGGTTAAGAAATTCCTGGATGTGTTCAGCCCATCTCTTCAACGAGTCATCCGAGTTCGTAAGTAAATTCCCCTCGTTGTTCTTGATTCGACCAAGGTCTCATTTCCCTAAAATTATAATTATTTAATTCTTTACGAAAAATGAAATAAAAGCCGCTCTGAAAATGATTTCTGACCTTATGGAGCCACTTTACGAACAGCCTCCATCTGTTACCTTGATAATTACATGATCAGGTTAGAAATATTATTAGCAAATTGCTCTCACTCTTGAATTTATTGCGGGTTAAATGAAATCATTCATGCAAGATTACATGATGTGTATATCACATAAAATTCTCAATATCGCACCTCTTATTACTGCCAAAGACAACATTATAGGACATTAACGCGAATCCTTAAAATGTCCGGTTAATTTTGTAGAGCGTTAATTTCCGCGCCATTGATTAAGTGCAGCGTTCATTTCCATTTACAATATTTTAACCCCAACTTTAGAATCTTCCTGACAATAAGTACAAGCTTTTTTTCGATCCATTTACCCTTAATTTTTTATCTCAAATCTTCATCGTTGTCGCTGTCCGAAGTGATGTCGATATTTTCTTCTTTGACTTTAGCCAAGATAGATTTCAAATCGGCAACATAGTCTTTCTCGACAGAATATGAAACTTCCTCTGTTCTCTCTTCAAGATCGCCAGACTTTTCGCATTGCTCCACTCAACAGAAACGACCATTGGTATTCCAAGGCCTCCTTGAATTAGTGGTGATCTTTTCGGCTTCACTGAAATACTCTTCCGGTAAATTTGGCTCTTTATTTCAAAGCATACCACACACAAGGGCTCAGGTTTTTTTGGTACGTGGCCAACAACAACAGGCGCCAATGTTCCTCCCACAGTCATCAACCCTGACACAGCAAAGGTATCGTGTTCATTGTTGTGCGTGTACATTGAATGTCATCTTCTGTTGAGACAAGGCTTCCAATGCTTTGTCTCTGAACACACATGAAAACTACGTAATCCAGTTGGAAATTCAAATTACAGTCTTGCCTCTGCCATCTTTCCTGCACTGAAAACTATTCCAAACCAACCTTGTTCCTAGGGTCCTCTCTCTCTACCTCGATACAGTACCATGTTCTGTTGCAGATATGGCTTACAATGCTTTGTCGATGAATACACATGAAAGCTACGTATAATCCAGTTGTAAATTCAAATGACTGTGTTGCGTCAGACATCTTTCCTGCACTGAAAACTATACCAAGCCAACCTCGTTCCTAGGGTCCTCTCTCTACCTCGAAAAAGTACCCTGGTTACGGCTGGTCACGTGTCTGCTAGGTTTTTGCAGATTCCAGAGATGTGATTGAAGGAAGGAGTTGGAAAGTTAAAGTTTGCACGTTTCCATAGGGCTCACCTACTGAGCCCAGTAGGGAGTGGAATTTGTAACCCTCTAGTGGATCAGCAAGACTCACAGCGAAGGCATTGACACATTCGATACTGGAGTTCAATTCGTTCAATGCTCAGCTAAATGGTTAGCTCTGCATTTGGCAGACCTTTTCCCGTCGAAAGCTAAACGGTCTTTGGAATTTGTCGTGGCAGTGAAAAAAAAGGACTTGGAAATGACGACCACGACAATAAATGGACCACCCTGTGAATTTAATTTTATTCTTCGTTCGGCAAAGTCACAAAGTAGGTATAGGTACGGTATTTACTCATTCGTTTAGGGTTACATACGTCGTATGTTCGCCTACAAAGGTAGTTTTGGATTTGATTGAGTTATTCCCATCGACAGTTTCACGGTCATTCCCTTCTCTTGCAGCGAACAAAATCTACGAAGAACTTGCAATCAGAAACGTCTGCGCGCTGAATAAGCTTGATTAAGCAGCTTATATTTTTGGATCAGCAAAATCACAACGGAGACATTGATACATTCGTACAGTGTTTGACAAAGAGACTAGCTTTGAATTTGATTGAATTCATCCAATCGAACATTCGATTCTCTTGCAGTGAATAATGTTATGAAGAACCTGACAACAGCGACATTGGTCGCGTGTTTGCAAAGTCCAGCGGCTTTCGTTTAAAAACTGTTTAGCGATAAATGCAATTTTCCGTCAAGAAGGTTGCTCCTAGTTGAATGCATCCCATCGATAATTTCACGGTTATTTTGGTGTGAAAAAACTGATTAAACTGATCCGAAGCAGAATGTTGACGTTTATGTAAAAAAGCAGTGAAATATGAGCAAAGTTCCCTTTCAATGAACATCTCATAATCATTGGCTGTGTTTTCACCACAACCATTGTCTCGCTTAACATTCTCGAAGGTGTTTGATTACAGTCTTCGAAAATGATAGGTCTTTTCACGGTCGAGTTAAAGTGCATATGACCCAAAAAATAAGTCATTTAAAAAATCACTCATTTAAAAGGCTTTTCAAAGTAGGGTAAAATGGCTTTTTTTCTTTTTGTAATATCTTTTTTGTTCTGGAGATAATCAAGTTTTTCTATTATGCAAATTTTGTCACAGATGACGTCAGCGGTTGTGCAAGTACAGTGGTGTGACAAAATTAAGAATATCTCCGCCAATAATGAAGCAATGCTACTGAAACTTGGTAGGGATGTTGCACCCTAAAAATATACCAGATGGTTTACATTTTGATGTTGCTATGGCAACATGCTCAGTTCCAGTACCTTCCTCTTCAAAATCAAATATTACCATTTGTAGATGCACGGGGCATAATATACAGCTAAAAATGTTAAAGAGGCGACCCAGTGAAGGTGGGACTAGCATACACCTTAGATAAGACCAGGAATTTCGCCTCGTTGAGTTGCAAATGGCAATATTTAATTTTGAAGAGGCAGGAGACTTGAACCGAGCATGCTGCCATAGCAACATCAAAATATGTACGATCTGGTATATTTTGTAAGGTGCAATATCCCTACCAAGTTTCAATAGCATTGCTTCATTATTGGCGGAAATATTCTTAATTTTGTGTCACACCACTGTACTTGCAAAACCGGTGACGTCATCAGTGACCAAATTTGCATAATAGGAAAACTTGAATATCTCTGGAACAAAGAAAGATATCACAAAAGAAAAACGTTATTTTACTCTACCTTGAAACGCCTTTTAAATGGGTGTATTTTTTTTAAATGACTTATATTTCGGGTCATATGCACTTTAAATTAAATTTCATCGTAATTTGAGCAGAGCGCGCTGGCGAGTAAATCAGTTTGAATAACATGGCGGGAGATCCAAACAAAGCTTCTAATAAAGTTTTTCTTCCTATCATCCGATTTCAGGCTGAGATTGCTTGCACTTAGAGGCAGGAGAATAGTAACGGAGGCGTATTTTCATCATTCGCAGAGAAAAATATGCCCTAGAAGAAAAATCGCGTGGGTTTTGAAAGGCCACAATTCGGATTTAAGGACATAGCTTTAAACCACCATGCAAATAACATTTGGCGCGAACATTTCTGTATTCTAGGAAAACGTTCCATTTTTCCGCATTTTTGTTAGTTGTTTCGACCAGGCATGCGGGCGATTCCAGTGAAGAAGCTAGTAGCTGTTATATTTCGATTTGAGAGCCCTGTCAGATGAATAACCACAAGAAACTCCTCATTGGCCGAAATTAATCACCAGCTCGCTGAAGCTACCTGGTTTGGTGGCTTAAATTTAATAATAATTCTATTGAAGTTTTCCGACTCGCTTTAAGCATAGTTAATAGAGGGGACTGGATAGGAAGCCGGGCACTGAACATCAAAGGAACAAACAAAGATGCCAAGATTTATGTTGGAAGGTCCACGACCCTGCACAATCTTTTGTTTTATGCTCATACGATATGCATGAGTTACGTAACCAACACGTTTCTATTGGTTAGTAGTTCCTCAGTTCGGAGTAAACAACTATTGTGTTTTGTTCAGGGTCAAGGTCTAAAAACAGAACAATAACATACAAAAAAGAACTTTGACGAGTTTCATAACCATTCCCCTCTATTAACTCTGCTTTAAGCTAGTTTGAAAAGTAACTGTTTTAAGGGGATTTTCGGTTGTCAAATTGCCCGTGAAAACACGGCCATAGAAGTTCAGGTAGAGGCGAAGCACTGGCCAGGCAGGATCTCTGACAAATAACTTGCTTCCTTTTCAAAATAACGTCTGTATAACAGTGCAACTTTCACCTCTCCAGACTGTGTTGACAAAATTAAGTTGAGGACCCACCCTCTGTGCGGCTTGACCAGCTGTGACCTGGGTAATTTCTCGAGGGGGAGAGAGGATCCTGCGAACGAAGTTGATTCCAAACACGACAGCAAGGTGTGAGGTCACAGTAAATAAAGCATTCATCATTAGCGTACCACTGTCAACACAGCTCATATTTCAATTCAATCTCCTTCATGTGCCCGATCAACAACAAGGAGTACCGGTAATGCCTTTGTTACAATATTTCCAGAAAGCATCCGTTTCGATTGCAATGAAAGTTCAGCTATCAATTTGCGGCTTTCATCAACAAACTCAACTGTTTTTTCCAGTGAAGAGCAATCTAATGTTGATGGAAATCAACAATGCTGCAACTATCAACAACAAGCGCAAGAGAGTCACCAACAAGGAAAAAGACATATTCTCTGCAACAAAGATCTGGGAATCTGTCCCACTAGAACTTAAATGTTTTCCATACATGCTCTTCAAAAAGCAGTATAAGAGATTCCTACTGAGCACTCAAAACTGACCATAGTCTAACTGCTAGTTATATTAGGTAATGCTGATAATATGCAGGACATCATTTTCGTTTCCTTTATTCCAACTTGTCTTTCTTCTCCTACAATTATAATGATATTGTTTTTATGGTAGCTATCAATTTCACATATATTTAACATGCGGCCAACGCCAACTTATTTTTACACATGACAGTGACCAAGTCGAAAGCTTATTGTCTACTTTGGTCACTCTACACGATTAAATAGTGTTTTTTTCTAGCTCTAACTCTTGTTTATAATTTTATTTCTGTATTATTGTAAACTA
>CM042748.1:19971160-19972161 GCA_022496165.2 Catalaphyllia jardinei
TGCTAATGTAAGTGGGTCATGTCTAAAGGGAGTAGGTACACAATTAGTTTACAGCAATCAGGAAGTCACATGAACTAGTATATACTATTATAATATTAAGTTTGGGAGTTAATTAGTACTATATTGATAATTTGACAAATATGAAAAAAAAAACATGGGAAGGAATAAATAGTATCCCGCACGTAAATCAAATAATTCCAAGTCAATTAGTCTTAATTAAAGATCCTAATGACGATAACTCAATTTCAAGCAACCCCAACTTGAAATTGCTAATATATGTGTCGGGTGATAGAATTAAGTGCAAAATATATAGAAATAAAATTTGAACTTTATAATTACCACGCATAAGCAAACGGACACCAACTACATTCGAAAACATAGCTATAACCAAAGAATATTCACAAGAATATTTTCAAGTTAGGACGGGTACGGCAGAGTTCGCGGACTGGGCTCACTTGGGGGTTAAACGACTTGGTTCTTTTTATACAATGGCTTTCAATTTCTTGACAATTTTTATTCAGTTATTTTGGACGATTGAAGATGTCAAATGAATTTTCGAATTTGCCCGAAACTTTCCGCGACGTTCGTTTCTTTGGCCAAAGGAAACTGGGTACGAAAGAGAATCCAACATGGCGGAAGGACAAAGACGCACTAGTTACTATATTAACTTGAGTTCACCTCAATTTGTGGTATTGGGTGCAAGGAAACTAACTTCAGCGGCTGCAAATCACAAATCACCACGTTATCGCGACTTAGCCAGTCCGGAAGCCTGGTTTATGAAAGACTAGCACCAAAGGTGGGTTTAAGCATGAAACAGACACCTGAACAGAGGATTACTACTTTAGGTGAGTTTTCCTTTTTTATTGGTCGTTCCTTATTGTTATTGCTTAAGTAAGCATTTAACTTCGTTGACCTAGCTCCATTGGTGGATCCAGACCTTGAGCGAAGGGGAGGGCCCGGTTTTGTTTTTCTTGCCTTGCCTGCTTTTCTTCCTTCTGTGA
>CM042748.1:19972261-19989761 GCA_022496165.2 Catalaphyllia jardinei
GCCTTACTGCCTAACATAGGCTATATAGCCGCTGTGAAGGGTATGGTTTTCAATCAGTTTACTCTAGCATAGGGTATATAAATCAGAGCGTTTGGGTCTACAATAGGGTATCTGACCAGTTGGTTGACAATTTTATCTAGACTAATAAGGAAACCAGGAATTGCTACTCAAAAGTATAAAAAAGTGAAATCGGCAAGTTTAAATGTTCACGACTCAGCCTCAATGGTGTTGATAGATGACTATCATAAAACACTACTGGATATTATTAACTGTCAAAAATCGGGATTCAGACAGAATAAATACTGGTTAAAATATCTGGTGCTGATAATGCGTACGTACGTGCTTGGCGTTGCTCAGCATCAAACCCTTTTTTAAGAGAGAAGAGATTGTGGTATAAGGTTTTGTTTTGCTTTAGACTGACACTGTGGTAGTGATCTCAGTTTCTGGAAAACAGCTACATGTACTCTAGAATAGAAGTGATTTGGGGAGTTTACTCTAGTATAGGGTAGCAAAATTCAGCAGAATTAGCTCTGGTTTAGGCTAAGGGTTCCAGGGCCCCAGCGGCACATCTCCACCCAGAAATTCCAAAAGTAACCCCCCCCCCCCCCCCCTCCCCGGGAGTTCTTCTCTTTTACCCAAGATAACGGGGCGACCCTGGTCCCCCAACCCCTCCCTTAGATCTGCCACTGAGCTCCTTGCTGGCCTCACTGTCAGTTTTTTATGCATCTGCCCTCTTATTGATGATAAATGGCATCATAACATTGTGGAATTGGCTGTGGAACCACAAGCCGCAGTGAGTGGTTCTGCAGTAAACTTTGACATCGCTATGATAAAATTTATCTTCAATAAGAGGAGACATGCATAAAAAATTGGTTTCAATTTGTTATTTACAAATTTTAGCAAGACTCTAAAATGTTCAATTTGCAAATGCCAGGAATAAATGAGGGGAAAAGACGTTGTGAACTTGCGATAAACAAAGGTCTATTATAGTTTGGCGGTTTGGCAGTTTAAGCCAATTTTGAGTGGCGGTTTAAGCCAATTTTGAGTGCCGGTTTGCAGTTTCAATCACATTTATCTGGCGGTTTACGGTTAAGAAATTATCATCACATTGGCCAAATTATGTCAAGAAGATGCATTTTATGTGCTTTTAGTAGTTTCATCCGGAAGATTTGGCGACTCATACAGGAGAGAGGGAGATTTGGTCAGTAATCTGGGAGGGGGGGGGCGGGGTAAGTATAGATGTGAACAGAGCTTATTGAAGATCGAGTTATCTTTGTTTTAGTTCAAATGCACTAAAGGAAACTCTAATCCCTTGGAAGATCATTATAGATAACACTATGGGTGCTAAAAATGAAAGAAAGCACTAAAATTCTTGGTTTAACACAAAGGGACTGTAATTTGCATATCATTAATTTGCACATGGACGCTTTGAACTTCCTTAAACCTCTTTTTTTTTCGTTCTGAAATTCAAAACCACTGTGAAAGTAATCTGCTATATACATTATTACCAGGGTTCTCATAACATTTTAAGGCAGCTCTCTTTATCCTAGCTGGCTGGATCCACAGACTACTTTGACATAAAAAATGTTAAATGAATAGATAACATTGCCAGCAAAGCAAGTCCTTTGGTTAGCAAACTGAGTGATTTCCCACAGAAAAATCTACCATTTGAATCTATAATTGCTCATTGTGTGAGTTATTTACCATGCAGTGGGTCTCCAATTACCAGTGGTTTCTACACCTAACTGTGATGAATGTATAGATTTTTTTACTTATGAATACAATTGCGATGTTGGCAAAGTGGTAAGGTTCTGCCAGAGGATCATAAGTTAAGGTGGGTTGTTTACGACCCATCAACTTACTGGGACTGTTGATGCTTTGATTGGCCACATACACTCTGAGGATTGTGCTTGTATGAACACAGTGTGATTGGCTATGAAAACTATGCAAAGAATAAGGTTAAATGGATGGCCTTGGGGAACAAAAACTATCCAGTGATTACTCTCAAAGTTCATGACAGTGGTGGCTACACCTCTTCGAGGCCAGTGTCCACTAAAAAGAAATGCTACTGGTACCCTGTTTACCCCCCAGGTGTACAAGAGGAACTCATAATGAATTCAGGTTAAAATTGCCGTATTGAACTTTTCAATTGTAGCATATTTGTGAAAGTGGCATGAGGTCACCAATTGAAATACCTGAAGATCACACCTAGCCAGGTTAGGTTTTTTAAGTAATATATCAAACACGAGAGACAGTGTTTGAAAATGTATATGTAATTGGCCACTCCCCATTGGGTCTTTTCAGGACCAATGTAAACAAGCAATGATAAATTAAGTAAGTTAAGAATCCCAACTGGTGGGAGGCAGACCAGTTGGCTTTTTACAGGCGTAGCCAAGAGGTTGAACTCGGGGCTACCAAGAACAACATCAGCTTGCTGCCAGAACGGAATTTGAACCTGCGACCTACGGATTTGAAATCTGGCACTCTAGGCACTTGGCCACATTGCTCAGGATATCCAAACACTGAGAAGAGAGTTGAAAATATGACGCACAGCAGAGTATTTTTGACAAAATTTAAGGTGTTTGGATAGCCGATAGAACACTGTCTCAAGTGTTTGATATATCTTCTCAATCAAAACAAAATCTAAGGAGTAAGAGGTAAAATCATCAAAACAATATATGGTAATTGAGACCAGGTATCCAAACCTGATTGTGATTTTCTTTGTTTTAGCTTGAAGAATTATTAATGAGTTTGAGAAGTACCGGTATTATGTTGTGATATTTTGCATGATTGTATGATTTTTTTTATGCACATTTAACTTGCTTAAGGACTATACATTTATTTCCTAGGAATTACTGCATTCAGCCAAAAACAGTTGGAAAAGTGATATATTGAGAAACATCAAATGTATCAGCACAAACTGGTTGCAGCTGAGATGATCAGTCCTAATAGAACACAACCTTTATAAGGTACATTTTGTGTAATGCTGATTGATATACAGGTACAGTTAACATGTATGTTTGGTTTAGTCGAACTTGGCATAACTGCAGCTCAAAACTACACCAGTCCCCTTTGGCTGGATAATAATGGTTGTCCAATCAGGCTTAAGTTTGATTTTTGTTGTAGGCATTATTTTTTTGTCTGCTGTTTTATTGTTTAAATTGGTTGAAAGAACATTCATTCTTTACATGTGCACATACTTCAGAGTCCAAAATAGAGTAGAGTTGATTGTGACTAGTCCTTTTTATAGCACAGTTTTGTTTCATCATGCTACATGTTTCAAACCAGGGAAAAAGACACAGTATGCTATAACTGATTAAATGTGTGTCTTATGGCAGGTTTTTAAACTGAAGACAGAGATCACAGGACTGCATCAGGACTGCATCAGATCAAGGAAGTGTTGTTATAGCATGGCGGCATCAGACCCTGTATTAATAGTGACAATTCTGGAGGGTAGTCATGTATACTGCACTGGTCACGTCTTAAGTTTGCAAGTTAACAGCATAGGTATTTCCCTATAGCATTTCATGGCATCATTTTGTTGCTATGGTTACTCAGATCCTGATAAAATGTACCCATTTGAAACTTTCATCTTTTTCTAGCACACCAGGAATGTTTTTTTTTCTGTTGGATTGATAATGGTTGTGCTCTAGTTGCTCAGAGCTGAAACGTATCATTACTCAAAAATCCGATTGAGCCCCTTTAATTCAAAATATTTTCAAATCGTTTTTAGGCAAGTGTATAAAATTCTCATTAGTTACATATTGGATTTGCACACCACAGGATCGAGGACCACTGAGCAAGGATGAAGGTGTCAAGACCCAGAGCAGAGGATCAAGGAGCAAGTATATGAGGACTGTGGATCAAGGGAAGTGGATGAAAGGATGACCAAGAACTTTCGTTATGATGAATTATAGATGTACTGAGGTATATTAGATATTACAAGTAACAGAGATGGCACAGTGGGGAGAGGACTCCTCTCGCCAATGTGCCATATGACTTAATATGTTTTTTTTCGATGACCTCATCTTGCCCCGAGGGTTTTTCTCCGGGTACTCCGGTTTCCCTCACTCCTGTAAGACCAATATTTCCAAATTCCAATTCAAAACAATTGGTGAGATATTACTTCATGCCGGTTGAGATGAAAAATATTTGTATGATTACTTGAGGTAAACGTTTTTTTTGTGCAAACAAACTTTAACAAACGTTCGCAAACTTTTACCTTGAGTAATCAAATGTATTTCAATACTTGGTGTTTATTTCCTAGTTACATGTGCACAAACTGTATTCTTTATTCAATTTTTTATTCAATCACTTAATCAACCCAAACCATCAATCAATTATTAATCAATCAATCAATAAATAAATCAGTTGTTCATTCAATCTATCAATCAGTAAATCAATTTTTTAAGTCAATCAATAATGAATCAATTAATTATCAATCAATTTTTTTCAAGCATGTAATAATAAACCCAGTCAATCATTCAATCAAACAGTCAGTTAGTCAGTATATCAAGCAATTATTTATTCAAACATTTTATCAACTAATTTAATCAATCATTCAGTTGTCCAAATCAATCAATCAATCAATTATTTATTCATCACTTTTCCCAACCTAGTGAAGCAATCAGTCAATTAAATTCAATCCATGAATCAATTATTCAGTCATTCAATAAATCAATCAATCAGCCAATTATTCAATCAATTAAGCTAGCAGTCATTCATTTATTCATTTAATCAATCCATTCAAGCAAGCAAGCAAGCAATCAATAAATCAATCAATCCATAGACAAAAAAGCCCAAGGTTATTCTATTAGCTGAAGTAGCAGTTACTGACATTTAAACCTATCTAGTTGCAATTTGAAAATCTTTGACAAGCATAAATTTCATTAATTACAAAACCACTTTTCATGTAAATTTGGTGCACATGTAACTAGTACTGGACAGAGTATTGAACTGACCAAATGTGTTGTGTGCATGCTGTTCATTTGCAAATAAGTGGCTTACTTGTAAATTTTCTCTATGGGTATTCTAATACTTAATTGTCACATTTTCCATGAATTATATATTTTGGATCCAAAATTGCCATTTTCATTATATCAGAGCGAGGAAATTTTGCCAGTGGCAATCATTACCACTACAAATTAATTGAGACTCAATTGCGATGACATCTGTTTCTGATCATTTAAAAATATTAATTATGATCAAAACAGATCAAGACTTTATATATAGAGACATTCCCATACAGTTGTAACAACATTTTAATTTCATTTGTAAAAGAAAAAGTTACTTAACATATATTTTTTTGTACTTTTTTGTCATTTGTACACACAGTTTGGTGTAAAACTAAGGCAGTTACATCATGCATTAGCATATAATCATTCCAGGAAATTTGATTTTGCAGAAGCCACTTATTTGCTCATGAAAACCTAGTTGTCCTTCTCACAAGATTCCTATTGAGCAGCTTTATGGTGAAGTTCAAATTGTACCTCCTTTGGTTATCCTTCGATCTCTCAAAGAAAAAACAGCAACATTGACATTGATGCGGATTTTGAAAAAAAAGACAACATTTTTTTTACTTACTTGTAATTTTTGAAACTTGCATTGTCTGATTTGGCAAAATAGATGTTGGACTTAAAATACTATTGTCAGAGTGCAAAGGTATTTGATTTGCTTGATAATAATTTTCCTATTTTCATTTTCCAAAAGAAGTTTTGTAATCTAAATTAACTTGTTTTAGGAGAGAAGCTGCTCGATAGGAAACCTGTGTTCAAGAAAATCTTTTGTTAGTTAATTTTGTAGTTTTGATGTTCATCATGCTCTAAATGTGTACAGTTCTTTTTTTGTACTTTAAAGCTAACATTGTTATCCTCACTGATCACATCTTCGGGAGACAACATTTTCATTTTTTTTGTTTTTCTTTTTCTTTTTTAAAAATACAAGTTGAAAAGTTCTAAGGGTTATTTTTCTAGGCGAGATCAATAGCATGATGGGCCTTGAAACTACAGAACTGTTTTAAACACCTTTAAACAAAGAAGACGTCCAAAACGACATGCTTTTCTGGATATGTTATATAACTATTCCAATTAAATTCAGTTAACTGATCACGAAATTGCTAAATTAAAAGCAGTGCAGTTAGTCTCCAGTATATCACAAAACAATTTATTTTGACTATTTTCTTATTTTCGCACAAAATTATTATATCTTGCGTGTACATGATCAGTTTTAAATAACACATTCTGCGCTACGTTTTCCAAATAATATATTCAAATTAAAATCAATTGAATTAAGAAATTATTAATGCCGTACTATCTCTAGGATTTCACAAATTGTCTTATTGTCATACAAAAATTATTGCTTCTTACTCTATCAGTTTTAAATGACAAATTCGGAACTTAATTTTTCAAAAGTAATTTCTTTGCCTTCTTTGTTTAAAGGTACCACGGCAAGCTCATTAGCACAGAAGCAAAAAAAGTTCTAAGGGAAAGTTCATTTAATATGACAAGGAGGGATGAACATATTGAGGGGGGCTCCGAAAATTTTTACACACCTGAAAGGGGGGCTCTGAATAATTGTTGGGCTAGGAGGGGGGCTCCGAAAGTTTGTATACTACTAAAGTGAAGGGCTCCTAAAAAATTGAACTGCTAGTGAGGGAGGCTGCTAAAATTTCAAGCTTTGAGTTTCAATATCTTCATCCCCCCCTTCTTGTCATATTAAATGAACTTTCCCTAACTCAGTGAAGAAAACACAAATTGTGGTGTTGTAATTTCTTGCATCAGTATTGACTCTAAGGTGTTAAAAGTGTAGTAGTCAGAAAGAGCGGTGTAGAATAGTCCCTTTAGATCTAGTGGGCGTTCAGTTAGCCAGTACATGTATCTTAGAAAGGAAAGTGACCCTTACGTTACGTTTTATTAGGGTTTCAATTTAGTCGATTTCACCAGTTCAAAACCAGTTTGAGAAATCATGCTTTTAATCCTACTTTTATCCAAAAAAGTCTTAAGACACAATTAATTATGTCGAAGTATTGTTGCTGTTTCAGTATCAGTTTAGTGGCAGAATTAGTTAGGGCATAAGTTTTGTTTTACATAAGTGGATAGGTTTTTTCTGTGCTAATGAGCTTGTTAATTTTATATCTTTCTAGTTGTTATACTCTTCACTGAACTTAATAGTATATTTTAGATTATTTTCAGGAACTTAGATGGCCCATACACCCGCACACAACACAAATGGTCAGATTTAAATCTAGCCGATCAATGTCCCTGCAGGGTTGTGGAAACTCTTGCTCTGAGGACGGTGTTTCTGACGTTCCTCTGCAATATTCCAACTGAGAAATCCTGGTGAGTTTATCTGTTCCGCACATTTTTGATGGAGGCACTTGGACACTTTGATGATGTGGCCGTTTGCTTTCAAGTGGAGAAGGCATTAATAGGTAAGGTGAGAGTTTGCTTTTTATGTCTCTAAGTTTTACTTGACTACGTCAGAATACTACACCTTTATTCCAATTGGCTTCAAAGATGCTTGTTTTCAATCAGTGTTTCAGGGAATTTTCTGTTGTTGAGGACGTAAAATGTAGTGCTTTAGTGCAGGTCATGGGTAGTACATTTCCAGGATGTCGGGGTTAGTTTTGAACAATGAAGGTCACTGATCTGACTTGACTGGAATTTCACAAGCGACGCCAGATTTAGCTGATAGTCATCTGGGATTCTTCTGAAATAGCTGATACTCGTTTAGGGCTTTTCTTATTTAAAAAATAATAATTTTTTTTCGTTTTTTTTCTTTTCTAAAAATAAATACAAATTAGGTATCGAATAAAAATAAATTAATCACAACTATCTTTAGAAGAGAATTTATTATCACTATTAGTCCACAATTTAAAGAGAAATTAAGAGCATTAATGGCTTAATTTATAAATTACAATTATCTGAAACTAGAACTTTTGGCTTTTTTTTTATTAACTCCAGAAATTAGTTAGCCTAAACGAATTGAACAGCAGCTTCCTGTCCTGGCGTTACTTTAGTGTCACGCAACACTTCCTCCCGAAGTGTTACGTGATGACATAAATAATGCCTTTAAAAGAGGCTTCAATTTTAGAAATTTTAATCTTAACTACTTAACCTATATTTAGGTTTTCCGTGATCCAATTTCATTTCGTAGGCCAATTACTCATTTTGACTTCCATAACGTTTGAGTAACCTTGTAAACTTTCTTAAGTAATCAAACATATCCAAAGTTAAAAATGATAATTTTTATAAGCTGATTGTTTATCTTGTCTTCTTTACCTTTAATCCTTTAATCGCGTAAATGTTAGTCTGGAAGTAGCTATTTAATATTCTTTTTTTTTTTCAATTAGGGCTATTGTTCATTTTGATTTCCCAAACGGGAGGCTTTTTTTTTGACCAAATACACAATAGGCCAAGTTCGATATATCAATAGTCTAACATGGCTCCGAAGCTTTCAGGACAACCTTCCATAGTTGGCGTTGTTTTCTTTGTATCCAAGTCTTTTTTGGGAATCGACACGAAAGAAACTTAAAAAAATTACAAGTTTGTCCTGAAAGCCTGGGAGCCATGTTAGAATATTGACACGTCGAGCGTGGCCTATTGTAACCTAATTGTCAATTTTGCATTCCAAAATGTTAAATTCAACGTTTAAAACCAAACATATATTTCGCGTTTTTAAAAATTTTCTAAGCTAATTGTTAATTTTTACGTAGTCGCTTTTTTTTCGTAAGACTTACTCAACTTCGTTGTCATCATCGGGAATGCAGCGGCAGTTAATCGTGAAGAGACGAAGTAAACCGACCGGAAAAAACTTTGGTCGGGACAATTTTGCACTCGGGCTACGTCGACTCTTCCGACTAACTGCGCTAATTTTCCGAGGATCGTTCGTTGTTTAATGTTATTCAAAGCCAGGATTAACAATAACAAAAGTACAAAGAAATTTAAAAATTCCACCAGGCTTGCATTTTCAAGATTATTTTAACTACGGCTAATTATTAAGATTTACATTTCGAGTTTTTAACAGAAGTAACACTACATCGATTTTACGTAACTGAAATTAAATATCAAAACAAACTTCTAGGTGACGCGAACGGACAGCAATCGCCCGTTTGCTTTCACATTAGAATTTATTTACGCAAAAGACGCTATAATCTGAAAACAAATAACTAATATTTCATCGCATTAACTTTCATGTTAATTAAAACATAAGCGAAAATTCCTAAACTTGTATCAGCTTGGAGGGTAGAGTTTCATGTGACTTGTGTTCTTTGGTGAAGTTTGTGGGAGGATTGTCGGCAGGAGGTTTGGTCGGGAAGTCAGATCAATGATTTTTTGCGTTCGATTCTTTTCTTGGCATCCATGGAAATTGCTAAACATGACTTGCACTTTAGCGCTTCCGTTTTTCTTGTCCTTTCAAAGGAAATTTCTAGATACATTGCTTGGAACAAGCGTCTTAAATTTTGCTATTTTGGCATTGATCTTGTCGCGCATCACTTCTGGCTGTCAAAGCCAATAAAAATTCCAATTCAAATGGTGTGGTATTGTGACGTAGTTGAGTGAAACCGAGGAGGCATGGGGAGCAAACTCTTACCTCCCTCATTATGTCATCTCCACTTGAGAGCAAACGGCCACATCATTAAAGTGGGCAAGTGTCGTCATCAAAAATGGCGGAGCACATAAACAAACCAGGATTTTAAAGTTGGAATATTAATGAGGAACAGAAGAAACACTTGAACTCGGAGAAGAGTGAAAACAACCCGACAAGCAGGGACAAGATCGGCTAGATTTTTTTATTTTTATTTTTTTATAAACAATTAAAATAAAGAGAAGAGCTAGTTCTGTGTGTTGTCGTCTTTACCTACAATCCATCATAACTAACTAGGTAAACACCTGTGTCCATACTAAGGCTGCATTTCTTTACGAAACCCAAGATTTAATTCTTAAATCTCCATAAATCCGAAAACGGATTTTGCATTTCTTTACTAAACAGATTAATCCAAGATCTCTCGGATCATGATGCATCAAAGGAACCGAAGAATCCACTCCTGAGCAGGGATTCTTCGGTTCCTTTGATGCACCATGATACGAGTGATCTTATATTAATCTGTTTTGTAAAGAAAAGCAAAATGTGTTCTCGGATTCATCGAGATTTAAGAATCCAGTCTTAGATTTCCTCAAAGAAATGCACTCCAAGTCTTGATATACCGTGTAATCTCTCACGCAACTTGTGCCACAATCTTCTCGAAAACGGCGTGACAAACTGATGAAACATTGAGCCGTGTAACGCAACGCGCAACGGAAAAACACGGCAAAACACGTCGCCTCAACGGTTACAAAAAGCAAAAGTTCCAACTTTCTCCAACCGCTGTAGTGTTTCGCAAGAATTCTGTCCGTTACACGGTATGCTAAACGACGCAGTTTTTCATACAACGCACTTGTTACGCCGCCAAGGCTAGTTGCGTGAAAGATTTCACTGGAAAAGGGCAACAAACCAAGTTCTGCTTATAAGACAACCACCACTTAAAAAAATGCCTGCCATAAAACTCTCTTTGTACCTCTACTGCGTTCCGGCTGTAGTATTTACGAGTTTCAAACTGTACTTAGTTGCTCAAGAGGCGGCTTAATTTCCTATTCCTTATTTAAGTAAGTCTGCGCGACGCAAGTCTTCGCATGTCATGTTAAAGTTTGGTCACAGAACTGCACAAATCCAATTGGACTGACCTACAATAGAAGCATGGGCGATTGAAAGTCCCCTAGAATTTGCCAGATAAGAATCTGTAACTCACTGTAACTCCTTGAAAATAAACAACCAACCTAGTGATAAATTCATCAAAAAAACGCGCTACCTGACAACAACGTTTTTGTTGGGTGTTGACATCAAAACCGTTGGCCCCGAAAAAATAATCCGAGCAATCCATTTTCCAAACTGAGCAACTAAGCACATTTTGCGTCTTACAAATACAGCAGTGAAATGAGGTATTAAACACAAAGATGCACTACAAACGGGATTACAAAAAAAAAAAAACACCGCCTGGATAGTAATTTCCAATCAATTGTAAGAATTTTGCAGTATTTCAAGAGACAGCTTTAGCAGTGGCTATATCCTCGTGGAAAGTAAAATGCGTTTTTTATATTTTCTTCGCGATTGTAAATTTTCAAATAATTTAAAGAATTTTGAAGCATTTCACGAGAATTACATACATGTATTAAATTGTATCCAACTTTTCTTTCCAAGTGTAAATTTCCAAATTTATATTTTGTAATAAAGAAATTTCGCATGTTTCAATCTGAAAATATGACTTAGAGATTATTCTGTATCGAAGGCTGGGGACAGCTGCATCCTCAAGGAGTGCATCTTTGTGGTTCTTAGAGCTTTATAACATACATTGCATTTCAGCAGATGCTGCGATTTCCTTGTAACCACATATTACTTACTTTACAGTGACCCATGTTTGTCAAAAGACACTGAAATGGGGGTAATTCTTTCTACGCATTTGTGACAAGTTCACGGCCATAAAACAACCAACACTTCACATCCTAACTTAAAAGGGATTTATAAATACAAACTGGTAACTGACATTTATTTTGTACTTATCCCTTCAGCCAAAGTTCAAAGTAATGGGGATTTAGTTTAACACAAAATATAATCGATTTGCTGCAGCTTCTTCAGACATTTGAGATTTGGTTTCTTTTTTTCACAAAATGCCCCTTATAGTACTACATGTATTGAATAGCGGAACTAACTTAATTCACTTCTGCACTCAAAACATCACTTCAAAAACACCAGATTTTCAAAGTAATAAGAATTCAGACAAAGTGTAAACTTTTTTGGAGATGAAGCTCATGGGCACTTGACCTTTTCACACATGTACATCTAAACTTGGAAATAATCCCCAAGTAACCACTAAATCACACAGTGAAATCTCTATTTTGAATTGTAAATAATTTAATAATAATTCTGCAGTCAAACTAATGAGTGTTTAGAAGAAATGAAAATTAGTTTGTTTTGAAAGTGCAGTTACTATTAATTTTTAACACTTGCAAATTGCACTTAAAACAAAATGTTTCAAATTTCATTTTTCAATGCCAGTGAGTCATATTTTCCAAGTACTTTGGAGATTTGGGTAGCTTGTAAAATGTATTTATTTCAAACTCGAGCTGAAGGGATAACTGTTAGGAAATAAAATAGAATGGCGAAGTCACATTTGTACCAATGGGCCACTGTATAGTAACTACAAAATACCACAGACATGCATAGCCACACAGATGTCAATTGTAAAACAATACCATGCAGAAATTGCCAGCAATAACAGCCATATGAATAAAGCTTGTTGAAAGTGGATAACACCTCAAGGAAGAATATGAATTATAATAAGAATAAAATTAACATAGACAAAGAATTCTTTAAAACAATGCAGGCAGACCATAGACTAAAACTTGTAAAACAGCTTTTTAGAGATCACATGTAAGAAAAATCTATAACTCCTTCAATTTGATGGTTACTCAATTATGAATTTGCCAAATTATATCTGCTATAGTGTATTTTAGCAATTAATTTATCAGACACCCTTGTCGCAACAGCAGAGCTTTTGTTCAGTATGTCAATAAAAATTCATTTCACCACAAAATGAAGTGTCTTGTAGTCTTCAAAACAAAAAGGAAGTATTTGTACCTTACATTTTGGAAACAAAATGTTTCTTTGTAATTGGACAGCAGATTTATCTTCAAATATACTTGCACATGTATGCAGAACAAGAATGAATGAAATGATAAGTCACCTACAGAAGTGTTTTCACATTCATGAAGAATTACTGTATTTCCTCAGTTGGCCCCCAACAAGTGTCCAACCTGCCCTTTTGTTTTTTACTTGTTATTCAAAACCCCTATCAGGGATAAAAGCAGAATCATACCCTCCAACCTCTCCCACCTGTGCCCTGCAAAACACAAATAACTGTTTCCTCTATCTCTGTGTCAAAGATTTATTGACCTGGTGGTTGGTCATTGGTGGTTCCTGACAACCTGCCTGTAAAGTTTATCTGCAACCCTCATTCATAAAAATTGTAATTTTGCAAGGCAAGAACACACATACCCCCAGATGATCTTTGTTACCACTGAAAAGGCGAGATGGTGTTTTAGTAAGCACTCACCCTCAGGCCCATCTCAAAGGACAACAACCTAACTCCTGGCCAACTTTGACAGTGATTGCTGTTTTGGTTGAATTGTTTTGAGGAAAGGGGAAAGGAGATGGTGTTAGATGGTGAATATGAGTCAGAATTTCCTTTTGACTCCTTCTGTTCAGTATCCTAGTTTTCTTTTTTTTTTTGCTGTGAAGTCTTTCAAAAAATTGCAGTTTTGACGTGTTATGGTCTGCTCAAGGTGGTATTCCATAAATGTAATACTATTAAGCCCTTCTTCCTAAAAGCTTCCTCTCTGTACATGTGGACAAAAATAAGGAACTGCTGCAGGGGTTTGAGGGAGGAAATACAGTAACAACATAGAATACAACCAAAAGAAATGTTATCCACTTTATGAACTAATTTACTTACTGAGCCAATGCAGTTTTAATTATTTCCAAGCAAGCATGTCTGTGATATTCCAAAACAAAAAGCAGAACTTGGTTTACATACCGAAATGCAATGATCAACTCAAAACTAACCCTTAACCTGGTAACTAACAGTAAATCCCAACAAGGTGAAAGAGTGGGAGAGGTGTGTTTGTGGGAGGAGGGGGGTGGGTTTATCTCTTGGAGAGGGATTGAGGAAGTGATCACTATGTCCCATTCTGAGGTGCCCTCCAGTTGCCAACCACAAAGAAAAAAGTGGTATCATTCTGTAGTTTGTCTAGCGTGAAAGAACTGATACTTTGAAAACCTGAGTAGAATTCATATTGGTCAAGTGAAACACTGGTGGTCAGTTGATCAGCAAATGTTGCTAAAATGCTGGATCAATTTGCTGTAATTTTTTGGTTGTGTCAAGCCACTAAGTACATGTAAAGGTAGTAATCATTGGCTGATCAGTTATGGCCTAATATAATTGGTGTATGTTTGGCCAAGTTTGTGCTGATGCTGGTAAAAGAACATCACATGAATTCTGTTGAGGTCAAAAATCCATTGGACACAACTATAAAGTGTTAGTAAATGTTGGTACAAGTCAAGCTGTGTCACTTCTAAGCTAGTTTCATGGTCAGTTGTTGAAAGTGTGTTGAGTGTGTGAACTGTTAAGTGGTATTAGTTTCACCTCTTTACTTTTAAGTGTGTTAAGTGTTAATTAGAATAGAGTTAGTTCAGTAGTTTGGTCTAGTATTTTTGTTTGAAGTACACTAAAATGACCCTTCCCATTTTCTCTATTAATTCCCAAAATTTTCCCTGATTTTGAAAATGAAAATTTCCCAACTATTTTGGATCCTGACCTGTGGCAACCTATAACAATGGTGCATCATTTAGAAAAAAACAAAACAGTAGTGTCTTTTACTTTTTTTTCCTGTCTTAGAATTTAATGATCCCACTTTTGATGACTTAAAGATGCTCTTAGAGGATTCCCCTGAGAGAACCAGGTTCAGTCTTGACTTGATCATTGCATAAGAATACCAGTGTTTACCTGGTCCTGGATTGCAATAAAAGTATCAATCTAGAATATGATTAAGCTTATGGATAATATCTTTCCCTTGTCTTGTCCAGCCTGAGGTCTTTTGTCTTCAGCTGTTCAAAAGAAGAAATAGAAAAAAATTAGATACTGTATAATTATTTGCGGTGTAAGTAGCGGGATTACGCTACATGTAAGTGAAATGGTCCCCAGATTAAGAAGCCTTCCCAATGTCCTTGAGTTATGTTCTTGTGCAGAGAACTTTACTCAAACAGTAACTTGTAAACTTTATCCAGGGATATAAATGGATACCAGCGACCTATTAGACTAACATAACAAAATGGGGATAGTCTGTGTTTGGGTGGTATCCATACGAAGGGAGTAATGTTTGGTTTAAACTTTAGATACCTAATCCTGTTCAAATAAATCGTATCTTACACCTGACTACAAGTAAGGTCATTTCCTTTTCCATTAAAATCTTGAGTACTCAATATTTCATCACAAACACTCCATTTTTGGCTACATTCAGGCAACCAGTTAGTCGCAGTTTTGAGCCCTGGAAAACAAGCCTTAAAGTTTCTTGCCCCACAGACAAACTTTGCCCACAAACACCTTCAACTGGGTTCTCAGATAACTGAGTCAGTCAGTGCTAGGAATGTTTACAACCATTAACCTCAGCTCCTGGTGAAATTTACATGAATCTCCAAAAAACCTTGGTGTCTCACATTGCACTTAAAGCTTGGTCTTTCTTAAAGATGGTCTAGCAAAGTGGAGAAGACAAAAATGATCCAAATGCTAGAGTGCCTGGGAAAAGAAAACAAAATAAAGAGGTGTTACAGTAACTGTGTATGGATAATATTCAATAAGTCCCATGATTTGCTTGTATCAGACTCATTAGAGGTGTCTCTGTCAACGTCACTGTCAATGTTGGTGTCAACCAAAATTCCAAATTTCAGGAAAATTGTCAATCTGAAGGAATACGGTAACCTCAAGAATAATGAAAGTTATTAAACATGCACACAATATTTGTACATGTAGTCACTAACTTGTACAAAATGAACTTGCATGACTGTGAGTGTGTACATATGGAAAGAAACAATCAGGACATTGCCATATAAGAGACTGATTACTGGTACATGAATGAATTGTGAAATTTGCTTTCTTTTTCCATACATCATAATTATACCACAGTATGCGTATCGATCAATACCCCTGTAGTATATAGTATTTTGTTGTTCTTAAGTTAAATGTATCTTTCATTGTTTTTAAGCACTGTTCTACATTCACATATATGTGATTTTCCAAAAAAAATGCTCCTTGTCCCTACAATCACATCACATAGTGATTGGGTGATTCCAGAGAATATCCATACCCTACCATGAGCGGCATGATCATTTTAACCATTCCTTGCCTTCGGAAATTCCAAAATACTCTACCCCCATGCCCTCCAAATTCTGGAATCATTAACACCTCTGAATTTCTATTTTTTCCTGACCCCCTTGAATGGGAAACTTGTGTTTTTTCCCCACCAAGAAAATGCTTCTTACAATTTCCAGTCAAGCAAAAAGCAACTCAAGTTTGTAAATGTTCAGTACAGCACACCATAGCTTTCCCTTGCTACAGTGTAGTTACCATCAAATAAAACCTTTTGTTTTTCATTCATTAGCATCATATTTTCAGGAGACTAGATCATATTGATAACAGTGGAAGACAAAAGTAAAGTTTACGATGTGCTGTCCACCACCCACCATATTGAAAATTTAAATAACTGAGAAACTGCTGACCACCAGCCTACAAATCTGTCAGGTGTTCCATTTGGTAACAACAGACTGGAGCAAGTTTTTTGCATGCAACAAGATCATCAATCTTCAATTTTAAATCGAGAAGAAGTGCAGACTTAATTTACATTTTAAATTATTAATCTATTGACTAATTTATCACCTTTAAGGCCTCTTTAATGTAAAGCTTGCTGCACAACCCATCCACTCACTTTTTCAATGAATACCAACACCTGCCTGATCGACCCTTACCCTGCTTCCATGGTCCGTGTGTGCTTGATTTACAAACTAGATCAGTGATTTCATGCAACGACTCTGCCCTCTTTCCCCTGGAAATTCAGAGCTGAATGCCCCACATGCATTTAGATTTCCAGTCCAGGAGCCATCACCCTCTTCTCCTTCGGAGAGGGATGTGGTAGGTTATGGATATTTTCTTGTGACATCTATCAACAATAAGTACCAGCTATACTGATTTATGTGACCATGTCCTCCCCCAACACTGTACTCTCCCCTCCCCAAACTGCATTTTTGTACAGGGCCACTTACAGAAAAAGTAAGATCAACTTCACTTTTGATACTTCTATACAGAACAGAGTAAAATTGAGACTTAATCGCACTAAGAAGCACTGAACACGAAGATGAAACATATTTTTCATTTCAATTCTCCCCAAATAATCAAACTTTCAAGCTAATTCCCTCTCAAGCTTTTTTTTCAGTGCTCACCTCTCTTAATTCACCTCCAGTTGACTCACGTGCCTCAACACAGAACTCTCCAGCTCTTTATGAAACGACTAGCAACACACTTCACCTGCGTATAATATGTATATAGATTTATGACACAAAAACATTCCTACAAGAGGAAGACCAGAACAAGGAAATCTTACCTGACTTCCACTTCACAACATGGCGGAGCTTTTCTTACAAGGCACGCTGGGAAGATTTCCACAACTCGCGAGTTGCCCGCGCGAGTCCCTGTTCATTGGTGTCTCGACTCGACAAGATGTGCAAAGAGAGATAAGAGAGTGCAAATGTTGACAAATGTTGTACTGATCGCAGGTTAAGCATAAAACCATATCTGTCAAAGGAACTTAAGAAAATAAGCGCCCCCCTCCCCCCTTTCTCCCAAAGAGTGCCTTTCTCA
>CM042748.1:19994761-19997261 GCA_022496165.2 Catalaphyllia jardinei
AATCCAGGATGGCGATGCGCGGGAAATTTAAAAGCCGAAATCTCTTTCGTTTACTATTATTATTAAATGTTACGTTTCCCTTGTCTTGTAAAATTTGTAATTTAGACATTATTTGGAGCAACTTAGCGTCAACTCGCGCCATTAGCCGAGGTTCCCTTTAAGCTGTTGTAATTGACCACTCAGAGTCTTTTACATATGATTTAACACTTAAATGAAACTGCACACTGCGCTTATAGTCTTTTCGGTCTAAAAAAATATGAACGTGTATGCTAAGCCGTTTCTATCAGTCATTTAAAGATTATTATTATTCAACTTTCATACACTGTACCAATTCCGATTTTATGAATGGTTGATTTGTACCACGTGACACTGGGTTGTGACGAAACAACCTCCTTGACGTCATTATCGTGGTGTAAAAGCCGTGGTGTAAATTCTATACACCACTGTCATTACACTATGGCTTCGGCTGACTCAGTGTTTGACGATTTTTGTTTGCAGTGTATTCAATTTGAATAATAAAAATATTAACACACTCATTGCTCGTGAGTTATCGGGATTTACCTACACTCGTTCACTAACAATGAAATCGAAATTTTCAATACCGCACGAGGCCGCCGAGTGTAGATTGTAATTTCTCATTCATTGTTAGTGAACTTGTGCAGGCAAATCCCGATAATTCACTTGCTGAGTGCGTTAACCTGTAAATAAAAATGCACATGCGCAGTACAAAAAATTCTGGTTAGATAAGCTTTCATTCTCGTCCCCAGAGGCAGCGCTCTTTTTGGTCAGCACCAAAACCTCTGGGACCTCTGGGAAGGTCCAATTTTCTGAACATGCGCAGAGTAATCGTTTCGTATTCTCAGGTAATCAGATTTGTTAGACTTGACTCTGAGCATGCGCAGACTTAGGACCTTCTCAGAGGTTGCCATTCTTGGTGCTGACCAAAAGGAGCTCGGCCACTAGCATGGGAACGAAAATGCTGGTCCTTGTGGTACATCACACTCAAATACCCATGCTCGTTGGTACCGAAGATTTTTGATAGATCGATTAGACAAATTCACATTGTGTAAATTGTAAAACGGCATTATCAGACACAAAGAAAACAATTGCCTTTAAAATTACTAGTCCTTGTACTAGTCCTTGTGGTATATGGGTAAAAACTCCTCATGTTCTTACACAATAATTTTGAAGTGGTGCAATCCAACTCTGATGCTCCAACAACCAAGCAATTTAAATAGCCAAACAAATATTGCTGCTTCGGAAAAAAGCGAAAATATATCTTTCGCAAGACCCAATGGGGTGTATAAGACAACCATTGTATAACACTTTCTGTAATTTTGGGGATGTTTGTAGAATTGGTTACATCCAAGGCATCTGCGCCTACATTTATCATGTTAAGGTAACTTCTTTTTCAGTACTTTACAAAGAGCAATTAAATGTTTCGCACATAAACTAGTTTCAGCCTACATAATTAACTCTGAAGTGTAAATTTTAGTGCTAATTTAACCCATGAATAACCCACTGGGCGTTAGCCCTAGTAAAGGGAATCAGGGAACCACACGAGGTAAAGAAAAAATCTTTTGACCTCGGTGGGAATCGAATCCACGACCTCCGGATTAGATCTTCCGTTACTCTGCCGACTGAGCTACGAGGCCGGACAGAGAAAGTCGGGGTAGATTTAGATGGTGAATCGCGGCGAAGAGAAAGTAAGGGTACATATGAATGTTGTGCCGCGTAGTACTATGAACACAAATGATGTAACAGAGAACTAACTCTGAAGTGTAAATTTTAGTGCTAATTTAACCCATGTCCGGCCTCGTAGCTCAGTCGGCAGTATACAAATAACCCTTCCAGTTGTCTGTAATTGAAACAACTAAAATGAATAAGCCTGAAACACTCGTTATCGACTTGAAAGTGAAGGTCAAACTGCGAACACGAATTAATTAATAATGTGAAAAGAAAACGTGAGTTTGTCTCTCTCCACAAAAATCGCCCATAACCTAGAAGACGCATCTCTTTGCTCAATGTTGTTTTATTGTTTACTGTGACTCTTACAAACAAACCTTCGTAAGAAGTTCACAAAGAAAAGAGAATTGAGGCGAATAACATTATTAGCGAAGAAATGAAATTTACGCACATACGAGAGACCACAAATGTTCGTTTTTAAAAATAAGGATTGCTTGGATCGGGAATACTATTACGAACAATATGGGGAAACTGAAGCATATTAGAATTCACAATAAATGTAAAAGTTTTTTATCTTAGCAACGTTTTAGGAGAATTTTGGTTTTACTTTAAGAATTGGTCTCTTTAAATTTGTTAAAATCAAAATAAGGACAGTCTCTCGTCATCATGTTTTCCAATGTTGTTGTTAGTTCATCAAATGTCGGTCGTTCTTCAGCATTTTCCTTCCAGCAGCCTGACGTTAAAGAATACCTATAGTCACCAAATCACCTTTCATTGAGTCTTTATAGATCCCTTGCCCCTTACCTCCTTGACG
>CM042748.1:19999761-20002334 GCA_022496165.2 Catalaphyllia jardinei
CATTTTGCCGAAAAGAGTACACTGCGACGCTACTCACTATCTATCACTTGATAGATAGTGAGTAGCGTAGCCAATCAGATAACGGCATTTGTGATAGAACAGTAGTAGATTTATACTAATATGGAATAGAACAGAATATAATACATATATCTTTTTATACGTTTTGTTGTGTGGTATCGATGAGTATTTTTTCGAGTTGTGCCATATTTTGGCGAGCCCGTAGGGCGAGTCAAAATACAAACAACGAGTAGAAAATCGCAGTGATACTACACAACAGAACGTCTAATAAGATAATTATTATCCAACACGCCAAATTTTTATGTCCATGCGGGCGTGAATTTCCTGAATTTCCCGGATATATATTTACGGGGAATGCGTGACAGAAGTGTGCGAAGCGGAACGGAATTGACGCGGAATTGCTTTTCTTAACTGCTTTTCTTCGTTTGATATATGTAATAAACTTGGATCAATATTCGCCAGTTATTCCGACTCTTCGTTGTCAAAAAAATAATTTAAATTGTCCGCTATTTTTTTAGTAACTTCAATCCTTTTCGTCGCTTGCACGTTGCGAGAAAACCAGTCTAACCGGTCCTCTGGAGTACAAATACTGCGTGATATTTGTACTCGTTTTGGACGTGATTTGTACTCTACGAAGTGCAGTTGGATAATAAAATAGAATTCAATTCTTGGGTTGCACCGTCACGCAATTAGAACAGAATAGGCTTATTCACCTTACTAGTAGATATGAGCATGTTACGCCGTGGCTTATTCAACTTCATTGGCTACCAATTGAACAAAGAATAACTTTCAAAATTGCAGTAATTACATTTAAGGCGCTTCATGGTGCTGCACCTAGCTATATCACTGATCTCATCAAGCCTTACACACCTGGTAGACTTCTTAGATCCTCCAATCCTCCAATTTTTACTTTCTACATCTAAATTTAATCTTAAAACTTATGGTGACCGGTCTTTTACTATTGCCGCACCTTCTGTTTGGAATGCACTTCCATTCGAACTTAGATCTTGTAATTCCCTTTCTTCTTTTAAATCTAAGCTCAAGACTTGGCTATTTAAAATTGGTTATGATGTTGTATAGAATGATGATGTTTTTATAGGATGACAATGTAGTTTTGTAGTTTTGTAGGTTTAGGATTTTGTTGTTATTTTTTATTATGTAAAGCGCTTTTGGTCCATTGGGAATTTTTTTGAATGACAATGTAGTTTTGTAGGTTTAGGATTTTGTTGTTATTTTTTTTTATTATGTAAAGCGCTTTTGGACCATTGGAAATTAGCGCTCTATAAATACTGTATATTATTATTATTATTATTATTATTATTAATTAGAAAATAATTCGAAAACGATTCAGTGACTAAACTCAAGAAATTATCATGTTATAAAAGATAAATAATTAAGACACTTCTCCTAGTTTTAGGTCTGTACGTTTTCCCGATGGAGTAGCCATGTTTGTGTACCACCAAGGGAAACCAGCATGGCGGCCGGAAAATAGTGTAAACATCTGGAACTTACTTTCGCTATCATTTAAATAAGCACTTTTCCTAACATTTGAAGTTCTAAAAATGCTAAAAATCCCGAGATAAGAATATATTTTTCGACTACCACGTTCAAAGCGGAGCGCCGGCGGCCCGAAGCGGAGCCCCATACGTACTCATATAGGAAACAAAAGGAAACCCATGAGTTAACTTTCTCATGGTTATCATGGCTAGCGGCATTGCTCGTGGGCGCGTACGCACGACGACGACGACGGTGACGTAGTTGCGCAACATGGCGGGCCATACTCCAAATAATAGGTTGACAGAGACATGCAGTCTTGGTTTACCGTGTACTTCTTTGATATTGGACATCCGTGTTATGATCAATTGACACCTGTCAAAACAAGGTATCTGCTGACCAGAATCACGTGAACATATCGCGGGCTCAAGTCTACAACTCATCAAATTAACGTGGATTTTTGAAGTTGACCGCTGACCAAGTGCTGGTCTTCGATTGGATCGCCTGCTCATGTCAGGTGAACTTGTTGAAAACAGGAAAGGATTGTTCGGAAGCCTGTTAACGCTAGCCCAGGACTAAAATTTATTGGAATTATAACTTTTTCTTCTACACAAATGTTTTCTCGCTGCTTTGTTTTGTGTATATGGTGATTACAAAACTCAAAACAGAAAGCCAAACAATAAACAGAAATTACAATACTCAAATCAAAATTCTACCTTTTCCTGGGTTAGCTTAATCGAGCACTGAACAACCCGGCCAAGGAGCTACGCTTTTAGGCTGGCTTAAAGCTATATATTAGCTTTATGTCAAGCATTGCCATAACGCTGAAATTTAAAATGTAACTGCTTTTAGATGAAGCATGTTCTTGAGCTGAAAAGTTGTTCACAGATATAAATTTACCCCCCTATCATACCTGATAACTTCGGTGGCTCTTTAGTTTCGAATTTTAGAACATGATGACGTCACGTGCAACCCAAGAGTAGAATACAAAATAATACAACAGAACAGAACAGAATACCATACCATACCATACCATACCATACCATACCATACCATACCAT
>CM042748.1:20004140-20021640 GCA_022496165.2 Catalaphyllia jardinei
GAGTAGAGTAGAGTAGAATAGAATAGAAAGAAAGAAGCAATGATAAGGCACGGCTTGGCATGGAATGGAATTGCTATTAAAACGGCATGGTGGAAATAATCCGACAAGTCCAACAAGTCAGTGACAAAAAACAACACTTTTATCGACTATGCCATCTCCTGACTACAATTACTCCATTTTTAAAGTCCAAAGACAATTAAATACAATTTTACATGGTTGCAATGTGGAAGTTCGGTATGACAGATATCTGGTTGATCATTTTTTGAACAGCTCAGAAGAGCAAGTATTCCTCAAGTCTTGATAGGAAATCCGAGCTGCAACCAACTTCTGGAGTCTGATTGGTTATAAGTGATATGTTCGGAGTAGAGAGCATTAGCACTACATAAATTAATCCAAAATTCTCCTAGTGGCTTTCATTTATATGCCAACATTCTTGTTGGAAGAGCTTGTATTTACATGGAACCAGAGACCAACATTGGCTTAATTCTTATAAATTGCTTAAGTGATTTAACACCAAAAGATAACCTGAACCCAGTTTTAGAGTTGGCAAGCGATATCTTAACAGAAAAAAATGCTATCTGCTCATGATCACTATTTTATGGCCATTCAATCTGTTAAGCAAAACCAATTACTTACAGTTCATCAGAACAAGTGTCTGGTTTTTTCAAACGGTATCCTCTCTCAAGAAGATTAAACAACTCTTTGTTGTCAATTCCTGGATAAGGAGTTTGACCTATAAGGAAATGTTTTACTATGTCTACGATCGCTGAAACAACGATATAAGTTTTAACTTTAGAACTAGTGAACACTATGTATTTCATTCATTGTAGAAATATATTTTCCATTATCTAACACTGTTCTTGAGATGTTGTAAAATCAAAATTGTCGAGTTAAAAGTTAAGGATTTTATTAAAAAACTTTTTCGATAAGAATAATTAATTTTTTTCATGAATTATCGATTTAATCAAAGATGAACAACAAATGTTGTCACTCGGAACCAGTTATCCACAGACACATGCATTTTTCGAACTTATATGCAGCTTCAGCAATGCACATCAGGAAAGCAAGGAGATTTATTCACGCGAAAGATCTGTTAAAACTATAAAGTTTTAACTTTTCACGGTTTTAACCTCCCCTAAATTGCAGACCCTATCCCTCCGGTTTCAACCTCTTTCAAAAACCCTAAGAAGGTCAACACCTCCCGGTTTATAATTTGTAAGATACCTGAGATGATGTTACCAACGTACAGCTTTTTCTCGCATTTGTGGAGATACCCCTCAGACAACTGTGTCTTGGCAATCAAACCGTTCAAAGAAACATTTAAACCACGAACTATCCATTCTTCTATTCTTACCTATGGTTGCCAATTCCCACAGAAAAACACCAAAAGACCACCTGAAAAGGAATTTACAAAAATAAAAGGACAGTAACTCTAGCATACATCAACATTGCACCACGAAAACACGAAAGGATTACGGATTACTTGCCCCCTGTAGGAACTCATGAGAAAAAGTCGGGGGTCTGGTCCGAAAATTTGAAACAAGCCCCCCCAAAAAATCCCAACCAAGCCTGTCTCAAGCTTTGAAATTCCCTTAAAGGGATCACTGTAAGACGAACAGAGCACAGTTGTTTTATTTATTCCATAGTGTGCACCCCCCTAAGCACCCCCCTAAGCACCCCCTAAGCACCTCCTAAGCACCCCCGTAAGCACCCCCCTAAGCACCCCCTGAGCACCGCCCTGAGCGAGGCCACGAGCATCTCCGACCTTTTAAAATGGGAGTTGTCAGATTTTAAGTTCCCATTTGTGAGTTCCCGTTGTTAGAGTACGAAAGACTTGAATTTGTGACAAACTTACACGTCACTTTTAAAGGTGTATATGCTGTTTTGTAATGCCTCAGGTGCTGTCCATTTGATTGGCAGTTTTTTTGTGTGCTTCGTCTCGTACATTTCACCATAGGTATGGCGTAGCAGACCAAAGTCAGCGATCTTCACTGCTCTATCCTCATCCAGAAGAACATTACCAGCTGCAAGATCACGATGAACAAATCCTTTGCTGGCCAAATAGTGCTATAAAAGATTGAGCTTGTTTTAAAGCGCTGAATTCGTAGTCTCTGAGAAGGACATTAGGGTTATCAAATATTTTAGGCATTTCAGTTACAAAACAAACGGACACTAATTTTCTGGAAATTTTGATTGAAAACTGTGGAGTATTAAAATTATAGGGAATTTATGTTAGCAATTGTGCTAAAACGAAATGATTGGTAGGTAAACTGTACAGGAAACAAGTGCAAATCATTATTTGACGGAAGTTTTCATGTATGGTTAGAAATCTAGAAAAATCTACTAAAACAATAGATTAGTTGCCCTTAATCTGAAGTGTGATAGTTTATTCGACTTTCGGCCTCACAAACTCGAGCTAATTATCCGGTTAATTGTTGATTACAGCACACAAAAATACCACAGGGTATAACTTTATAAGCAAGTAATCCAAACGCCATGTCCCCGAACATACTGTAACGAAAGGTAAAGGTCGGCACACACTAGGGGACCTGTCGCAGGGACTTGTCGCATGGACTTGCTTCGGGACGAGTACCCTAGTGTGTAATCGTATTTTGCAACGAAATTCAAATCGCAGGGACCACATTTTTTGTCACTGCGACTAGTCCCACGAATTAAGCTGGTTTGATTTCTGGGACTATAGCTAGTCGCAGGGACCAATAGTCCCACGAATCGGTGAATTTTCTAGTGTATACGCACTAAGGAATAAGTCCCTGCGACAAGTCCCTGCGACAAGTCCCTGCGACAAGTCCTTGCGACTAGTCCCATAGTGTGTGCCTAGCTTAATACAAAATATTCCAAATAACATGAGGCTAATTAGCGAAAAAATGTAATTTCGATTAAGAGTTAAATCAATAAATATAAGCCCACACCGTCCCATTTTCGGAAGGGCAGGAGTCTTCAAACTGTACTTTACCTTCTTGCCCCTTCCCTTCCCTCATTACTTACCATCCCCTGTGCAACTTGCCACGCGAAACAAAGAAGATCCTTAGCTGACAGATCTTGGTCGTTATCTTCCTCAGGCTTGAAAATGCTCGTGCCTTCAGTCACGTTTACACTGGACCCAAACGCACTTGATGTCAGTTTTGATTGCAGTGTGATATCACGGTTACTTAATGAAATGCCGCGCTTGTCATCGGTAATTTCTCCGATCGACACTTCCTGCTCCCCTATAAGTGCTTCTCTTTCACTATCTGAAGCGTTTGCCTGAGATACGATGTTCCCAGCAAGTTCGATATCGGTTCTATTTAGTTTTTCACGACTTCCGTTTAACTGGGCACTTTCGTCCTTTTGTTCCATTATTTCGTTTCTTCCGAGTGCAAGATTTCTTTCAGCCATCAGTGTTTCTGTTTCCTTTAAGATGGATATTTCCCATTCTCCTTCATTGAAGACTGCTTCTTCTTTATGCTTCCTCCTTCACTCTCTTTTAACTTTTCTTCGTCATCTTGACTTTCTTCGTCTTCATTTTTGTCTGAAATCGTAGACTTGTCGACATGATCACTTACGCAACTATCTAATTCTTCGAAAACATTCCAGTCAGTGCGGTTCTTGAGCTTGATCAGATTGAGAGAAATATTTCTAATTACCTAATCTTGGGTTTCACGTGATTGTAATTGTCTTATAAATATATCTTATTAGACGTTTCTGTGTAGTATCGCTGATTATTTTTACGAGTTGTGCCATATTTTGAGGAGCCCGTAAGGCGAGTCAAAATACAAGCAACGAGTAAAAATTCTCAGCGATACTACACAACAAAACGTCTAATAAGAGATTTATTATCCAACACGCCAAATTGTTATGTCCGTGCGGGTGATTTCGCGGACATTTATATTTACGGGGAATGCGTGGAAGAAGTATACGAAGGCGCACGGGACTGGCGCGGGAAATCAAGCTAACTGATTGGTCAACAGCAAACAATTCTGTCTAACCGGTCCTCTGGAGTACAAATACCGTACTCGTTTTGGGCGTTATTCGTATTCTACGAAGTGCAGTTGGATAATAAATTTATCTTATTAGACGTTTTGTTGTGTAGTATCGCTGAGTATTTTTACGAGTTGTGACGTATTTTGGCGAGCCCGTAGGGCGAGTCAAAATACAAACAACAAGTAAAAATTCTCAACTATACTACACAACAAAACGTCTAATAAGAGATCTCTTATCCAACACGCCAAATTGCTCTGTCCTTGCGGGCGAATTTCGCGGATATTTATTTACGGGGAATGCGTTTCAAAAGTATGCGAAGCCGAACTGAATTGGCGAGGGAAATCCAGCTAACTAAATGATGAAATTTCACTGTCGTCTAACTGCTTTTCTTCGTTCGAGTTAGCTAATAAACTTAAATCAATATTCGCCAGCCATTCCGACTCTTCGTCGTCAGAAAAATAATTTAATTTGTCCGCCATTTTTTTTCGTAACTTCAATCCAATTCGTCGCTAGCGAGTTGCGAGAAAACCTGTCTAACCGGCCTTCTGGAGTACAAATACCGCGTGATATTTGTACGCGTTGTTGGCGTTATTTGTACTTTACGAAGTGCAGTTGGATAATAAAGCTAGTGACTGCCACAGTTCAATCGACTTAAGCTGGCTGAAAACAGTTTTCAGTACTTTCCAAGACTTAGAGTTTGATGGGTTATTATAACCACTTTATACCAGTTGATGCCAAAATCATGGTATCAACAAACTGCCCAATCATTGGTGAACAAGTTGCTGTTAATTTTGTGGCTCAATAGGTTACCATAGCAAAAATATGACCTGCTAAAATTACCCTTAGGTTTAGCTTTAAGTGCTTATAACTCAAAAACGAGTTTGGTGACCCACATTTTTTATTAACGAATTGTAATCAACATGATACGATGCAACTTTTTGCAAAGTTAAAAAAATTCTGCGAAGGAGGTTCAGAGCCGCCTTAAATTTTTTAAAATTTAAGGTGGCTCTGAACCCCCTTCGCAGAATTTTTTTAAACTTTGCAAAAAGTTGCATCTTGTCATGCTCGTTACAATTTGATAATAAAAAATGGGGGTCACCGAGCTCGCTTTTGAGTTATAAGCCGTTAAAGCTAAAATTAAGGCTATTTTTAACAAGTGATATTGTTGCTTAGAATAAAGTATTATTGTTACGTTATTCAGTTCTTCGTGCGATAAATTCACGCTTTTGTAGCAAAACTTAGTGACAGATGTTTCTGCTGGTTTCCGGCCGCCATGTTGGTGCCCATCTAGGTGGGCATCAGCATGGCGTCTCCATACAAATCTCTATAAATTTGGGGAAAACGTTTCTCCGCATATCTTCCATAAGAAAAATTGCTGTGACCTGAAACTTGGTGAGGGTCTTTGCATATCTACCTTCTTTCTTGTCCCTGATTCTGGACTTAATCTATTGAACGGTTTTGATTTTTTATTTCGATCTATTTTGAATGGCGTCACGCTGAAAACCAGCAATACGTTACTTACCTGTTGCATTTTGTTTCTAAGCCACTGAAGAAGATCACCGTGTGGAACATACTCCAAGATTAACATGATGGGTTCTGACTTAACCCAGTAACCGAGCATACCCATTCCCATTCCATTTGTTTCATGAACTCAATCTCACTCAAAAACCGATTTTTCCCTTCTTCGGTGTACCTTTCTGGGGATTGAAAAAAGGAATAATCAACTGCCTCAAAGTACATCATTAATAAAGAAATTTCGTTAAAGTCAGTAACGGAAAGGAGGAAGCTACTCTACTCAAACATCGAAGAAATACACTTAGACACTGGAAGGAATTTGGCAATTCTGTTCTAAAATATTGAATTCTATTATCTACCATATTAAACGTAAAGGCCATGATATTCCGGACGCATTTCTGTTTAGGTCGTCGATTAAGCCCAGCCCAAAACTCGGCAAAAAGAAAGATCCGAGCGCAGTTAAACCTAAGGCTTCCCCCATTTTCAAAAACGACTAAAACCGCATCAGTGAAATTGATACCTAATAAAGTTTTAACAGCAACAATCCTGCCTTCATTGATTTCAACTCTCTCCTCCTTAGGTTTAAAAAACACCTCGACACCACAAAGTTGTGTCAGAACTGCTCTGTGAACTTTGCCATAAGCTCCACGGCCGAGCTCCTCCATAAACGTGACCCGCTGTGGAGGAATCTCCTGGTCAAGACGTGGAACGATTTCGTACTTTGATCTGAAAAAATGAACAGCAATTTTACGTGACCTTGTTTTAAATTGTAAAAAACGTTGAACTCGAGCCTTAGGCCCGATTCAAGTTCCGCGGCTCTCTCTCGCGTGGCTTAGATGGGGCGCACGGGCTTCTTTCGCGAACAGCGACTACTAATCAAGCCTAGCTGATCTTCTGAAACAATAATGGACCCTTGCTGTTTTTTCGAACAAAATGAAACAAAATAGGGGTAAAATGAATAATTGCCCCAAGGACTTTCTTGCATACCTGTGTAACCTTTTAAGGCTATAAGAACGAAGTCATTTTAGGCCGGAAAGTTCCTTAGTTTCTTGTGTATTCCCGCAACGCTTGGGTTCTTGAAGGAAACGTCTCGTCGTTTCAGGTTGGGGCACTAAAAGTACACGAAAAACCTTACAACGGAACTCGTTCCTTACCGTGTACTCGCAAGTGCATTTCTTTTCTTCTTCCATCTTAGAACGAGTATCATCAAAATCAGGAGAGAAAAAAATTAGAATCGACGTAACTATGCCAGTCAAAGTAACATTCTTATCATAGCTATTGTTGTTGCTGTTGTTGTTGACGTTGAGGTTGTTTTTCTTTCCCATGCTGCTGCCACCTGATGAATAACAAATTAAAGTGTAATCACTAATGTGTCTTTACTTAAGATTTGAACCAGACACCTATTATGGACTTGTATCGTGTTAAATCTTGCATTTTAAGGTGGCTCTGAAAATTTACACCTTCTCATTGGGCACTCCATTACAGCCAGCTTAACGAAGCAGATGCAAATTCTTACTCTAAACCAGGAAAAGGCACCCAGTAAAGAGAGTCAGATCCAATACACCTCATTCAACATTTGTTCAGGGTTTTTAATTGCTAAAGAGATCGGGTACTCTGCGTTTGAGATTTGGAGGATAATAACAAAAAATAATGCTGTCTAACAGACGGCAATGAATGTATGAAACTTCATTTCAGTAGGATGCATAATGATTATTCTGTCGGTTATTTTGAATGTCTTTCACGCGGATTTGTAAGACCCAAAGTAGAGCATCTTTAACCTCCTTTGGCACTCGCCTCACTAATGACCCCAGCTTCGGGATTCCGAGTAGGACCACACTGTTAAGAGGCCAACTCTCTGACTAGTATGCTTTCCTTGCCATCCTGAATGAACTCACCATGAAATAGTTTGCGTAAGACAACATGTAATGAGTACTCTTGAAATACCTGTAATGTTTATACGCAATGGTTGTGACTTGTTGCTCTCTCCAGCGTCATTAGAAGCAGTCAGCGTGAACTCGTATTGCCGGCTACACTTCAAAGAAAAGAAAAACTACTGAATGTCTGGGCAACGTTAGTTATACGGGTTTCATGCTACTGCGGAGTATCATGGTTCTCTGCCAGTTGAATCTCTCTGTAGTATATTGTATACATGTTCAGCGGACAGCCATTGTCTCTTGGAGCACTCCATGCAAGGTTCACCTTGCATTTACTCAAAGACGGTACCCACTGAAACGTTTTTAACAGGTGATGGTGCATCCGAGATGATAAAGATAGTATGATGTTAACCTTCCATATACATTAAGAGGCTGTCTCTGTAAAAACCGATCACTGATTTTATGTCGGGAATTTGGTTGTCTTTTTGTCGGGAATTTGGTTGGCCGACAAAAGGACTCTCAGGTTATTTTAATAATCTCGTTCAATGGTTCTCACGTTTGCTTTCTTACAGCTCCTCGCTCGCCAAAGCTCTCTGACTACTCCTCTTAATTTGTGCGATATATAGTTTAAAGTTCAGCAATCACGCGCATGGTGCACGTGATAAAGAATCGCAACGATAAACGTATGTCACGCAATAGCTATCCGGTCGCGACACTCTCCCCCTATTTGATTCCGTAAGTATCAAATAAACAATAAAGCTCTTGTTACATTATAGTTCCTCTTGTTGAGCAATACCCTTAATACGCTGTGCGGCAGCAGCACCCGCATCGCGTCTGTGTCGAGACTCTCTAGCTGTTGGATCAAGCACTGGAACTCCGCGCTCCTGATAACTGTCTCACGACAACTCCATTGGACATAACTGTTGGATTGCCCGCTCAAGGGACGATTTCCCTGCCCTCAGTCTTGCTGCCCTGACAACACCGTCTCTGCCCTTGATAAGCTTGACTACAATCCCGACGTTCCATTTACCTCTGTTCCATTCGTCACCTTGAATCAGAACGACGTCTCCGGTCTTAATCAGCGGTTTTCTTTTCTTGTGGTTGAGGTTATGTCTTTCCCGAAGGCTCCTTATGTACTCCTCGGTACATCGGGTTCACATTACATCCTTACAGCGACGGAGATACCTTGCACGCTTCCTTAAATCCTTGCTTTCAATTGCATCAGAGTCGTCTTCCGGCAACTGATTAGGTTGACCAAACATCATCTTCTACATAGATAAGAGGGAGGTTGTTGAGTGTGGGTATTTCAACGTCTAAGATAACCTCTTCTAGCTCACTCCACGTGAGATTCGCTCCCCCAATAGACTTGTAAAAGGGCCGCTTCACGATTCCGATCATCCTCTCGAATTGACCACCCCACCGCGGCGCTCGGCTCAGATTAAACTGCCATGTGATTTGCTGATGAACCAGGTAGTCCTGCATCTTCTCATCTCTCATGATGCGTGCCAATCATTTGGAGGCTGCAACGAAACTCCTTCCATTGTCAGAGTAGACGTTTTGTGGCCTCCCTCTTCGGCTATGAACCTCTTGAAGGTCTTCATGAATTCTTCAGTGGTTTCGTCGCTTAACAGCTCCAGATGGATAGCTCTGGTCAGACTACAGACAAATAACAGGACATCAGCCTTACCATCTCTCTTCTTGCTAAATCTGTATAGTATTGGGCCAGCGTGGTTCAAGCCCAGCACTTGCAAAGGGATTGACCCCATGGTACGGGCAATTGGCAGGTTCCCAGGTGGTACACTCCCAAAGGCCTTTGCGTGGAACTTCTTGCATCCGAAGCAACCATTGATGACCTTCTTGGTCAACTGCCTCAGTCGGGGTATCCAATAATCACGTCTGATCAACGCGATTGTGAGGCCATGTAACGTCAGCATGTGCGCATCTTGAACCAACTTCTCCGACAGCACTCAACTCGGTGGTAAATAGATTGGGTAGTTTCCTTGTATTCCGACGCGGCACTCGCACAGCCTGTCGCTGTTCTTTAGCAGGTTGAGGGTCAGCTGGTCTTCTTTGAACTTTCCTGTTTCGCTTGAGCTTTTTTGCACTCGTTGAACCCACCACCTGACTTCATTATCGGTCTCGATTCTCGTCAGAGAGCCAACGAGTCTCGCTGATTTCTTCTGCTTGCAATTGTTCAAGAACCGTCTTACCCATGGTGTGATTCGCACCGTTTTTCAGAAGCTGTTTTTCTCTAAAACTTCATCAAGGTTGTCCTTTGTCTCGGTAACGGTGGCAAAGATCTCTTTCGTAAGTTTGGCTTCCGCTTCGGTTTCTTTGTTCGGTTCTGTAAGTATGTCACCTGGCCAAAGATTAGGCTCTGTCAACCATTCTGGCCCTTTAAATCATAGCCCGTTCAGTTTTACTCCTTGGCAAACTCTGCTGCCAATATCAGCGGGATTCTGGTCGGTACCAACATGTCTCCATTAAATGTATGCCTTATCTCGTATCTCGTATCTTGTTCACCCGGTTCGCCACAAACTGTTGGTAGGCACTGCCTTCTCCTCTGATCCAATGTAGGGCTACAGTACTATCCAGCCATCCATGGACTGACCTAACTGGCTGGCCTTCTAGGGCGTTCTTCCCATTTTCCGCAAGGTTCGCTGCCATGTGTGCAGATACAAGTTCCAGTCCAGGAATGGTCAAACCCTTTTTCGCCAAGCGTGATTTTGGGGCCAGTAATCCTTGGTTGACGCCGGAAGCTTGATGGACCACCGCATACACGGTAGCTGACGTTCCGGCCCCACTTGTGTCTCCGAACGCGTGTAGATCGATCGCTTTAATAGCTTCCTTAAAGCCTGCCAAACTGCGTGGGACTTGGTCTGGAAGGCTCCTCTCAAATCTCTTCCACTGGTTCGCGACTCTCTCGGGCACTTTCTGGTCCCATGGGAGATGTTGGTCCCAGGCTTCTCGATACAAAAGTTTCCCCATTAGTGATACCGGTTAAGCTAGACCAAGTGGGTCATAAACTGAAACAAGTAACCGCAACATTTCTCTCTTAGATACTTCTGGGGAATGTGACAGCGATGGTGTCTTCGGTTTTTGTTCCATGGTAGCCCCAACGTCTTGCTTTCTACGGGTTTGACTCCAAGTTGGTCTTTGGATAGTTTTGCTTCCTGTCTCTTAATTCACCACTTGCTTTTAACTCTGGCTCATTCGAATGCCACTCGTGTAACTCAAACTGTGCTTCTCCAAATACTGCGACGGCCGATTCTTTCAGTTTGCGCACCTTCTCTGTCGTTTCTCCACCGGTAATAACATCGTCGATGTATAGACTCTCCTTGATTTCTTCCACTGTACTTGGGAAACTTTCTTTCGATTCATACATTCTAAGTGTTGGTGCAGTGTTCCCCCTAACAAGAATGGTAACTGGACAAGCCCGAACAATGCATGGGTAAATCTCAAAACTTGTACATTCGACGTTTCCATGTCCTTGATCCGGTGAAATCTCAGGGCATCTCGATCTTCCAGTCGTATACGGACTTGTAGGAACGCCTGTTTGAGGTTACCTGCCAATGCCAGGGGGGTGGTCCCGTCTCTAAGCAGTCGTTCAATGACGGACTTTTTTCGTTCGATCTAGTTGATGCATCGACGACGATTCGCAGTTTGGTGGATTCTGCAGACTCTCTGAAAACAAGCTTATGTGGGATGTAGAATTCTCTTCCCACTGGATCTGAAGACACTCTCTACGATTCATTTCGCCAACTGGTCTTGAATGACTTCATCATTCTGGTCCAGAAGGTAGGGCTCTTTCTGCAGTTTGTTGAAGAGGCTTTCCAGTTTTCTCAGACTACCCTGTTTATTGTTTGAGAGGAGATCATGACCATGTTTCCATAGTAACCCTGTCTCATACCATCCTTCGTCACTGCGCCTCAATTGCTCCTTAAAATCACCATACACTTATTGCTGATCACCATCTGATCTGTCGTGAAGACCTAACACGTCCAGACTGCATAGCTGCTCTTAATCTGTGGACGAGGTTCTGGTGAGATAAACGCTCCCCATGTGTTCTCGCTTGCTCCCAGTATCAAATGGATGGGTAGTTCTGGCTTCTTGTCCTCATCATTCATGAATACTCCCTGCAGGTGGGGGTACTGGTGAATCTTGTCAGTATATCTTGGGTTAGGGATGGTCAGCAGACGCTTCTATCTACCTTACTGACTGATGCGGCCATGTTAATATCTCCCAAAACGCTGGAAATCTTCACATCATACTGATAAATCTTCTAGTTAGTCAAACACATCATGTCAATTCTCTTGTGCTCCACCCTTGACGGTTGTTTTCCAAGTCGCTCGACAAGAGCTGCTGAGGCATAAGAACTTCCGGCACTAGTGTCCAGTAATGCTAGGCATTTTATGCCATCTACATCAACAAATACGGCAGGGTAAATGACTGCTCCTTCGCCGGTAGCTAGCAACATCTCTTTGGAATCCCTATCACAGATTTATGTGTGGTGTCTGCCATTACATTTTTGACAACTTCTAACGATACGACACTCTGCAGTCCGGTGCCTTGTACCAGTGCAGTTGAAACACAACCTTTTCTCACTGAGGTGCTTTTCCGTACTTAGTTGTTAAAATATTTTCGCTCGGAAATAGCCTTCTGAGTTTAACGGAAGGGCTTCGATGGTTGATCTGACTTTCGGATCCGCTAGTTTCTTTAGATATGAGAAATTTGTGATTGGCGATACATCAGACGAATCAATTTCTGCCTTAAACTGGTTCCCGAATCAAACCCAATTGGTATGCGTGCCTTTAAACTTAAAGTTTCGTAACTTGGCGTTGACTGATTTATCCTTTTTGTTTTGATCTTTCCGGCTATCCTCTATTTACTTTTCGTACTTCAGCCTTTGTTCCAATTTTTCCGTTTCAAATCGCATCTCTTCTTCATATTTTCGTACTCTGATCTCGGCTGTGTGATCTTCTTCTTCTTTCTTTGCGGCTTCAAGCGATACGCTCTTAGATTGCTTAACCCTCAAAATCAACAATGGTTGTTTCAAATACGCCCACATCTTCATCTAATTTCGTGCTCCAAAGTTGGATTTCATCTTCTTTTTTCCCCCGCTTCAAATCTTAATTCCAGTACGCTAACCTTAATGTCGTGGACTTCTTCCACCTTCTTTGCTAGGATGTTGCGTAGCTTTTCCATAGCTGTGAGGTCTCTATTCTCTATCGCGGAGTCTGTCTGCACACGTGTAAATTTCAATATTTGAAGCTTCGTGTCGATTGTCTTGCAGAGTTGCTCGATTGTTGCTCTCATCTCGATCTGATTGCCGTCCTGGCAGAGTCGCCACTTTTTTCGGGAATTTGGTTGGCCGACAAAAGGACTCTCGCGTTATTTAATAATCTCGTTTAATGGATCCCACTTTTGCTTTTTTACAACTCCTCGCTAGCCAAAGCTCTCTGACTACTCCTCCTTGTGCGATATATGGTTTAAAGTTCAGCAATCACGCGCATGGTGCACGTGATAAACAAACGCAACGATAAACTTATGTCACGCAATAACTATCCGGTCGTGATATTTACTTCGAAAATTCAATTTTTGCTCATAAGCTGGGATTTCGAACCCCTAAACTGAAAAAATAGCACATATTGTTGGCGCTCTAAAAAATTGTTATTCGCTCAAAACTGCTGGATTGTCTTGAGGGTATGAGGGGAGGGGATAAACGTGGGTCTAGATTGCATTGGTACAAAATCACGACAACAAAACTCTTGCTCTGGCACTAGACCAAGCAACGGACGGGCATCATCCAAAAATCCTGAATGATTTTAAACACCATTTAAGGAGGCAGCGTGGCCGAATGGTGAGGGTACTGCGGATTTGAAATTCGAAGGTCGCAGGTTCAAGTCCGCTGTGATCGCTTAGCTGGAGTTCTTTCTCGATAGACGCGAGTTCAACTCCACGGTCACGATAAAAAAAATTACCAACTGGTCTGCTTACCGCCTGTTGGGGTTTTTAAGCCTATTATGGTTAGTTCGTACATTTGTTTATTTCAGTTTAAGAGGCATATCCGTCAACTAGCTAGGAGTTGCAAAGTATACTCACCATTACTATATACTAAGACAGTGGACAGCGTTAAAGGCGCGCGCTGATTGGCTCGTCAAACTCCGAATTGCTATTTATCTCCGAGCAACTCGGGAAAAAATGGCGTCCCGATTTACATCCGTGGCAAGTGAAGAAATCATCCAAATTAACTTTTTGTGGTGTATGCTATCTGACTGTTTTAGTATATACTAAAACAACTATTCACCTCAGTGTCGGTGGCTAGCGGTGAATAGTTGTTAACTATAAACAACAGCACGGAATGAACCGTTTTTTAGCATTTTTGAAAATGGTTACCTCCCCAAGTTGGGACGACTTTACGTTGTTTTCTGGTTGTCTCTCCATATGAACTCCGCGCCGTTACCGCTATTTCGTACATCTTGTGGCACTTAAGTTGAAGAGTAATCTGGAGTTGATAGTTGGAAAGCATGACTCGTTTCCAAGCGCTTGTAGTCATTCGTTCCAGCACTCTGTAGTACACTGTGTAACTTGCCACTGGACAGTCTCCGTCAAAAGGACCAGTCCAATTTACCGTAATGTTGGTTTTGTCTGTTACTGCTGACAAGATTTGTGGAAAGTCTAAAAGAAGAAATTTCGAACGTTGTTGATTCACAAACTTCACTCATTATTCAACTAAAATCATTAAACTAAAGCCTAGTGATTCAAGAGATAGCATCAAAGACGCATGCTGAAAAAGTCTGGCTAAACATTTCAAGTTCATCTTTCCTAATCTGTTCCTGTGGTTACCTTTTACTTAGAGTTAATAAGTTTCTTTTTTGGCAAATCTTTACTTTAGTGCCTATGTGCCATTATGGTGTAGATAGGAAAGATGATGATAACGATGATGATGACGACTATGATAATGATAATGATGATGACGATAAAGGCATGTTGTATATATCAAAATTGTCTAATGTAGTGCATTACATGCAACTATGAGATTTAATAGTTCTCCTATTTGAATATAGTGACCATATAAATCTGTTAGAAAAGTGGCATACGTTTAAAATGGTTTGAGAATACCATTAAAAACAAAGGACATGAGTGGGATGGCTGAGGGTGCTGATGAACATCTGAACATTTAGTAATTTAACTGGTAGTACCTTGTCCAGTTTTAACCTTCCACCAGCTGCTGTGGTTGAATGGTGTCTGTCCACTTGAAACCTTTGCGGTAACTGCAATTTCATACTCTTTTTGACATTGTAGGTCCAGGTTTCGATGAGTTTCTTTCTAAGAAACATAGACAGATTTCCATTTTGTTTTACCAAACCCGGCCAAAACCTCTCTGAAGTAGACTTTGTAACTTTCCACGGGGCAAGCCACAAGTGACGACCACACCAGTCTTACCTTTTTTCCTCTTACTTCTGTGGCGTGTTTTAAAATCACTGGTAAACCTGAAAAGGAAAAAGAAAGAAAGAAAGTTGCAAATATGTAGATACATTTTTCACGAACACACATTTACAGAACTATACTTTTTATGCATTTTACAAACATACTTTTTTCACATATAGTGCTAAATAAAAATGACTGATCCAAGAATACAGAGAAAAGGACAAAAACTAGTTTAGAATTGCATTCTAAATATAGCTCTTATTTATTCTGGGATAGTGATCCAATTCCAGTCAGTAAACAGAACACAAAGACCTCAGGATGAAAAGGCTGGGATATGAAAGGGTTTAAACTTGAATTTCGGTGTCGCAAAAACCTCCGCTTGAGTTCTTTTCTCCCGCATTATCGGCCTGCTCCTTTGCACGATTAAGAAATGCCAATCACTTCCGAGCACTTCCAAGCATTGAGAGCAGAGTTCAAAATACGACGCGCAGTGGACTATTTTTCAAGAATTTTAAAATTTGGAAATGCAATGAAATACTTTCTCGAGAGTTTGATAAATGTTTTAAATGGAAACGAACATCAAGAAGTAGACCTCTGTCTCGGTTGACTTCCTTTGGTTTCACTCGATTAATCAGTAATAACTTAGAGAAGAACAGATCACAATTTTTAATATATTTACACTAACACGTTTTGCTGTACCTTTCCCAGTTTTCACCTTCCATTTTCTGCTGTTCTTGAGCGGTGTTTCTGTGCTTCCTCTCCATGAAGCAGTGACAGCTAGTTCATATTCCTTGAAACATTTCAGCTCAAGGTCATACTGAAGGACGTTTCCTGACGTTTTCTTCGCTAAAACACCTGAATGACAATAGCACAACAAAAGATTTCCTTGAGATTTCTAACATTTTCAATCACGTCGGTTGCACATAACTTGGCAACTCAAGTACCAAGTTCATCCCACAGATTCACTGAATATTTGTCACCTAACAATAATTTTGGTTCTTTCTTCTTTGATCCAGTCTCGCCAGATGATATCGGACGTGAGATTTTGTCTATTCCTTAAAACAAAGCTTATGTTCTCTACTTTTGTCCGATTCGTATTCTATCCTGTGCAGTTAAGCATTTTCTATCTGGTGCTCTGGTAGACATATTCAATACGTCTGTTCAGAAAGGTGTCTTTCCATCCAAAATGAAAGAAGCAAAAGTTATCCCTGTCTATAAAAGCGACGATGAGACGGAACCAGGTAATTATCGAACAATAATACTACTCTCCATTTTTAACCGGATATTTGAAAAATTAATGTACCATCGTCTAAAATCCTTTCTTGACAAAAAAAATGCTCTCTTTAAGTCGCAGTATGGTTTTCATGAAAAGCACTCCACACCACACAGCACGCTATTCTTGATACTGTTAACGTCATACAAAACAACATGTATTTAAAATTATTCACGTGGGATCTTTATTGATTTAAAAAAGGTCTTTGACAACGTCGACCAGGCTATTTTGCTGCAAAAACCTAATCACTATGGCATCAGGGGCATCATCAATGACTGGTGTACTTCATACCTCTTAGGCCAATCACAAGTAACTGAAGTCGACTCTTATTTATCTTCAAAAAATCAGATCTCATGTGGTACTCCCCAAGGCTCCGTGTTAGGCCATTGTTATTCTTGACCTACATCAATGATACTCACAACTCTTCCGATAAATTATCATTCTATCTCTGTGCTGATGACACTAACTTGCTGTATGCGGACAAAAATCTGAAATCTCTTGAGGAAACTGTCAAATAACGAACTGCTTAAGGCCTCTAAATGGCTAAATGCAAACAAACTAACGCTCAATGCTAAGAAGTCAAGTTATGTCATTTCCCCCTTTATCAGCGTAAGCTGGGTTATTCGGTTTATATCCAAATGTTAGATAGCAACACCCATACTTTCACTTCTCTTGGAAGCAAGGAACACGTCAAATATCTTGGAATTTTACTGGACAGTAGTAATCTGAGCTGGACTTTTCGTAGAGAATACGTTGCATTAAAAGTGAGTATTGGAGTCATTGCTCGCCTTAAGCACTCCGTTCCTCTATGTACTCTTTTAAATATCTATCGTTCCCTGATACTTCCTTACCTGTTTTATGGTTTAGCTGCTTGAGGTCAAGCTGCTAAAACCCATCTAAAAACATTCCTTGTACTGAAAAAACGTGTCCTTCGTTTAATATATCTTTCTGAGTCCAGAGCACACGCTGTTTCTCTGTTTATCACCTCAAATATTCTCCCCATAAACATGTTCTATTTTGAAACTGTTTCTTCTTTAATGTACTGTGACGTCTCACGTTTGTCATGTTCCGTCTAATATCAGGGATCTCTTTACTAAAGTTAATGAAATACATATGCACAAGACCAGGAGTTCCTCTTCAGGCAACTTTTATATTAAATCTTCAAGTCTGAGCCTAAATCAAAGGTCATTTGCCAGATTTGGAACTAAACTCTGGAATTCCTACCGGGACCAATTTCGACAACTCCCTAAAAGTTCCTTTAAAAAGCATATACATGATTTGCTGCTCTCAATAATGGAGGCTTAGGATAATTATGTTTAAACTTCCATTCTGCATAACTTGCAAATTTTACATAATTCATGTATACGGAGCATAGTTTTATTAGATTTGTCATCTTGTTTTTATTCCTTTAATATAATATTGTTGT
>CM042748.1:20023772-20031272 GCA_022496165.2 Catalaphyllia jardinei
CTATTGTCTTTATTGTTCACCACTAAATTTTCTTCCGCACGCTAGTTAAAAAATCAATTAGACTTCAATTGAATTATTTTCAAGATTTCGAGACGAAAGCCGTGAAAGCCAAATATAAAATAAGAAAAAAAAAACAGACAAAAACCCTTAAAACAATTTCAGTTGTTTATTTTCTACGAAAACCGCTTGTTTACAACAAAATTTTCACGGACGACTACTATCCATCCGGGTATTTTCGGCGGACGGGCACTATGGGCTGATAGTGGCCCTCCGCGGATGAACACTATCGCGTCACGTGATCAATTTAAACCAATAAGAATCAGAGAAAATTTAGTGGTGGACTATAAAGGCTGATAGTGTCTCTCTGCGGACGAACACTATCGCGTCACATGATCAATTCAAACCAATCAAAATCGGCGAAAGTTTACTGATGAAAATCGGTGTTTACTTATGATCTATTGAAGGACAGACGTATAGATGCTCTCTTAAACATTTTTTCTTTAGTAAATAAATAGATACAGTTGCATACTCGGTTATCGCCTCGTGTGCTACTTTCTTGTTCTTACTCCATTTTGATCTGATCTGATGTGTTGTGTTACTGAACAGACGCATGGCAACGTAGAATCTATTTCTTAAATACTAGCAGTAACCAATGGTTAGGAAGTGCGGGCGTGGTCTATTGCGAGATGGAACAGACATTATTGAGGATAGCGTCGTTGGAGAAGGGAGGGAGAAGCGCGGGGCTGTGGGTTCCTGCTGTTGATTTATTTATAATCAGTTGTTGTTGTCGTTAATAATATTGCTATTATTGCTGTTGTTATTATTGTTGTTGTTATTATTGATATCGTTATTACTATTATTATCATTATTATTAATAAGTAATGGTAATAGGACTGAGAGGAGTCCAATTCGGTCTGTAATCATACGAGTGATAACAAAATCAGACTACCGCGAAGCGGGAGTCTGATTTGTTCATCACGAGTATGATTACAGACCGAATTGGACGAAACGAAGTCTTATTACCAATTAATCATAAAAATTGCAATTTTCGAGAAAAGAATAGCTAAGTTATGAAAGAAGGGGGAAATTCCCATTAAAATACCTACAAAGGAGATGAAACACCTCCTACAGGTAATTAGGCGCCAAAAACACAAATCAAGCGCGCGCGCGCCCACACACGTCATTACAACTTTGAATATGATTGGTGGATTTAAACTACAACTTCGAATGTGATTGGCCTATTGAACTGTCCGATAACAAACTGTCCAATAACAAAGTGTCCAATAACAAAGTGTCCGATAACAACTTGGCAAGTGAATTGGTAGAAAAATAGGAGCTTTTTAAACCAATCACAATCGAGAAAATTGTAATTTTTTATGAGTATTATTATTATTATTGTTGTTGTTGTTGTTGTTGTTGTTGTTGATGATGTTAGGACTACTGTTAACATAGGAAACCAGGTCGAAATTGAAAGTAGTTCTTCCTCAAGTGGCCAATGGAATAGGAATTTGGAAATGAAGGTTTACAGGGAGATGGGAAAACCGCTGGGACAGGACAAGAACCAAAACGTAACTGAACGCCCAAATGGCTTGGACGCAGAAAAGACGCACGTTAAATGGAATGAAAATTTTATTGAAAATAAACGAAATAACTTACATAAGTCAAAACAGTAACAATTGTTCAAGAGCAGTAAATAACAGGAACATGTGTACAAGCACAGAGTCAACAATGCTAAAACAGTTACTGTCAAAAACTAACTGCCAACTTCTTGATGGGTTAAGTTAACTTACTTTTTTTGTTCATGTAGGTGATAGAAAAAAATTATAGTTGTCTATCCACTTGGTGACATACAAGCAAGCCAGTAGTTACAGAGTTAAAAAAAAATTCAGGCAATACTATTTCTAAAATTCAAAGTTTCTTAGAAAGCTTAGATTGTGAACTAAAAGATTAAGCCAGTATTCCAGATGCACCGATAATAGAAAAAGAGTCCAATTGTCTGCGTAATTTAATTCCCTCGCTGCGCGAGTGAGTGTTCAAGAAGAAAAAATTGTACCTCAGCGAGTACTGAACGGATTTCGAAAATTCAAAACTCCTTAGAAAGCTTAAATTGTGCATTGAGAGGTTTAGCAATTTTTCTGATGCGTCGATGATAGAAAAAGAGCAGTAAACTTCTGCGAAATTCCAGTTGTCGACGTAATTAAATTCACCCGGTGACATTCACGCAAGCGAGTAGTTACGGAGTAAAAACTTTTTCTCAGGGAACACGGAAATCTTGCTCAAAGTTATAGCGTTTGATTTTGTGGATCAAATCACTTATATCTTACCGAAAATTTGCCGTTTAGCCTTTCTCTGGTGATGACGAACGGTTCGTCGTTGCTTGTACGACTAAACGCTGGACGTGACATGTGCTTCGAAAAATAGACCATTTTACAATTTTTGGCTTAGTGGCCTGGCCTCTGAATGGCAGTGAGTCTGGAGTTGACCTTGCTTTGATACAGACCTCACTGCTTTTATTGGGGAAATCAAGTTGTTCTTACGCTAACTAATTGTCATTTACAAGAGAAAAGCTGAGAGGTCTGTATCAAAGCAAGGTCACCTCCAGCCTCGCTTGCATTCATTCCTCACATACCATTCATTCCAGTTGGAAGAACAAAGGAATGCTAAGAATGTGCCCAAATTTTGCTTCAAGTCGGCTCTAGCGCTGTACCCTTTAAAAACGTGCCGCTGACCACCAAAATCAAGATTATTCTGCGGGCTCGCTTTTGCTTGCCCGCAATTATTTTATGTCAGCAACTACCGGCACCTTACAAACGACTTATCCGCGACAAAAGCGAAACCGACATACAGACTTCTAACAGACCGACTTAATTTTGACTAACAATAGACGGACCTCAAACCGACTAATTTAACTAATAAGACGGATCGAAAACGATCAATGACTGATGAACAAACTTAACACGAGTCTTTCAGCCAATACCATCATGGCTTAACTTACCAATCACTTTCAACAGACCAGACTTATGACATTATCGACTGACAAACATTATTCACTTGACTCTGAAGATGACTTCCACTCAGGTTGTCGAAACGTCAGTCACCAACAACAGTTCTTTTCAGAACTACCCTCACCCGGACGATCACACAATACGAACTAGAAATACATTCACGCAACATTTTCATGTGCAATTGCTTACTATATCTCTCAAGTAGCTCGCGCGCTGTGATTGGTCAATTTTATGGGCCATTTTTGACAGTACTCACTTCCCATGAGCTTGACTTGAAATTTATCCTTTCTTCACTGAAGAAAGAACAAGAATTAAAGAAGTAAGAAAGATCGTCTTATTGACCTTGATTTCTGAACCGTAAAGTAGGATCGATACAGATACTTTTGTTTTTCATGCGTTTTATTTATGGCCCATGTTCTTTATAGCCAGATTATATAACCCAACGGAACAATCTTTCTCCGTATGTTACGGTAACGCCTTAAACATAATAAACAGAACCTATGTGCTTTTAATCGTTTAACAATATTCTTAAAAGATACAGGTTGACCTCTTAGTTCACTGACCTCACATTCACATCATAGCCATTCATAAGCCAGTGGTCAAGAATATGATAGTCTGCAATGTTACAAACCACAATCGTGTTAGTTTCCACTAAAGAGGAGAGCTTGAGCTTTCTTAACACTACACCACTCCACCCCTTAAAAAATAGCACTACATTTTCAGGCAAATAAGTAAAGACATTAAAGAACTGATCATATGACAGCTTTATCCAAATTTTGCGTCTGGTCGGGCCATCTGGCAATTTATGGTTTAAAAGGTTTTTTTAATGTCTGTAGGTTTTAATGAAGAAATGGAAACCATGTACCGTGTTTCCTATTAGCATCACCCAACTAGTGGACTAATGTAAATCCTGCATTTTGATTGGCTACGCTACTAGGGGTCTAATAGTAATAGTCATCGAGTAGCGAAATTCGCCGGTTTTTCTTTCGCTTTTTTCCCCGAAATAAATATTTCTTCAACTTGCATTTGCTAACTTTATTAGTGTGCAGTGGCTGGAGGTCGTCTACGAAACGGCGACGTTTTTTTCCCGTTTTTCCAAAAGTTTTGGAGGAAAGTTTTATCAAATAGATAATTGAATTCCAGAGAAGACTAAAAGAAGGACATTTATAGTTTCTTGACGTCTAAAAATGTTGAGTTATTAAAAAAAACTGATGCACGCGTGCACACAACATCAATTTTAAATGACAATTCAATCCAAGTGATCTCTATAAGGAGAAAAGTTCAATAACACGTCGAGGAATAGCTGGAAACCGTTATTTCATGTTATTTCATCTCGATTTCTATGAGGTGATAGTTGATTTGGCCTTCGGCTTCATCAACTACCGCCTCATAGAAATCGAGAGCAAATAATCTAATTGTTAAATAGAAACACGAGTGGAAATTTGGGAGAATGAGAAATGCTGTGGGAACACGAGCCGCAGGCGAGTGTTTCCTCAGCTTTGTCGAGTTCTCCCAAACTTCTATAACGCGATAGAAACACGGAGAACATGTTTTTTTATTTCTTTTACAATACACCGCGACGGAAAAAGGGAAAGAACTTAATTCTTTACTTTGATCATCAAAATGAAAATTCTCCTTGCTCGCGCCATCATTACGTCAATAGGTCGTGCTAGTTCTGTGTTTCTGTAGATTTATACAAACACGATTTTTACCCAATCAGCGCATGTATTGTCTTAGGGCTGTTTTCTAATAAGTTATAATCCTTGTAGCCTTTTAAATGTCCATACACATTTTGAACGAGCTTCAAGTGAATGATTGATTCACTCACTGTTTGACTAACTGACAGACTGGCGGGCTGACTGATTGATTGATTGATCGATTGATCGATCGATCGATCAGTCGATCATTGGATGGATGGGTGGATGGATGCAGAGCTGTTTTCTCTGACACCACCAGCGAGGACCAATCAGAGTAAGCGATAGTGTTTTTAAGCTTTACGTGGCAGAAAGTTTTGTTTCGTACCTTTGTTAGACTCTCCAGAGGCGACACCAAACTTGTAGCTCTTCAAATAATGAAGGTTCAGAATAATTATTTAAAAGGGTGCAAAACAAATAATTCGCTTGACAGCAGAAATGACAAAAACTGATAACAGCAATAGTATTCCGTGCAGTTATGGATCTTTTCAAAACGAAAAATCTGAAGTGTATTTAATTAACAAATTTCAGTAAGTAAATGCGAAATATACTAACCTCCCTCAAACTCTAAACCAATAACAGTTATATTTAGACTAAAATTGAGACCATAGAACAAAATATTAGGGCCTGATTACAGAGAAGCTATAAACAATTTTTAGATTCGGTTTTTGTGATATCCAGAATAATCAAGGTCAAGGTAAATCAGCCGAAGCAACTTGACATGATTACCCGTGACCTTGAGTGTCCTTGACATGATGTATAATCTGCAGTTATGACGTCACAGCCGCTGATTTCGAAAATTCACTGAACGCTCTCGGCCAATCAGAAAAGAGCTAAAGAGTTCAATGTATAATAATGACAACTGATGTTCAAAAGAAATAGCATATATCGTATGCTAACTACAAATGTTCATGTCTCTAAGTGTAGAAAGAGCCGAGAACACGTCCTTGGTCTGTCACATTTCACCGTCTGATAAATTAATCAGTTTTGCACCCGACTGAATGGCGTCAGGCAAGGCTTTACTTTACAAACTACTGTTGCTTAAGTTTCTATATTTATATATATTACTAATTTTATATATATATATTACTAATTTCATTCCATTACATGTCATATCAACTCACCAATAAAATGCTCATAGCACTAATCCTCAGTATTATCTCCATATAGTAGTGGACAGCAACAACAATAAATCAAGTCAACAATGAGTTTTTCTTGCCAAGTAACACGAGGAAGGAAAAATTAGAAGAAACAAGCCATGAAAGCAAGATGAGTTGCTTGTGTAAGAACCAAAGCCATCACAACGCCCAATCACAACTTAGAGAAAAACCTATACAGCAAGGTGAACCAACTGGAATTCGAATTAGTTGCATTTAGTCTGCGTAAGATGATTAGAGGGTTCTGTATTTGATTGGTTAAATAATAACCAATCACAGAATGAAGTACAACAAGTTGGAACAAAATGGCGGGGGGTTCGATTCTAGGCAGCCCCGTTCGTACTACGCCGGAGAAATTTGAAAGCGCAGCTTTATTTCTACAGTTAGGCCTTCTGTCCACACTAATCTGTCACAAGAACGGAGCTTTAAACTCTCTTCAAACTGAAGGAATTTTTTAAAACGTCCGCTCTTTGTTCTCGTTCGGAGGAAAAACATTCTGAAAACAGAGCTATACGAAAACAATGGCGTCACTATAATTATGTGATTCTCCTGACCAAGTTTTCCACACAATCTAAAATGACGCCAAATGGTCGCGTTTTTAAATTCCTCTGGCGTAGACAAAAAACATCTGATGTGAAATATTTCAATATTTTTTATTTTTTGTGCATTGAAATGTGTTTATTAATTAAAGCGTCCAAAATGCGAGTCAGCAGTAAGGTGAGTGGCTGTTCACAGGATGACGATGATCGAAGGGTCGCGTGTAACGGATGATATAACTTTTGGTCTACCTCGTCCTTCGGCCTCGGCCTTCTCCTCGACGATTTTCAAAATGGCGGATCTCCGCCCGACGATCCGCCAGTTTGAAAATCGTCATGGAGAAGGCCCTAGGGACGAGATTGAGCTTTTAGTTACACGTAGGACACCTGTGGCATTCTCCTGATTGGTCAGGAGACCTGAACTCGCAAACTGTTGAGTGACAGGAAATGCCTCGCACTAAAAGGACATTATGTTGTCAGTTCTTCAACATAATGTTTGTTATTTGGTAATAGCAAAGCACGGGTTCGTCGGAAATCTCACCCTTATTAGTTGACGCCAATCAAACTTCAAGGATTCCGCCTGTTTTATGTTAAATTGCACGTCAAGATGGCGTTTTAAGTCGTTGAGACTCGAGTGTCGTAAAATGTTAACCGTTTCAGTTTAATCTTCGACTCAGAGCGAAACATGAAATATAAATCAACCAATGAGAACAATTTTCAAGTCCCAAGCGAAAGAGGTCTCACTCACTCCTTAATTATAGGGCAGTGCTTGTTGGCATCATCATGTGTTGATCTTTTTCTAATTTATAAACGGAGCGTATGGCTCGTTCCGGTAGCCCACGGCGACGTTTTTGTGTAAACTAAGAGAAAACCATCTGTAAGAATTGTTTCTGGATTCTGTTCCCACTCTATCATCGGTCGTGAGTTTCCACGACATACGTGTAAACGTCTCTGTGCTAGATCGCAAACTGAAATTAGACGTCATTCAATAAGTGGTTTACAAGCTCTCCTATACTTATCATGTATAGTATGTGACTTACACATGGCAGACGTTATCGAGCGGGTTGCCTTGTTAACTCTCCTGAATGTCGTTGACGTAGTGACTGGC
>CM042748.1:20036272-20046046 GCA_022496165.2 Catalaphyllia jardinei
AGCTTGTTGGTTTGGATTGGATATTAAACATCGGAAACGTTTTCAGTGTTAGACTGACGATTCGCGAATGTGAAACCAGATGTTGAAAAAATTCTTTGCTTGAGAAGTTACAAGTATTTCGCTTTTAATTCTGCTATCGCGTGACCAAAATCTTCTTCGAATGTGGACGAGCAATACTAATATGTAATCTTTTCCTAGGCCTACCTCAAGGAGCCACATCAGCTGTAACTGAAGATTTCTTAATTAACAAACTTTTAATGCTAATGGTTGCAAGCTAAGATCGTCAAACCTCCAAAAACAAACAAAAAAAAACAGCACGGTAGATAGATAGGAACTTTATTTAAATGTCAATGCCTTGAAGCCCGGGAAAATCCCATACTAATTGGGATGCACAGGGCAGCTCAAAAGCAGCTCTTAAAGAAACGTTGGTTAAAAACCGCTTTAAAACAGTTCAAGATAGCAGCTTTAATGTAGCTTTACAACAGCTTAAAAAAGTTTCAAAGTAGTGTAATAAGAATTGTAACAGAAGCTTTCAAAGTAGCTTAAAAACAGCTATAAAAAAAGTTTAAAAAGCTAAAAAGAAGTTTAAAAATAGCTCTAGAACAACTCCAAAAATGTTTTTAAAGTAGCTTAAAAACAGCTATACAACGGCTCAAAAAAGGTTTTTTCAAGTAACTTAAAAATAGCTGTACGACAGCTTAAAAGAAGTTTTTAAAGTAGCTTAAAAACAGCTATACAACAGCTTAAAAAAGTTCTTAAAGAAGCTTAAAAATAGCTATACAACAACTTAAAAGAAGTTTTTTAAGGAGCTTAAAAACAGCTATACAAAAAGTAGCTTAAAAACAACCATGTATACAATAACTCAAAAGTTTCTCAAGTAGGTCGAAAACAGCTATATAACAACTTAAAAAACGTTTTTAAAGTAGCTTAAAAACAGCTATACAACAGCTTAAAAGAGGTTTTTAAAGTAGTTTAAAAACAGCTATATAGCAGCAAAAAAGAAGTTTTTAAAGTAGCTTAAAAACAGCTGTACAACAGCTCAAAAGAAGTTTTAACGTAGTTTAAAAACAGCTTTACAACAATTCAAAAAAGTTTTTAAAGTACTTTAAAAACAGCTATACAACAATTAAAAAAGAGTTTTTAAAGTAGCTCTAAAACAGAGGGTTGTCCAATACTCCAACAAACTCTGTTAGCATTGTATTGTATTATATTTACATAACAATAGATTAACAATACAATACAGTTGAGAAAACAGCTATACAACAGCTCAAAAGAACAGAGTTCTCAAAGTAGTTTAAAAACAGTTATACAACAGATCAAAAGAAGGTTTCAAAGTAGTTTAAAAACAGTTATATAACAGATCAAAAGAAGTTTCAAATTAGCTCAGAAAAGGTTTTCAAAGGAGCCTAAAAACAGCTATACAACAACTCAAATGAAGTTTTCAAAGTAGCTTAAAAACAGTTATACAACAGCCAGGGGTGTTCGCAAGGTGGATAACGCTATTCCCCGGATAAATCACTATCCAGCGGATAGCATGGCTTAATTGTTTTGTTAACACATATCCACTGGATGGTGATTTATCCGGTGGATAGTGTTATCCAGCCTTTGAACAATTGGCCCACTCCTTAGTTCAAAAACTATGATGCTACATGGCCGGGTGAGGTTATAGTATCAAGCACCTTCTTGACTTTGAATCATTTCTCTGCTTTTTTCTAGATCGAGCATTACAATACCTTGCTGTTAAGGTATCACTGTACCCGGCTAAATTGGCTGCACCACCTTGGGAATTTGTAGACGCTTTAATAGACTGCTGCAAATTTGAAGCTGAGTGGAGCAGTGACCTATCAGCACTCAAAGTTGTGATGGGGCTCTTCGTATTGCCTTGGAGACCTTGAGCACTTCTCGGCGATGCTATTAGCTGCTGCAACTTTGAACCCGACTGGAGCAGTGCTCTTTGAGGGCTCAGACCTGCGCTGGGGCTCTTCAGAATGGCTTTTAGGGCTTGAGAACTTCTCAGAGCTGGTTTTGGCGGATAGGAAAGTGCTTTTTTAGCGCTCAGGCTTGTGCTGAGGCTCTTCGAATTCGCTGTGAGGCCTTGGGAAACTTTTAACGCTGCTAGTGGGTGCAGGAAATTTGAATCTGGGTGTGACAGTGCTCTATTAGCGGTCGGAATTTTACTGGAGTCCCACTGATTGGCTGTGAGACCTTGGGAACTTTTTGGCGCTGCTATTGACTGCAGCAGACTTGTAGCTGAGTGGGACAGTGCTCTTTTAGCACTCAGACTTGTGCTGGGTCCCCAGGGATTGGTCGTGAGTCCTTGAGAAGGCGGTAAAACGGATTTCTGCAAATTGGGAGCTGAACCGGCTAGTACGGAATAGGACTTTTGACGATTCCCGCGGATTTTGTCGTGCTTGCTTGGAAATTTGGGTCTTGTTCCAATGTAAAGTAATTGATAACATATTCTGGATAGAACTGATCACAATCGAAGATAACAAAGACTGCAGGATTACCTTCGTTATCTACACACGAGTCGTACAGATCGCTCGAGGGATTTGAAGGGTCCTTGCGTGGCGGCCTTCGATATTTAGGTTCCCCTTTGATGAACAATCCAACCAAAACCCTGGCTAAGAACACTAAGCTGGCTAAGAAAACCATCTAAACCACGTTTGGCGTATGAATGGCTATAAGATGCATTAGCTGCAAAGTAACTTCCCTCTCCGTACTTGATGCCAATCTTTCCGGACACACGCCAGTCGAAGTTCTGTCTACAGATGGCATCCACTGCATCAGGACTCGTTCGGTGAAACAAGCGCTTTTCACAAAGGATGTCGCTGGCCTATATCTATGGGCTTTTCTGCACTGCCAAGGCCACCATGCGATCTTTGTTCCTTTAATCAAATTACATGAAAATAAACCTTCATACAGCATTTAAAATCGTCGTTCCTACGATTTGATAGCAGAGAAACCACAGTAACTGAAAACAATCAGGATTGAAAAACCACACCAAACATACAGCAAAGACGACAAAGTCGTGGCAAATGAATTTTCTTTTCAAATGTTGGCCAAAATGCAAATAAACAAATCCAGTCATTTATTTCTAAGGCAGATGATTTTAATCCAGCTGAATTTATGCCACTAAACCATCCTATCTCTGAGCAGTTTCATTTTCGAACAGTAACTGCTAATGAAGTTCAAGCTATTTTGATGTCCATTCCATCCAACAAATCTCCTGGTTATGACAAGATACCTATCAAAGTTTACAAAGATTGTTTTTCTTCCATCAGTTACTGATGTCATTAACATATCGCTTTCAAGCAGCGTTTTCCCCATAGCATAGAAAATAGCAGAGGTTGTTCCAATTCCCAAGGCTGACGACTATGAATCAGCAAACAGTAATCGCCCAATATCACTACTACCTGTCCTATCGAAAGTATGTGAACGAGTAGTACATAAACAAGTGGACTCTTATTTGACTTTCAAGGATCGTCTGGCAACTACACAAAGTGGTAATAAGAAACATCATTCTGCTGAAACATCAATCATCCACTCGACTTTATTCTAAACGCTATGGATAATAAGCAACTTACTGCCTCTGTCTTTTTAGACATGAGCAAAGCTTTCGATAGTCTCAACCATGATCTACTAATAAAGAAACTAAGGCATATAGGTTTATCCTGCCAGGCGATTCTGTGGTTCTAGAGCTATCTTTCATCCAAATATCAAAAAGTACGTATTAATTCAAGTCTGTCTGACTTTCCACCCGTCACGACTGGAGTACCACAAGGATCCATCTTGGGACCCCTGCTTTTTAGTGTATATGTTAATGATCTTCCTTAATCATTAAAGAAATGTGAAGTAGACTCTTATGTACACGACACAAAAATGTACCTGTCTTTTAATGTTAAAGATAAGGACTTATCGATCACGGTCCTGCAACAAGACTTAACCTCGATACGTAATTGGTGTTTAAACAACTCAAAGCTAATTAACCCTGATAAGACTAAACTGATCGACTTCGGAACAAAGCAGATGCTGTCTCGCTTAGACGATTTCAGAGTTATCGCTTCTTGGCAAGGAGCTGACTCCATGTGACTCTGTGCGTGATCTTGGAGTTTATGTGGATTCTCAATTATCCTATGACGAACATATTTCAAAAACAGTGTCTTCCTGCGTATCTCGTCTTTGTCAAATAAATAGAGTTAAACACGTTTTCGATCAAAGGACACTCAAACTTGTAATTAATGCATTAGTATTTAGTAGGTTATTTTATTGTTCTTCTGTTTGGTCTAATACCGCTAAGAAGAATGTGAACAAATCACAACTAGTATAAAAGTTTGCTGCGCGTATTGTTGCTAACAAGCGCAAGTACGATCATGTTACACCTATACTTAAATCATTAAATTGGTTAACCGTCAGAAACCAATTATATTTTAGAGATGCTGTTTTAGCTTTCAAATGCATGTCGGAACTAGCCCCTGCGTACCTTAGTGATAAATTAACTAGACATAGTACTATTAGTAGCCGGAAGACCAGAAATTCGCAGATGCTAAATATCCCTTTATTTAGGTCTGCTACTGGGCAGAAAACTTTCCACTATAGGGCAGTGAACATTTGGAACAATTTAAACAATAATTTTAAGTTATGCATTAAGTGACGTGTTTAGACCAATCGTGCGCGAGCGAAAAGATTTGATGGATTATAAAGGAAGATATTTCACAGCTAAGATACGAAACGCTCAGCTGTCGGGAACTTCAAGTGACGAGTTCTATGTAAGCTTTTTTGTTTTTATTACCTTGAATATTTTTCCCACAAGGACAGATTTTCCACTCGCTCAAAACTGTCAATGACTTTGTCTTCTTTCATTGTTTTCCTCCACTTCTTTAAATTCACTGGAAATTGGTTGTACCTTGACGCGATTGTAGTTTGCATCAGACGCCTCTGACGACCAGTGATGCGGTATTCTGTCGTCTTTGCTGATACTGGGAACTACTGGATACTTCCTGAGGGTGGTTACACCACGAAAAGATCTTGAAGCAAATGGATTTAATCACCATAAAGCTGTGATACATACTGATTGCGATTATATACTTGTGTCGCAGCCCATTACCACAACTGAATAATCCCCAGGGGTCACGGAGAAACGTGAAACCCAAATGCAAAGGAAGTTCTAGTCGCTACGGCAACCTATAATCTAATCTCTAATCGCTACGGCACCTATAATCATCAACTGGTGTGAGGTGTGACCCATCGCTCTCATAGCAAAACAAATTCAGCAACATGCAAAATACAACAATAGTTATTAAGAAAATATAATAGGAAAAGACAAAAAATGACAATTAAAAATACCAAAACCAAAAAACAGAACAATATAAACAAAAAAAGTAAATAATAAAAGTCAAGGAGATCATTGACATGGTGTGGAGAGAAGAAAGAACGGCAGGGAAATGGAGGAAAGGATTGATAGTTAAGCTGCCGAAAAAGTATGAAAGAATGTAACAATCCACGGTAAGGAAAAAGATGGCGACTGGTACATTTACCTACAATGCTTTGCGCACGAAAACTCTAAAAGAGCGTATAAAAATACGAAGGAAACTTGTAAGTCATTCAAACTCGACAAGAGCAATGCTGTTAGTATAGGAACGACTGCTTTTAAACCATATCTTCCTATATGCCCAGTGGGCTTAGTTTGGTTCGCAAGGTATTGTGGTAAAATGTACCGCCGCCATCTTTTTTCTTATGGTGGATTGGCGCGGACTCCCCGCGTTGCTTGTAGTCGTCAGCAAGGTGATGGGGAAAACTGTGATTGAAAGGACTAGAAGCGGAGTCGATTCAAAACTCAAGAGGTAGCAGGCTGGGTTCAAAAGACGGAACTAATGAACAAACGCTTCCACTTCATTGTACCTCTACTTCGTGTACTTTGAAAAAGCATTCGAATCAGTCCATAGAGACGGCCTTTGGTTGATTTTGCAAAGCTATGGTATAAGCAAGGTGATCAACATGATGAAGGCACTCTGCAACGACTTTGAGTGCGTTGTAGTGGATGAAGAGAATACAAGAGAATGGTTTAAGCTCAGGACAGGCGTGAAACGGAGCTACAATATGTCAAGTCGACTGCTGCTGCTGGTCGTTGACTGGGTGATGAGGAAGACGTTACAACAGAATCCGTAAGGCCGGAATAAGATGGACGCTCACTACAAAGCTTGAAGGTCTTAATTTGGCAGATGATATTGCCCTAGTATCTTAGAAGCAAGCAGCACATATATATAGACAAAGACTGATAAGCTGGCCCACGAGGCAGGAAAGGCGGGATTGAAAGTCAATGTAGAGAAATGCAGTAGGCACTAATAAATTCTCGAATAAATGATGCGGTGGAAGTGAATGGGCAAGGGATAGAGTACGTCGACAAATTTGGAAGGTGGAGGCACACAAGACATCAACAGTAAAGTAGTCTAAGCTAGAAGAGTATTTATGAGTTTGAGGAAGATCTGGAGCTGGAGCACTAACAGCATCAGCCGACGAACAAAATAAGGCTATGCAAGACTTTGGTTAAACTAGCCTTGATGTATGGTTCCAAGACATGAACGATGAACAAAAATGACGAACATGAGATCGACATCTTTCCAGCCAGATGCTTTAGACGGATACTAAGATACGCTGGTAGGACAGAATCAAAGAAGTACTACCGATAGTCGAGATGGAAACCTCAGCGAGGATGTCAGAAGGCTGAGGAGAAGACAGCATTAAGTTCATTGGACACATTATGCGAAAAGGATATGAAAAAGATTGTAGGACTTCAATGACGTTGGTGCCAGAAGGGCGCGGGAGGCGGCGAACACTTAGGAAAAAAACGCCGAACAGGAGTTAAGGAGAGAGCAACGGCCGACAATTCAGACAACATTTAACAAGACCTAGCTGGATCAAGATTCTCCAACACAAACCTCCCTTTTGGTCAATATAATTAGGAATCTTTAAATCTTCCTTACCTGTATTGCTCTGAAATGCGTTTTCTACGCATTTTACTTGTGTACCTCGTGCTGTGAAAATATCTTCCGAGAGCCATCTTCAGGGCCGGGTTGTTCAAAGCCAGATTAAGCTAACCCAGGGTTAGCGAGAATTTTGATTTCAATTTTGTAACTTTTTGGTTAGGTAATCTGTTTATATTGTTTGCTCTTCAGTTTTGAGCTGTAGTAATCTCAAACTTCATCAAACGTAAGAGGTTAGAAACATTTGTAAACAAGAAAAAATAATGCCTCAGTTAACGTTTAATCCTGGGTTAACGTTAACCGGTTTTTGAACAACCCGGCCCTGTTGCATTTGTTCCCGTTTCTCGTTCTGGACGAAAGCGAACGTCATCCTTTGAAGTGTGAAAGTCTGGAACAATTCTGGAATCTTGCGAAGTTCAGTTGCTGGCTGGCAACCCATTTGTCTGACTGCTCAGCTCAGGATTAATTATTTCTTTAATGCTTAAAAGCCGCATGTTAGGTACCTGTCCTTCGAAATTCCTCATCCTGTGTCTCATTCTTCTTCCCCTTTGTTCTGCCTCCGAACGTACAGTTGCGTGAATCAGGTTTAAATGTGTGCAGTGCTCCTGGAATCCTGAGAAGTTAAGGCATTGCCTGATTTGTTTGAACACATCATTTCTGTAGGACATGCTAGAAGCAAACCTGTTTTTGTTTTGTCGTGACAATGGTTGAATTTGGATTGACAGTGGAGGTGGAACAACTTCCCTGAAGATCTAGAGAGCATGGATCTGGAGGTATAGATGAAACGTCCCCTTTACTTGAAGTTAAAAATTCAGAAATTGTCGTGGAACCCGGTGATACCAGATCTGAGCGTGATGTACGTTTTGTCTTTTCTCATTTCTTGCAGACTTTCTGTCGAGACGGATGCAATATATTACAAAGCACAAACAAAATCAATTCAAACCCTAAATGACAGTCACTTAAGTTAAATATTTCTAGAATTTTCTTGTTATGCGGATCTAAGAGATCGTGTGACAAGGAGCATTCACAAGCTGTCCATGAAACCAGCGATGGACAGATGTGAAGATACGGACATGCATTGCGTTCGCATTTATCCGCTGGATTCGAATAGAGAAGGCAGACCTGGGGCAGGCTATAAGCCACAATATTTCTGATAATTTCGTCTGGAAATTTTTCAAGTCCAGCTTCTATCATGTTCCTTTGATTGCTTTTCTCGCGGAAGCTGTGGGAGCGACCACATTCCTCTTCACAGTTTCCTTCGATGAAGCGTTTGCCAATATGCCATAGTGCACAATATTTCTCTGCACGATGACACGAACCTGTATAAAGGCACTGACAACAAAGTTTCCATCGTAAATCAATTAGACTTCCAGTTGTTTTTCCATCCCAGTCTTTCAACAAGACAACACGTCGTTCACCTTGGGTTTGTAACCAATTCTGTACCTCAAGCTTTGTCTGTGCGGCCTGTACGCTTGGCAAGGCTTGTTCTTCAATATCGCAAATGTAGTTGAACAGCCTTACTTTGTCATCATTTAGCGCCATTTTGAAACCCCGAAGTGCAGCAGTGAAGCCTAAACATAAATCGACAAATGAATCGAAATTCTTCTGAGACTAGTTGCTTGTTCTCGACAGTTATAAAACAAATCAGACAGGGAGCCGATTAGCTATCATCTTACAGCTGGCAATACAAACCATTGTCGATGGGAATGGAGTTACAGAATTTAACGGCCGGGAATACCATGGAACGAACTGTTAGTTAATCTCTACGTATCCGTCCAGAAGTATCAGCTTAAGCCTGGTTCACACTTGTGCGATAAGCATAACACAAGCGACATAAGCATAAGCATAAGCACAAGGAAAAAGGAACATGTTCCTGTTTTCTTGTTCTTATGCTTGCGCTTATGTCGCTTGTGTTATGCTTATCGCACAAGTATGAACCAGGCTTTATAGTTCCTGTGGTCAGTCAGTGCGTTCAGAAATTCCCAGAAATCATTTCGCGGTTGACCTATCCAGCTCTCGGCGGAGTCAAGTGACGAAAATCTATCCAGTAAAGAGTAGTCACTATTCTTGGGTTGCACATGACGTCATCATTTTCTAAAAGCCAAATCTTAAGAGCCACCAAAGTTATTATCTTCAAATACAAAATATAGACGGCACAATGATCCCAACGGCGGATGCGACCAAAATGAAATAAAACAGACTAAAGAACTAAATTATTTTAAACAAAATTGCTCTATATTTCGGTTTGCAATACAAACCTTTCCCAGGGGCTGAGTAGAAAAAAAAAGTGAGAAGAAAACCGTTACAAATAAAAATTTAAGTAAAAATACGTGACAATGATTGGTAGGCTATGAGTAAATAAGTGTCAGATGTGTCACTGGCGTGTTTCATCTCTTCTGTTTATGCCAAACGTATGTAATGTTTTGGCTTTGTTTATTAAATGAGCCTCCCGAGCCTTTTTGTACTGAGTCACGTTTGCTACGTATGAGTTCAATCGGGATGAGGCGGACGTCGTTAATAGAATGGCCAGCTTGGTTAAAGAGTAATGATACTGGTGTTGTTGTGCTGAGTTGTTGGTGATTCAGGATAGAACGTCGGTGTTCCCCCAAAGCGTTCACTGAGTTGACGCTTGGTCTCTCCGATGTATTGAAGGTGGCACTTTTTACATTCTATACTTTTTTGGCGACTATACCTGATAGAATGTAAAAAGTGCCACCATCAATACATCGGAGAGACAATGAAGCGTACCATAACTATGTATTTGATAATTTGCTGAAAAGATAAAAAAAAA
>CM042748.1:20046146-20068646 GCA_022496165.2 Catalaphyllia jardinei
TGCAAAGTTAAACCAGAATTGATCGAGTGATCGACTGAATTTCGCCCCCATAACAATACTGCTGAGTGCCGCCAATGAATCGGCACTCAGAACGTAAAACTGTCAGTTGGAAGAAAGCTGTCGTTCCATCACGGAAAATAGAGCGAACATCTGGAACTTACTTTGACTATCTTGGCGACTGATTGTCTGAACTGATAAAGGAAACACATAAGCACCTTTCCTAATACTACTTTGACTTCTTAAAAGGCCTTCGCTAAAAATGACAACTACCCTGTGTCTACAGTTCCTAAGAAAGATATCATTATCCTGCTTACCTACTTAGCTGCAAAGTTAACCGGAATGGATATATCAAGTGATTGAGTGAAATTCGCACGCATGGCTCTGTTCTGTTATTAACAAGGAATTGTTCATAACATTGTCAAAGTAGTATACGGATCTATTGTACGGATCCACTCGGCTATCGCCAGCTACTTTAATAATGTCATGACGAAATTCATGATCAATAAGAGTGCAGGCATATGAAAAGCTGACGTCAATTAACTCGCTCTTTCTGGTCAGCACCAAGAATCGCGAGGGTCCCATACCGGAAGTCAATAGTTCACGGACTTTCCATCAGTCTGCGCACGCTCAAAGTCAAGTCTCATAATCTAATCGGCTGAGAATACAAAACGATTACCCTGCGCATGCGCAGAAAATTAGAACTTCCCAGAGGTCGCGATTCTTGGTGCTGATCATGACCATGCAAAAGGAGCGCAGCTTCTGAGGATGAGAACGAGTCAAAAGAGCGTTAGTCCTTCGTTAGTCTTCTCAGGAATTTCATTATCCTTTTGGATCAATTGAAATATTTCGCCAAAAGTTAGAAAAAACGAAGAAACCTCGCCATTTCGTAGACGACTGACAGCCACTGCACTCCAATGGCTGATAGTGTACGAGTAGCGCCTTGTTTTCATCAATTGTTTTCATGTTTTGGATAAGAGATTAATCGAATTTTTCCGCGGTTTGAAAATTAGCGGAAAAATATTCTCTCGTCGGTATGAACTATCAAGGGACTCTCGGGAGAGTATATTAGGAGCGGTTGTATGCAAATTCATCCTCTTGGTGTTCTCTGGAGGCGACTCGCTTTTATTTTTATTTTTATTTATTTATTTATCTATCTATCTATCTATCTATCTATCTATCTATCTATCTATCTATCTATCTATCTATCTATTTAATTATTTATTTATTTTATATATATATATGTTACTAGTTGCTCCAATTACTGGCGCTTTTCTTCTTTTGTGTGGAAGGCATAATATGCTATTTATTATTATTAAAATATTTCATCGGGGCCTTTTTGCGCCCGTCTAGATTCGGTCTTTGTGTGACCAGAGCTTTTAGGTGTGATTTTTCTTCTAGTGAGACCATCTGTGCCCAAGAAAGTTAGGGGTGACTTTTTCACCCAAGTGGGACCATCTATGTCCGAGAGATTTAGGGGAGATGTTTTTCACCCAAGTGGGACTATCTGTGCCCGAGATATTTAGGGATGATTTTTTCACCCCAGTGGGACTATCTGTGCCCGAGATATTTAAGAGTGACTTTTTTCACCCAAGTGGGACCCTTTCTGCCTGAGGTATATTTAGGCCATTCTTTTTTCACTTCTTTGGGGCTTTCTGGGTCCCGAGATATTTATAGGGGTGCTTTTTATTACCCATGTGGAATGGGTCATCTGTGCCCGAAGTTTTGATAGGGGTGATCACACCCAGTAGTTTGGGACCATCTGTGCCCAGAACGTACTATTTTACTTGGAAGCACCGTTTTTTGCGGAAAGGTTTTTTTTTACTAGCCTTTCTAATTCCTCGAGCTTGTTGTTTGGCCTCGTTTTCTCGTTGCTTTTGTTTTGTTTGTTTGTTTTCTTTGTTTGTCTTTGTTTCTATATTTTAACTTGATTGGTCGTTTTTTGTTGTTTCTCGGTTTTCTTAATTTCCCTTTTTCAGATGTGTTCCAGTCAGAGATGTGGTGCGAATTCCTTATCGCTTTCCCTGATCATCTGCAGCTATTGGTTAGCCGCGTCCAGGAAACAGTGCTTGCATCGAAAGCGGAAGGCACCATTCGTACTTATTTGGCTGGTTTTAAAACGCTGGAAGCTTTGGGCTTTGTCCAACTGTTTTCGCCACATGCCTGCCAATTCCTTCCACGTTGCGGCCTACTTACAGTTCCTGATTTTTGAAGCAAATTCTCCTCCTGTACTTAATGCTGTTTACAGTATCGACTGGGCTCAACGCTTGGCAGGTCTGCCGAAGGTCTCTGATCATCCTATCGTTTCTTCCATGGTTAGTGCGTCCCAAAGAATTCTGGGCAAACCCAAGGCAAAGAAAGAACCCATCACCAGTGAAATGTTGAAAGCGCTTGTAACTTCCAAGATTTCGGATAAGTCACCTTCTTTGTCGGACTTGAGGACAATGGCCTTATGTCTCCTTGGTTATGCTGGCTTTTTTCGTTTCAGCGAGTTATGCTCCATAAGAGCTTGTGACATTAAATTTTTTCCTACTTATGTATCTGTACTTTTAGAATCGTCCAAGACAGACCAATTTCGTGACGGGGCGTGGGTTGCAATCGCGCGATCCAATCAAGATACTTGCCCCGTTAAGGCGCTGGAGCAATACATTGCTGCTGCAGAAATTGATCTTGGTGAGCCGTTGTTTCGAGCTTTATCGTCCTCTACAGCCACATCCAAAGTCCGGCGTCAAGGATTGAGCTACAGCAGAGCTCGGGAGATCGTTAAGGACGCTTTTAAGGACATAACAGACGTGTCCTGTATAAGTCTTCACAGTCTCAGGGCTGGAGGAGCCACCGCTGCTGCTAATGCAGGCATCAATGATAGACTTTTTAAGAGGCATGGTCGTTGGTTGAGTGAAAATGCTAAAGATGGTTATGTTAAAGACAATTTTCAATCCTTACTGTCTGTCTCGAAGTCATTAGGAATTTGATAAGACCGAGCCCAGCAGGTCGGACAGCATCATCCATGGGGCTGGGTTTTTTTCCTCTCTGTTACCGCAACGAGCGCGGTGAGGTTTTTTCAACCCATGGATGCTCGTTGGTTCTGTCCTAGTACAGTTTTTTTTCCTTCCTTGTTGTTGTTATTGTTGAATCACCCCTTTTTTATCTCTATTGTCAGTCAGTCTACCAATAAACTGTGCGGCCTCCAGTGAGCGCACGTTAGCAATTTTCGTGTTTATGTTTTTTGGTTCATTTGTTTTTTGGGCACGGGTGAAATATACCTAAGGGAATTTAGACGAGAGTTCTGATTTCTTGGCCCACCAGGCCGGAGCTTGATATTCTGGTTTTTGTAGCATTAAGCAACTAGAGTATTTTTACTCCCTCCTGGATGGGATGCTAGTCCATCACAGGGTTACCCCCAGCATTAAGGACGGTGCCTACTTTTGTTAGTGCGTACCCGTTCTGCGCATCACGCAAGCCATGGTTTAAGCGAGCGCACGCTGGGGTTGGCATTGACGCAATCAACTACGCCACCAAGTACACCACTAAAATTAAAGCAAAATTTTCCTACTATGACCAAATCAATTTTAATGAACCTTTACTTAAACTAGGAACACCAGAATAGCAGCATATCACTAACCACTAACTGTTTGCGTCTTCCAGCTGAAAACCTAGCTGTTATGTTTCAAAAATTACACTGAAATCCAACTGTAAACATGTACCTGCAGATGGGGTAGTGCGCGAGCAAAAACGCAAATGTCTTACTGGGGAGGTAACAGGAAAAAGTGTAACAGGCACCGTAAAAGTTTTCAAAAAACATCAATAACTTTAAAAAACGCGTGGTTACCCCTACATCTTATGTTGTGAAATGGAAGTGGCAAGCCTACTCAACATGTGATTAGTTTCTGGTTGTGAGCAAAAGGTATTCAGAGTACTGTATTTTAGCCGAACCAGAGGAAGGCTGTCAGAGACGCTAAAAGCACCTTTGCAACGATTTTGTTAGTAAAATTGTACCAAAAATAATTTTTGTTACCATTTGCCATGTAGTTTAAAGATCTTTTAAAATATGTTTGCCTTACTGTCTGTAAAGGCGAATTCGAAGGACATCTTTGAGGAAATATCCTTTCCCTCTTTTTTAGAAAAATGCTGATTGTTTATTTGAGTTTGTCATTGTTTGTTTGCTTTGGTCCTGAAAAGCCCCGATGGCGAGTGGCCAATTACATATACATACATACATATACATGTCAGCATTTTTGCCGAGATCCAAGGCTAATTATCTCGAAAATATGCGTGGCTACCCCTATTATTCCTTGTGGATTCCAATAGCCCTTGTAAAGATCTACTTTTTCCGCGTGGTCCTTACCTGGCGTAAAAACCTTTTATTTAGTAGGCACCGTCCTTAAATTCGCCGGTACTCATTTGTACACCCGGGTGAAGAGAGGCACTGTCAGAGTTAATTAAGTCGTCTTTCCCAAGTACACAACACAATGTAACCGGCCAGGGCTCGAACCAGGACCGCTCGAACCGTAGTGGAGAGCCCAAACCATGAGGCAACCGCACCCCTAGGGTCGATTTCCGCCGATTCTCTCGTGTCTTGTCTACGTTCCTCATCAAACAGCGGCTGGTAATCCAGCCTACCGCGCCCCTCGTATCAAGGCTTTACCATTATTTCCTTAATTCTTACTGCCTGACGATATATGTAGTTTGTATATCGAAACTGCGAGGAGAGATTACAAAGTTATCGGCGGTTCAATTATTTTATCAAAACACTTTGAAAAGAAACAGAAATAACAGATTCTTTACAGTTGTCCTGTGTAAACCAAGAGTGTGACAAGAAAAATAACAGACTGAACTAATATGAAATTGACGAATTACAGCAAATAAATCGGTGTCTATCCACCATAAGGGTCAGTAACAGTCCACTGATTCCAATGCTTAACAATAAAAACAAAGAAGCAATTTATAGTTCTCTGTTTATAATGTAGAGGACCCTGCGCGCGCTCTGATTGCTCTAACACCTACGTTTTTTCAGAGCATAGAACACAGAAAATGCGTGTTTTATTGTTTTTTCAATCTGTGTGCTTTGTTTTTATTCCGGCGTATAAAAACTCTATCATAGGGCAAATGAGGAAGCCTTAGCCGTGTATTACACAATGACAAAACACGGCGGACATTTCAGAACACTCGAGAAATGTAGAAACCACTCGCCTGGGGCACGTGTTTTCTACAATTCCCTCGTGTTTTATCACAGTTTAGAAAACAGTCCTAAAAAAGCACGCGCGCTGATTTGTTAAAAATCGTGTTTGTATAAAGGCGGCGAAATACGAGATACAAAAACCCTCAACTTGTCGCGCAACATTGTTTCGTTGCAAGTATTCGTTGATGTTTCCCGTTTTTCACCTTGCGTGATCAACTTGACCCGCAACAAAAACATTTGTTGCGGGTTGAAGAAATGCGGCGCGCTGATTGGTTGATTTGCAGGGCACGAGCAAATTTGTTGCGCGACAAGTTGTGAGTTTGATGAAAAACGAGCAACAAAGACAAAATTTGTTGCTCAAAGTAGACCCGCGCTCTACTTTTCGCAACAACTTTCTTCAACCCGCAACAAATGTTTTTGTTGCGCGACAAGTTGATCACACAAGGTGAAAAACGGGAAACATCGACGAAAACTTGCAACGAAACAATGTTGCTCGACAAGTTGAGGGTCTTTGTATCTCGTATTTCGCGCGCTGTTGACGTAGTGATGACGCGAACAAAGAGAGTTTACATTTTGATAATCAAAGTTAACAAGTTGTTTTCCTTTTTCTCGTCGCGGTGTTTTCTAAAGAAATACAAAACATGTACTGGGAGAACTCGAAAAAGCCGTGGAAACACTCGCCTGCGGTTCGTGTTCCCACAGCATTTCTCGTTCTCCCAAACTTCTACTCGTGTTTATATAACTCGATACAAACACGGTACATGTTTTCTATTTCTTAAATAATACACGGCTTAGGCTTCTGTATTTGTTACGTAAACAGTTTGTTTGGGGATTTTCTGAAGCGTCTTTCATCAATACCCATCTCTACGTTTCCACTACATTAGCAAAGGAATCGTGTTGTATCTCATCACTACTTGATTAAAGCCTTGATTTATTTCCAGACGTCGCTTCGCTCTTTTTCTAAAAAACAACACGGTAGACACCAGTAGTCTTTTCTTTTCCAGGGTTTTAGGAGGTTCATACACCACCTGGTTACTGAAAGAATTTTCACCGCAAAGTATTTCAACTATTGTAGTGGTGAAATGTTTGTCGTCCCTTGTTCAACAATTTCATTTCAAAAGGATGATGTATTTTAACAGCATGATCTTTTGTTTAGCATAAAAATTCTGTACAATTGGAATAGGAAATATTTTTACACATATTTCTCAGTTCAGAAGTTCAGGTGTAAAAATTGTTGATAGCCTATCTGGCTGAGCCAAGCACTTCTCTTTTATAATACCAGTCAAAGCGGGTTGGTCGACTCAACAGGCCTTCCCTGTTCTCAGAGTAAAAACCCTGAACGCGATACTGAATGCCTTGTAGCAAAGCTTGCTGGCTTCGACCACTGTAACAATGACACACTAGCAGCTTTGTCTGCCAGGTAAATTTCTTGCTATAAAATGCCATTAGTAAGGTATTGAAAACCGTCGTACAGTTTTGTGGTTAGCGAGTGCATGCTGGTTTCCACCAGCTCATTGATGAAAACGTCCAGCTGCTCCTCTGTCAAGTTCATGTGGAATCTTTCTCTCATGGCGCGCACTGTAGACGAACCGCGGTTAAAGCAAGGAAGCTGTGAACCTGAGCAAAATGAAGCAAAATAAATTTAGTATTTCATTACTCAAAGATATTCATTTAGTAGTAATAGAGCAACGCTTGCGGGAAGCCCTTACTGTTGGAACAAACGAACTGACGTTAATTTTTTTCCCACCAATCTTAGGCTAAAAATCTAACGAAAAAATAGAACTTAAAAGAATTAACAGCAATGAACATTTATAACAAATAGCAACTGCATTACGAACCTCTCGAGACTCATTACTGTTCACTATCTTCACTAGACATTACAACTTTTCTAAATTTACAGAAGGTCGGTCAACCACTTGACGTAATAAAAAATACCCCCAAAAAATGATTCGAGTAAAGTCGCTGCTTAAGAATCCTCTTCTTGACGGGGCCGGACATTTCCTAAATAGATTGATACATGTGTGCCTTCTCTACACGCTGCATCTAGCAATCTGTCCAGAGCGAACTATATACTGACTAGTCACACACTTCTATCACTTGCCCCTGTACCTGTCTGCATGATCTCAACCAGCTGTAGACACTTGTCCATGTTTTTACGTGCGGCCAGAAAGCCCTGAAGCATCAGTATCTTGAAGTAGTTGTACATGTCGCTATCGATTCCACCCATAACCTTCAATTCAAACGTGAAAACACGCATGAGGTAATGCAAAATACTTAAAACACCACGACAAGAAAAGCAACGAACAAACAAATTTACCTCCACAAATTCGTGAGTGAGCTTAAAGGGCGAACTCTCGAAACCTAAGTTTCGGGGTGAGCACGAGAGGATAAATCCAAAGTCGATGTGTATAATGTGACCTTCTCCGTCCAGTAAAATGTTGCCATTATGTCTAAAATAAGAACAAAACCGCCCTTTAGTGTAACAAGTCTTTCTTCTTTATATGAATACATTTTACAACAATATAGAGGCTGAAATTTACAAAATTTAAAGGATATGTTTGTGTTGAAAATTTGTAAATACAATACAATTATATGTTCATTAACGAAATCGTATAAAACATTCTTCTTTCCCTAAATGGTAAAACCAGTCAAAAAAACAACAAGAACCCCACTAGCTGTTCGTTCGATCTAATAACATGTCTACAAGGAGTCGTGTGTCATATCAGGATTTATAATATTGCGTGCAGTCTGGATCCAAAATTACTACAACACCGTCAAAAATAATCTAAGAATATTTACAGGAGTACTTTCAGCCTAAAATCGGCAGAAAAATAAGAAAATTCAGCGAGGGCCGGAAAACAATATTCCTATATAAAAAAAATGTAAACTATTTGTGCTAAGCTCAGCATGTTGACTTGGAGTAAATGTACCACTCATGTCTAGCAGACAAGACACACCTGTCTTTGACTTGCATAAAGTAACAGACCAGGCAGTACGCGGCACAGCTCTGGACAAAATTCCGTTGAGCGTTCAGAAAATCTTCCGAGTTCACGTCCCCATGTTCCTGCGAAAGAGAAAAATAAATTTATTAGAAGAGACAGGAAAATGTCCCAGCGGAAAAAAGAGAGGGCTAAAAACAAGTTATTGTAAAATGTTGGGAGGAGTGTAGCACGCCACCGGGAGACATTTGTAAAAATTGACGTCCAAATATCAAGTATGTTAGATTCATTAATAATCGTTACAAGGTTTCCAATCCTGATGATGGCTCACTAAACTTTAAGCTGAGGCAAACCCACTCTTTCTTATGGCTTGGTTGTATGGGAAAGTGAGCTGGAGACGTTATGTTATGTCTTTACTCTTAAACACCAGGGTGATTAACTCCAAATTTCTCTTGAAAGTACAATACATTCTCAAGCAGACGCGTAACGAGACTGAGTAAACTATAGAGCAAACATGAAAGAAGGGTATTACAGGGAAGCGAGAATTTAAATTTTGACCTTGGGACAGAAAGGGTTGATAGTCCTCAAGTACTTGTACCTTGATGAAGTAATTCATGAGAGACATTTGACTGTTTTTCTTGATCTGATGAAGAGAGACGGCGTTTACCACAGGTTCAATAAGCCCACTATCACTCGACGTCACCACCACAGCATATCTGATATCAAGAAAAGATTTTACCAACTTTCTTCCTGTGTTACATAAACCATTCTTGAGTCGGTTGTCACGCGAGCCTTGTAAGAGTAACGTAAAGCAACACGAGCTTGCACGTGACAAGTGAACGGATCAACATGACACGAGCGTGGGGCAAAAAAACAGTCTGAGTCCCCTACAGGATTAGAACCATGACTTTCCGAACACCGGCCGGGTGCTCTAACCACTGAGCTATGAGAACTCATGGAGAGCAAGGTCATTTACTAACTGAGTTCATATGTGACAGGTGTCCAGCATACTGCTAGGATCAGCACTGTCGAAGTCATCGTGAGTAGTGATATGTGAATAAAGATGGTGAATCCTCCCGTTCCCGAGAGGATTTTTCCTTCGTCCCACACTAGTGTCCAGTTGATCAGTTCATTTTGCACATTTTCATTACCGAGCTTAAAATTCACCACTCTTATTCATTTAACACAAGGTTGGTTGAACAAGTCACGCCGGGATGCGTGGTTGTATTTTGACGGTTGAAAGTGAAAGCGATCATGACTTAAGTGAAAGTTTCAGAATTATACTTACGGTCTCAGACGAAGGGGAACCCTTTCCTGTCTCCAAATGGCCTGGAAGGAGAAAAAACCAAAACATACTAACGGGTGGGATCAAAATTATATCAGTCATTTCTTTTGCAAAAAACATTACCATTTTTAAATCTGCTCTTGTAAAAGGAGCCTTACTGTATGCAACTTAATAAAAAAACCCTTCATGTAGTTTGCAAATTCGGCGTATTTATTACCACGGTTGGTGGTAACGAACCAGAAATGTTTGACTATTAAAGGCTCTACTGGTAAAAAATAATCCAGCCGTACTGACCTGGAATTGTAGCAGCAGCTGGTAGGCAAGAAGTTCCTGACGAAGATCATCTCCACACTTCACGATCATCGGTAACAGTTGTGAACATAGCAGTCAAGAAAATTTACCTAAAATGATTCAATTCTATTGGCCAAAAAATTTATGAGTATGACATTGTTCATATGTGCATCTTTTTATTACCCTGGGTGCCAGAGGTTTATATTCTCCCATTTATTTGGATAACGGGACTCTGGAACCAAACGTCTCAGAAAGAGAATAACAATAGAATTCCATTCACTCTCACATTTCACCCTCACAACCACGCAGTTAAATCCATTATTCTAAAAACTTTAAATTACTTCAAAATGATCCCGAAAGTGGCAGAATCTTTTCGCAATCGCCATTAATTTCATGCAAACGCGACTAACTTTTTAGTCACAAGTGCTTTTCAAACGAGTGAACAACCCGGTACTTTTAAACGTGCACGCGCACGATGCAAATCATGTCCTTTCATTTGCAACGTTGAGAAATTGTCGGGACCCAAGCGATCCATTAAGATCACTGATCATTTCACCTGTACCTTAGCCAATGTCATCTACTGTATAACTTAGTGCACTCTTTGCAAAAAGTTATATATCGGCGAAACAGGTAGACGACTAGGCGACCGATTCCGAGAACATCTTCGCGACGTAGAGAAAGACGACAAAAACGCATCTAAACCGGTCGCTAGACACTTTAATCTGCCGAATCATTCTACGCAACATATGACAGTCTGTGGCCTCTCCCTACATCAAGGAAGCACAGAAAGCCGCAAAACTCTAGAACTGAAATTTATTTTTCAAATCGGCACTCTTAATCGTCACGGTATCAACGAACGCTTTTCATTCAACTAATTTATTGTTGTTTTTCAGGTTGCCAGGCACCAACCAATAGCGTACCTCCATATTTCTGTATATAAACCACACACAACCCACAATTCCTCGATTCGCTACGACGAGGAGGGCTAGCGCTCGAAACGTCAGCTTCCGAATCTCTTTACGGTGGCCAATTCACATTATCAACTCAGTTGATAAAACCAAATTATCTTTTTATCGTTTCAAACCAGAATCTAATTATTTCAGCATTTACTGAGCTGTTTGCGTGTCTGTGCCATTTCACTTCACTTTTTTTCTTTACAGAAAGCGTTCTCCATACAATTTTAAGCTACAACGTGTGGGTTTTTGTCTGTTTTCAGAGCGTTTGGTACGCAACGGAAGCAATTAACATGCCACAACCTAAAACAAGTGATCTTCACATCTGCTAAAATGTACACTACGTGATCAAAATCACGTGACTTAAAATGACGTGTTCTGATGTCATTAGAAAGGATATTCCAATTGGGCACATGACCATATGGTGAAGCTTCTCGAATCCTTGCTTCTTTTTCTTCCCATGGTTCCTTGAGGACAGCGGCTGAAATGAGTAAAAAAACTGTACTTTGTGAAGGACTAGAACTAGCCCTAGAAGCATCACAAATTGAAATGATCTTTTCACGTCCTACCTGAAGGATCTTCGGGGTCCCTTTTGAACAAGGCTTGGGGGGCACTAAGGGACTCCGAGAGTCTCCGTCTTATGTCCCCTGCAGCGACAAATGGGCCCTGAACAAGGTGACAGAAGCACATGTATTAGAGCGGGTATAAATTGGCTTGGCTTAGAATGAAAGACAGTGAACTTACATCCATCACATCTTGTTTTGATTTATCTTCAATCACAGTAGACCAGCATTCATCATCTGAATCTCCACCTGATACCTGACAACAGAGGGCACAACTGCTTGGTTTACAACATTTATTTTATGGCTATCTTTCGCGAGACAGTTGAGGTACACAATTATTGCAAACCGATGAAAAAAATATTAGCTTAGTAAGGCCAATAATAACAATAACGGATCACTCACTGTAAAATGCACACCATCAGAGCGGCAGTAAGTTGGTAAGTGCTCTTCTGACCTGCAAAACAAGTTAACACTGAAATTAATTCCAACAACAACAACAACAACAAATACAAAAACATTAAGTTGCACTCGCTTTCACAAACACATACATTTGATAGAGCTAATACTTAAATTAAACAGAGTACTGGCTGGGGCTAGGGGAGCAAGGCAGCCAATTAAGGTGTTCTATGTATAGGCAATCATACGGTTTCGAGTTCAATTTGAAATTAATTTGCACGAGTGAGTTTTCAAAAACCTGAAATTGCATGAGCCGCTTCGGCGAGTGCAATTTCGCTTTTTGAAAAACTCACAAGTGCAAATTAATTCCAAATTGAACGAGAAAAACCGTATGATTACTTATTAATAATATAAACATGAACATTTTGCGTGAAGGATGCTTTGAACTTTACGGACTCTGAACTCTCTTCTCAGTTTTGTGCGCGCGCCTAACCTCAGGTGAGTTAATCATCACGCAACCAGGAAAAAATTGCGCCATAATTGCGCCATCCAGGGCGCGCGCTTGATTTGAAAAGAAAAGATTTGATTGGCTATCTGTGAACTTCTTTGTTCATTAACCAATCAGAATGCTTGCTTTATTACCTTTTTTTGCATTCAATTACCTCTTTTCTGCACTGTGTTAGGGAAAAACTGCACTGATCTCAGCCAATCAGAATCGAGTAATTTTTTCATGTATATTATGAGGATAGATAAACGGAAATTAAGGTCAGGGCTAAAAACACAGAACACAAAACATCCAAAAAGCAGATCTAGATCTAAAACCGGAAAATTTAAAGTTAGCATGTAACATCTGTGCAGTCATGTTCTTGCGCACTTTTAAAACATTCCATATACTTGCCTTGTTTGCCGTAGTGTATGTTGGAACTGTTTGGATGGAAACGGATCGTCTCCATTTCCTGATGTGCATAAAACTTCTACATATATCATATAGGGAGCCTAAAACGCAATAAGAGGATTTACCAGTATATATTAATAAAAAATCTACTTTCCAGCCTTCTGGATCAACACACTGGTGCTCACACTTTTGGTTTCTATACCGCTCCCTAGATGAGTTGCTAGTCCATGGTACCCAACAGTTAATATACCAATACTGAGTTAACACCCACTGGCATTGACAGCAAGCTATCAAGAACACAACATGATGATCCTAGCCAAAGCTTCAATAATCCAGCATCCAGCATGCTAACCATTATGCCACTGGGACTCCGGTGATCTTAACTTTTTAATGCTACTGATGAATCCAATCGGTCAGAATAATAACTAGCACATGTGAAGTACTGACTGTGACAGCAGAACTAACACACACTATTAAACCAACTAACCTTATCTTTGGAGTTCAGAACAACTGCAGCAGTGTGCGGTATCCTCACAACATAATGGTCTCCAATTCCAGAATGCACTGGTAAGCTAACTTTGGCAGGTAAGTTCAGGTTTAGCAGTGACAGTTCCGCATATAATCTAGATGCTACACATGGGACAAAAGACAGAAACTGTAAAATAATGCCAATGCAATTTAATCCATTGCATATTGGTTTCCATGTGAAGTGAGGGCCATTTTTTTTTCTGAAGAGCTACTTATTGACTTACAAAACTGAGATGTTGCTTGGCAAGCGGTCATCCCCATTTGTGTATGTGATCTGCGGGTTGACCTCATAGCTTGGAACTTGCCTCATGGCCTGTTAACGTTTTCCCACTTTGGAACTCATCTTTGCGGATAATTCACCTACCTAGGTATCTTTGTGGATTCCTGGTTACGATGGGTTGCTAAGTTTTTGGCAAATCCTTGCAGATTCCTGCTCCCAGCCCTCCCCCTCTTCTGGTTCATGGCCATAGGTAAGAATAGGGTTAGAGTATGGGTAAGTAGTTTTCCACTGAACCCCTTTTAGTGTGACAGTGCCAGGTGACAGTTGCTAGCAGGGGTGGTTCCTGCTTGGAGGTTTGCCATAGATACCTTCCTGTTGTGCCTAACACACTCAGCTCCCCTTTCAACCGATAAGGTACCAGTTCCCAAGCTCATCTTTTGGTTTAATTTTAATTTTTGTGGAACTGTAATGGACCCTAGTTAAGTTTCATGAACTAGACATGGCTGGGGGAGGGACAGAGGGAAGGAGGCTTTTTCTATGCTCCAGTTCAGCTACATGTGCAACACAAGTATTTGCTCTTTGCCCTTAGGCAAGGCCTCTTGCAAAGCAACAAAGAACATGTTGTTAGCCACACAACATTTTTGGAAAGAAACTACTGATTTCAGAACCCTTATGGTACTGAGGAAATTTAACAATCATAAAATCACTGCTGACTAGACTAGTCTGTTTTACTACAACTGTTCATAGGAGTCTTAAGTTTTCTTCAGAAATAATACCCATATACCCTGAAATTAAAAATGTTGAGGGGACACAAAGTGAGGTGACCTTTTAGCTGCAATTTCAGACCTGTTATATCATTCACAACTTACTCTTCAGATCCTTGGTTGGCAGGGAAGTAAGTCTCTTGCCTACAGCAATCAGTGCACTCATGAATTCTCTTTGAGCTACAAGCCTTGGAGTCTGAAAATTACAGGTCTTTAACATTAGGTCAGGTGATCAACCTATATTGTAAGTTTCATAGGACCTATCTGTTTCTCCCAATAAAGCTACAGTGATAGAAAGAATTACCACCAAACTGATCGTCTTGGAGGTGCAATGAACTACATGTTGATAGAGATTAGTGTATTTGGACTCTGAACTGACAAGTTAGGGTTCAAGCCATGGACAAGGCCTCTGGGTTGTATTGTGTTGCCTCAAGCGCCAGCTACTTTTATTAGAAACCCCCCCCCCCCCCCAAAAAAAAAAAAAAAAAGATTCAAGAATCTGTTTTTTTAAAGACAATTGAATTTACGCTTAACATGTCAAGTTGAAAAAATTGAACGTGTTATTTCTGAAGGAAACTATAAACAATTATTGCTATCTAGTGTTATAGACAGATATGAACATATATAATGTTCCTTTAGTTACTCAAAAACAGACATGTAGCACTGTTAAAAATACATTTGCTGAAAGCTGTCAATGTAGACTACGACTTTTGCTGCAATCCTGTTTTGATTCTGTGCCTGAAACAGACCAAAAATCACACAATTTTTCTTGTGTCAGTTGCCCCCAAAATGCATCAGATCACATCTCCAGCCACTGCTCTCTGATGAATGTCAAGGAATAAAAATCGAAAAGATGACGTTTGATAGAACAACAGCATAGAATCCAATCCTGGGACAAGTAGAAATACTCCTAGTCACCTCATTCTATGGAAACTAAAGCTATAATTATATCCATTTTCCCAACTCATTAATAATTCATCAAGTTTAAACAAGGGAAATCATGATCGTGACAGTGTTTGGATATCTGATCTTAACTAGCATACTAGGTTTTTATGATTTTATTTCTCTGTTTTCTCTTGAGTTTTAGTGTCAACTGAGAAGACATATCAAACATGAAAGACTGTGTTTGACCACGTTACCAAACTTATGCCCACTCTCTTCTTGGTACTTGGAAATGTGGTTCAATGAAGTCTTTTGTGTTTGATATATTTCATGTATGCAATTAACCACTAGCCTGGCAAGCCCCCTTGAGGAAGTGGGTCATTGTTCACCAGTACTTTTAACATTCACACATATCACTGAATTTGCAACTACATAAACATATTTTCTTCATAGGCTTCTTCATAGCCTATGTTTGGCAAATAGGTGAAACAAGAGAGGGGTTACTAATAATCATACTCATCAATAGAAGTTTTGAAACTACTGTGTGGCACAGATATTTTGCAGGTTTTAATTTTGGGGAGTTTTGCAGGTTTTTTTCCATGATACGTGCAAAAATTTACTTCACAGGGGAAGTTATACAGACAACCAGTTATTTAAAATGTCTCTTTCATTCAGAAAAACCAGCAGGATCTGTGTCAGTGGTACTGTAGTTTTTCTGATTGATTGCCAGCGTAATCAGCCACACTAGGGCAAGATGCCATTGTACTTAATAGATAGCCTGCATTTACCATGTTTTACATCTCTTTTTATTTGCCGATTGCATGTAAAATACATGTATCTGTATTGTAATTCCAATTAAAAATTAACATGACTTCATGAAAATTGCAAAAATTAATACCCAGCAGGAAAACTAGTCTTTAATTTCAAAATTACTGCAAAAAATTAGTTACCACAAAATACAAAATCACCAATCACAAAATTAAAATCTCGCAAAAGTCTTGTGTCACACAGTTTGACAGAAAGAGTCCACAGGGTGCGACAAAAGTGCTGTCCAATAGCCTTGGGCTAGTGGAATGACTTGTTGGGCTAGCGTTTTCTTATCATAGCCGGCCCAATGGGCAAGCATCAATGGTTCCTCTTTCCCAAAATAAAATGAAATTTTACATCAAAAAGTGTGTAGCAGAAAGCTCCTCAGACCTTGGGGCTAGTAACCTCAAGTAACAGCTTGCCCAAAGGGCAACCTCATCTTTGCATTTTTGTCTCACCCTGGTCCATAATAGTCATTATCTGGGGCTAGTGCCGCTGTATCACTGACTTTGCTATATGAGATTCATTAACATGGCTTGACAAACAAGCTCCACTGTAGATAGTCTAACCTGGCAGCCACAGTCAGGAGATCGAGCCAGCTCAGTAAGTGCAGGACTGGATGCATTGGGGGATACGGCTGGTGAGTGTTTGGTGCAGCGACTGTCAAAAGCATGGCCATATCTCAGGTCCCCAGTTGGTGATGACTCATATTCATTGGCCTGAAACAGTATCAAATGTGAACACCCAGTGAAAACCTAATTTACATGCATGTAATGTATACTGTAACTGATCTGCAATTCAAAATTGACTTATCCCATTGACTTCCATTAGGGCCACCCCCATGGTTTGTTTGTTTAGTGTATTTGCTTCCCTCAAATATATTTTACTGAATCTTGTTCAGCTTCTACAGAGCTTCTGAGGAAAGGACTTAGTGGGCACTAAATTTACACACGTGAAAAACAATTAATCTCCAAATAATTGGCTTGTTTATGTTGTCTTTTTGATGTACAACTTTCATCTTTGTCTCACTGAGCTGTATTATTTCATTGTGCAGAGAAAACAATATATGTTTTCTTCTTTTTAAATTGGTTTATACTGTGTCTTGTTGTGTTCTTGTTGATATTTTTTAATATTTTGGCCATTCACTTATTGAACTTTAACTAAATGATGTCTTGAAACCTGATCTTGTGTCTGTTGTTAATGTGCACATGGTTTATTTTTGTCCTTTCGCTTGCTCTGAAATATTTCAAAAAAATGCCAGGGAATTAGGGTTGGGTCACGGACAGTTTGATGCAGGTGTCAATGGGTTAATATTGATCAGTGCCAGCCCCATCATACCTATGCTTGATTATGGCACCACAGCATTTTAAACTTTAAATTAAAAAAAAAATAATTAATCTGTCATGAGTTTTTGAGTATGAGAATGCTTTCAAACTCCTCTATGTCAATGCAGATATTGCTTTAAAGGTAGTACACTGTCAATATGCAGCGGTTGTAACATGGGGCTTTACATAATGACAAAAACAAACATACATGTAGCAAACGTGCCAGAGTCAAGTCCTCATTGTCAAAAAGGCTATGAGAACTGTAGTCAAAGATCTACAGTGTATATCACACATTCCACCTTAGTAGCACAATGTATATAATGTAGCCATTCTGACAACACACTATCATCTATTGTGACTGACAGACACTGACCAAATAAAATGGGGTGGTTTACAGGATTGTCTATGGATGCCACACAGTCGACAGTGGAAAAAACTAGGTGACCCATGCAGGGCTGTCATAAAACTTTGAGTCCCTGGCCTGTAGCCTAGTTCTCCACACCCACATAAACATACTAGTTACAGTGTACTTTGTGAATGAATTCTATCAAAAACAAGCAATTTCACCCATAGCATCAAGGGAAAATCTTATTAAGCATACTCAGGCATAACAAGTGTTATGGGCTACGGCACATACAATAAGGACAACCCTGCTCAAGCAGGAATGAGGATATGACTTGCCCTTGCCTTTCTTTTATCTGAACGTACTCTTTAAGAACACACCCACAAGCCCAGCCACTCACTATACATAACGGTATGATATAAAGTTTATACATGTGAATCAAGACCCTCACTGGTACACACAAAAGCATGATGGAAACTATCCACATTAGATTTTACCATAATAACCTGGATAGCGCAATAGTATGGGAAGCCGCCATTAGCCAAGAAACACGACTCCGACAAGAAAATGTTACAATAGTGGACATCGAGGGAAAAACTTCACACCAGAACAATATGGAACAACAGAGGATTAAAGTACACCAATCACAGTCCACCTTACATTTGTGATATAAACTGAACCACTTAATTAATCAGTCAACCTCATTGCTTTCTGAACACTTAAAATGTCGCGATCTACATTTCAAGTAACTTCATAGGAGACAAACAACACTTAATCCCTATTAACAAATCTTCGACCTTATAACGTTATTTTCCATTGCTTACTTGCATTAGGCGAGTAGAAGCTGCAATAGCTGCAGTGGCATCTGATTTTGATCTCTGGTGGGTTTTCTTTGTAGGAGAGGTTAATGTTGCACCTGAGGCTACTGGAGAGACAGGTGAAGGTAACGCATGAGACCCAACTACACCTGATGGACTTAAGGGTGACCTGTTAAGAAAATCAAGGAACATGTTATTGTTTTCAAAAGAATTTACTCTGTTTAATTAGCCATCCCTTACAGTTTGCTTATAAAACTAATATACATGTATAATCAATTACCCATTGACCTCTTTTGACAAGTAGTTATAGGACTGCAACAATAGACAGTTGATGTACTGATGTACATTACAATATAATCTGTGGCAAACTAATACAGTTGAACCCCACCTTACTGCCCCCCTGTTAATTATGGTCACTGTATTCTGGTTGGAACAAAAGCTCAGTCAGTTTTTTTATTGGAAAGAACCCCTTTGACATGGCCACCCGGTGAATACAAACATATTTTTGTGGCTTGTTGGTGACCAGATTAGCAGGGTTCCTTTGAGGTTAGAAAAATATCTCAGTAACACAACACAATAAAGAAAATGTGATATACCAGAAAGTGTAGAACTTCAATATAAAATAATATCTCGACTAATAACTGCAGCAACAAGTCCTCCCTAAAACGTATAGCATTTGATAGACTGCAAAGCAATTTAATATGAAAACAGAAATTATATTGACGAAAAGACTGCATTGCTTTGAAGTGCTTTGAAAACTCTTAGAAGTTTCAGATCAGTCATAATTAGAATTGAGTGTTGTTGATACATGTACATGTAGCTTGCCAAAAAGTTGTTACTTGGACTCTGTATCATATAATATGACATTACAACCATAGCATTGAGGTAAGTACAATTGTATCCCACTGTGGGAAGAATGTGTTATTGCGGCCCTACAATTTGGTTAATCACTTACTGAAAAGTACACTGTATGGACACAAGGTGAGCTACAATGCATGATGGAAAGAAAAGCTTTGTCCCTGTACCAGGGGGTTTCATTAAGTTTTGAAGTAGGAGGGATTTCATGGTATAGCAATTGGGCACCCCTATATATTGAAGGGCTGAAGGCCCGAGCCTCTAGGCAGGCCATTAGCCTCCTACGCAGACGTTCTTAGGCTTGTCACGTGTTCCTCCCCACGAACGTCTGCTCAACGGACCGGCCACTTCTGTTCACCGGCGGTTAGCCCTTGTTTCAAAAGAACCAATCCTCTGTTCTGTTAATGTTGACATCTCTGTTGTTTGCCAGGCTGTGTGCCATGTGCTTATGCATTAGTTAGGCTCATCTATATTGCATGATATGTGGAAAATAAGAATTTTTCCGTGAAATGTTACTTACCTGCATTTAATATTGTGGCGCTGGGCCCGTTTGTTTCATTAGAACTATTTGTAAGTAGAGCGTATGTTACTTCTTATCACGCATATCATATTTACCCACATCCGTAGCTTTACTTTGAGAAAGCTTCACGTTTCTGTAAAGAGGTTCTTATGTTTCTTCCATCAATTTGGTTAAGCTTATGTTTCTCGAGTTCGATGAATAGGTTTATTGCTCCTTTTGTCCCTTCTGGCTCCACATAATTAAAATGTAGCTGTTTACGGGTGAATCAGTTGACTGTTTTGCGTGTTGTATATGGAGGGTCGTACAGGGGTATTTTCGTGATGCGTGATTAGCTGATTTTATTTTCCGTGAAATGTGAATTTAATAAATTATTCTTCGTGATCCGTGACCCGAATGTTTTGCGTGACTCGTGAAGAACTTGAATTATTAATCGATATTCGTGATTTCACCACTCTATTCTGCGTGATTTTTGAGATGCAACTATTCCGGAAGATTTCTTAGACTGAAAACATCCAATGTGACAAGTAACAGACTTCGCATAAGTTTCGTAAACATCGTACAGTAATCCATTGTTAAAATTCACATGCTTTGCATGCCTATCATGGATCGGATGTCGACTCCTACTGTCTCCTATATCACGCGCGGGAGGTCAAAGGATAGTTATCCGAAACATCAAAACTTCCCGAGACATGGCAGGGATGAGTGCGACTAGTATGATGAGGGTCGAGTGTATTATATTTTATGTTGACCCGAAGTCTGTGGGTTCGCTTTCCGATTACAGACGAACATTCATCTTTGGCAGTTTTTACAAAAAAGTTCGCGGAATTTGCCGGAATAAAGGCAGAGGCCGAGAAACGTGGCCTCGGTTCCTGCGTTGAACTGAAATTCTGTCGTCTGGAAAAGGGAAAAGATGGCAGTAAGGCCTTTGCAATAAATACACAAGAGCAATGGGACGAAGAGAGGCCACTACTATGTCTACTTTCAGGAAATATTTCTTCATTACAAGGTAGGAATTTATTTACTTCTTATTAAATGACTTCAAGGGCCGTTCTGAAAGATACGGGCCGACTTTTCTCTAAGTTAATAAGTTACTGATCAAGGTTGATAAGAAGAGTAAAAGAATAAGTTGACTATGTCAGGATGATGACATCGCTCAAAGCGCGTGGAAAGAATTAAAATCTTAAAAGTGGCACGAAGGTTTTTATGGCCTCTTTATGTGTAGCTTATAACCTTAGAAAGTATTTTTTTTTCTTATTATTTTCCAGTAAACGTTTTAAGAAAAGAAATTACCTTTGAAAAAGCATCGCCTGTTATCAAGGTCTGCCTCGCTACCGACAATGCGGCCGTAGTCTGCCTCGGGCCCGTAGTTATTGGCCGTAGTCCTGGAACGGCTAGTGGGTTCAATTTTACAATAATCTGATTTCACTATTGTATTCTTGAAACAACTAGCGGGTTCCATATTCAAATAACCAAATCATTAATGTAATCTTGGGGGGTACGTTTGCCTTGGTTTGTCTGTAATAATAGTAATGCCTGGAAGCTGAATACTAAATATATTTTATGACTCTTCTATTTCAGCACTAGAGGAGCTTAATGGCAGCAAGGCGGTGAATGAGTATACCATTCTGTGTGGGCGTTGTAAGAAGCAAAAGCTGGTGCCAGTAGATCGACCCTCAAAGCAAGGACAGAATACTTCAAGAAAAGTATGTGGCTCCTTGACAATACTTGCGTAAAACTTGTAGACTTCCCTGGATCGCTTTGTAGTGGTTTCATTCAATGGAATGGAATTAATGTGCTTTTTTCCTGTATTTTATTTTATATTTTAGAGCACTATGATACGGCTTGTGTGAAGCAAAAATCCACAGAAATCAACGACGGACAACGGGGTTGCCATGCCAGTCAGTGTCACCTGCAAACCCAAGGCAGGCAAAACAGGAGAAGAGATGAAAGAACAGTTTCTCAATGAGGTTGAGCTGCTGCAAACATGCCATTGTTGTATAAAGGCAGTGGCTTCTACACGGCATATTCTTGATAAACCTTCTACAGCCATTTGCGAAAGTGCATGTCAGGCTTGCATTGAGTCTGCTTTTGTCTGCAATACCTGTCTTGCCCTAGGGCAGATTAGCTACATACCATCTCTTCGTGCTTGCCAACGGTGCCTTAAAGCCAATGTTCAGTGTTCTCGAGCAGTAGTTCTTGTTTTGGCTTCGGACTGTGAATCTGGGAACAAAAGAGCATTTGAGTTGATTTCTCAAAGCAAAGCTGATGGAACGTTGCCCCCTCAGTTTATATTCGTTTGTCTTCCTGATGCCGTTCATGTAGGCAAAAGCTTAAAGTGTAGCTTCGCCAATTGGATGTTGCTGTTGGATGAGGAGAGAGCATGTTTGTCAATGTTACACACAATCCGAGATTCTGACCCGGAATTGAAGAGGTTGCTACCAAGAGACAGTGTCCTAAATAAAGATCGGATGGACGTAAACTGTATACTACATTTAAGTAAAGAGTCTGTGTTAGCTCGTCTTCGAACCGTCAATCGTGTGGTACATTCAATTCTTCCGGACAGCTATAAAATCAGCGAGACCAACAAGGTAGGGCTATATCCGCATCCCATAGCAATTTGCCCAGGCGAGCATGGAAAACTTCTTGTTCTGGACTATGCTCCATTGAAGAACCTCACTAGACTTCTAGTAGTTAGGCTTCATGTCCCAGCAGATGTCAAGGTTGTTGGAGAATGCCATGGTGCAGCTAAATCGCTAGCTTACTGCGATGGAATAGCGTATGTAAGCTCTCCTACAGGAATACAACTATTTTCCATTGCAAAGAAGCCAACACTACAGCTAAAGAATCTCAAAAAAGTAGATCTCACTTCCGAGTTGCAGAAGAGAGGACTTGACACTCTCGGAACAGTTCATGTGCTTCGAGAACGGCTCTCTGTGCATC
>CM042748.1:20073646-20102253 GCA_022496165.2 Catalaphyllia jardinei
ATCAGCACAATATGCTTCTAATAACCAAGAAGCCTGCAGGGTTTGAAGAGTAATATTAAAAAAAAACATATAAAGCCACTTTTATAACAGGTTAAAAAACAACCATTATGGGGTTTTGAATTTATTCCAGTTATGGCAAATATAAAGAGATGCAGCAGTGACGTGTATTTTGGTACAAACAGTACATAACTCTCACTTTCCCTTTGCACATTTTATTGAAAATGGATACCATTAATGTCTGAATAGCAAAGTACCGAGTGTAAAAGAAAACAAGAAGACAGAGGGAATTGTAATCACCTGCAGAGCGAAGGAAAAGCTTCTTTTGCATCTCTCAGCCAAGTATCTGTGAAGAGCTTCTGACACTTCGTCCACATGAATGTACATGTTACTATATAAAAAATTTTAATATTAGTAATTTAGTGAAACTTTATTCAGAGTATCAATACTGATAACATAAATCCATAACCATGAACATGTATATGTTGTAGTTTAATTTTTACCTCTGGTTTAAATTTTTTTGAACCAGTTTGAAATTTTTAAACTGGTTTTATTTTTTTGTACTGGTTTCATTCTTCCCAGACCAAGACTGAGGCTCAGCAAAGTACTATTTAATATTAGTTTTGAGTAACATTGAACAAAAAGTCACTGCATATTATCAAAGAAATAACATTATTGCCAGAATGTGTTCATAATAAAAAATCTTCAATGCTCAATTTCAACTGTCTCCTTTTTTCGTTGTCATTAAATTTTACACGAGTAGCTGAACAAGCAGTGTCTGACATTTGCAAAAAGTAGAATGTAAAGGCGGAAATACAACATAATGCAGACCCACTTGGTGTGCGGTTAGCTTTTGTTTGAGCTTAGGGACATTGTACATGCTTATCAGGGTGAAGTGCTCATTTGATTCATTAGGGTTAAGCACACAGTCTAGTGATTAGGGTTAAGCTCTCATTTTGGAATGGTTAGATTTTATTGGGGGTTAGGGGCACTTCACACCAGAGTTAGCTTGTGATATTGTACCAAGTCACTAAAAACAACAGGTGTTTAGATATTTGATTTTTTGTTTATTTCAACAAAAATACAAATCATAAATACTCTAAATAGCCTTCTTGCAAGCTGCAGAAAATGACAGCTCAGTAGTATAATCAAGTTCAATGTTCTGAGTGCTAGCTGTGCAAGGATATAAGTGGGTGGGTGAAATTAATGTGTTTATTCTACCAAATTTGGTTACAACACGTGCATAACTATTAACAACTTCTTCAATTTTTTCCCAGAAGAAGATTTGAATGAAGGGGCGATGCTTTGTCAACACGATCAATTTTAATTGAGACAAAGTCTCCAACTTTGAATTTCTGATTTCTAGCTTCATTTTTCTTCTTGGTTTGTTCCACCATTTTGTTGTTGTACTTTTCCTGATTTTGAGAAATTTTTTGCCGTTTATTGGGTCTTTCCTCTTCATCTTCACATTCTCTTAAATCATCAATTACACTGAGGTCTGGATGTGTTTCATCTTGAGCCTCCTGATGACCAGCCTCTGAATTTGTAGAAGTGTAAACTTCTCTATGGCTTTTTATACCATACACAGCTTCATATGGTGTCATCTTTATTGCTCTGTGGTAGCTGATATTCCTAGTATAAGCCGCTTCTGGGGCTTTTTGACACCATTGCTTAATATTTTTGGATGAGGTACTTAATATCAAGGCTCGCATGTCCTCTTTCCATGATCGATTAGATCTCTCAACCAAGCCTTGAGTTGTTGGAGTTCGCGGAGAACCGTGAGCCACTTCAATTTTATTTTCTTTACAAAAGGCTTCCATCTTTTTGTTGGCAAATTCTTTACCGTTGTCTGTAAGAATTTTTTGGGGAAATCCATAGGTGAAACAGTAGCGTTCGAAAACTTTAAGTGTCTCGTCGGCGGTTTTATCTTTCAAGGGTGCAGTATAAACGTACTTCGTGTGATGATCCGTAATGTTTATTGCCCAGTTATGTTGTCGGCTACAATCGCACTGGCAGTTTCGAAAGTCCATTAAATCGATCTCCACGAGGGCTAAAAATGTCGGAGATTGAAGAGGTTTATCCACCAACTTAACTCTACTGGTAATGGACTGCTGTTCCGCATGTATCATGCATAGGCCAACAAATATGGCAATAATTTTGACGTTCACTTCGGAATAATTGTCATTTACCCATTTCGAAGTTATTTCTCTTCCACGATGAGCGGTTCTATTATGAGCAACACAAAGTACTTCGTAAAGTTGTCCTTTAGGCACTACCGTTTTTTGGTGTGAAGTTATTATCGAGTCATTTGAATAAGACCACTTCTTTCTGTTGATTGTCATTGATTCCCATTTCGTGAGCTTTACTTCTTCCGATTGAATTCCTAGCTGCTTCTCTGTCTTGTGTTTGAGATGAGCTTTAGCTTTGTGGAAGAATTCGTCTTCGATGTATAGCGTTATAGGCGAATCTTTTTTGACTTGTTTCTCTTTCAGTGCTGATATATTTTGGTAAAATGTTTCTTTCGAAACGCATTCAGCCATCTTTCAAATTTGTCAAGTCCAATTTCGTATGAAGTGCGCATGTGTGAACATTTGAATACAAAATTAGCCGCGCATTAGGGGGTCTGGGCCCCAATGAGTTATAATAATAACAAATATGGGGAGCAATTGCATCAAATCTTTCGTGGCAAAGTGGATAGAGGCGCAGAATTACAGAGTGGGAGATCAGGAGATCAAGTCAGGTAAGGTCTGAGAAAAAGAAAGAGTAGTAAATATCTGTGTGTATAGAGGGGTAGTGGGTAGGGCATGGTCAGGGGGGTAAATGGTATATCAGGGGGGGAGGGTCAACAGAGAGAACAGGGTAGAAAGGTAGGGCCAAAAAAAATTCCTATTTTTTCCGTATTTATTCTTTTCAATCCCCCCAAAAAATACCATGCCCCTTTTTTTACCACACCCCAAAAGATGAAAGCCCTTTTCAGACAGTTGATAAATAAACTGGTTTGAAAAAAAATAAACTGGTTCAAAAAAATTGAACTGGTTTGAAAAAAAATAAACCAGAGGTTAAAATTAAACTACAACATATATAAGTGACTCATTAATTTTTTTTGTTTCTCAAGTTGGATGTTCTCCAAAATTCTGTAATAAGAAAAGGAACAAAAAGTTACTTACATGAGCTGCGGCAAGTAGAAGTTGACATCTTCATCGTCAAAGCTCTGACAAAAATAACCAAATTTGTCTCAGTTTATTTGCTATCCTTGTTCTTTTGGGGATCTTAAGATTACTAACAGTGCACCATATGATTCTGGGCTTACACAACTACATACAGCTTTAAGGGGTTTTGGGTAGGCTCGTGAATTGGGTCTTAGGTTTGGAGGGGGCTTTATAAGCAGTGTACTTATAGGTTGGCCTATAACTAAGGGAGATTATAACCAGAATTTCACAGTATGTCATTACAATTTGGTGCATTTTGAACACTTCTACACAAGCAGTGAATCAATCTTCCAAGAACAAAACCCTAGACAATAAGAAGTCCCTCTTTTGCTTAGTCTGTCATGTGTGATGTGAAAGAAAACTGTGAGAAAAAATGGCCACAGGAAATCCTGGGCATGAGACACACCCAAAAGGAGGGACTACCATCTAAGCCCAAGAGTTTGAATTGTGTGTTACTCTCACAGTGAAAAATATGATTGGGTTATGTTAGGAGCATTGACAACATGTTAAAATTCTTGCGATTATGCCAATAGGCTATGGAAAGAGTTAAATTTATGAAGTGTTTTGTCTGGCAAAGCTTTTAGCCTCGAACCCGAATGCTAGTGTGATTAGGTAATTTCATCACTCAGCACCAGGTCAACAAAGTTGTTGAAGAACAATTCTGTAAATATGAATTGACTGAGCTTGGCCATATTGCCCTCCATATCAAAAATTGAACTGGACTTTCACTTGAAACTTTCCACTGCTATCAGCAAACATGTCACTGCAGTTTGATGATCTTTGATTATCTCCTGTGAGAAATACATAATGTAAATTTTCGGTTGAGCTGTTATTTTGCAATAACTTCTAAATTCAAACCTACAGACACAGCAAAAAATTTGTCAGAAGTTGCCTCCTTCTCTGTCTTCTTTTCAAAACTTCTTTAGCAGTTTCGCCTAACATAATGAAGATATTGGCTTAAAGAAAAGTTTTTTTTGCGTCACACACAATGGACTACTCGATTTGTAGTCTACAAAACCCTTGAGCAGAGCTATATTCCAAAACACAATACCTGCTGGTAATTTTATTACATAGAGGATGAAAGACATTCTGGGCAAGTTCACTGTATCAGAATATTCAGACAACAAACTAAGTGAGGAAAAGAGTATATTTTGGCAAGACTATGCCATCATCTGCAAAGACACACAAACAAAAAGCACCAGGCAAAATTCTTGACTGAACTTCATTCCTTTGTTGAGAGATGGTGCTGAGAGAAGATTCCAATAAGTGTGGTTGCAGGCTAATACTATTACAGAATCATTGTGTGGAATATCCTTTGTTCATATAAATATACTAGGGTTCTATCACAAATACCGTTCTCTGATTGGCTACACTACTAACAATTAGATTATGAGCTCGAGATTTCTATTGTGTGATAGTTGATGAGGGCACAGCCCGAGTCAACTATCACACACAGAAATCGAGAGCGAATAATCTAATTGTTTTAGTATAAATCTACTAGTCGTTCAAAACTTTATCTAAATCCTATTCACATGCACTTCGAAAACGCCAAGAAACGGCCTTCATTTTGCTAACAAGAGTACAGTGCTACGCTACTCACTATCTATCACATATTAGTATAAATCTACTAGCGTTCTATCACGAATGGCGTCCTCTGATTGGCTACGCTACTCACATTCTATTCGGTGATAGTGAGTAGCGTAACAGCGTGCGCTGGGGGCCGCTTTTTTGTGTTTTCGAAGTGTCTGTAAAAAGGATTTAGATGAAAGTTTTGAACGACTAGTAGATTTATACTAAAACAATTAGATCATTCGCTGCGCCCTCGTCAACTATCACGCGATAGAAATCCCGAGCTCATAATCTAATTGTTAAATAGATAGTGAGTAGCGTAGCCAATCAGAGAATGGCATTCGTGATAGAACGCTAGTAGATTTATACTTATATGTGATAGATAGTGAGTAGCATAGCAGTGTACTTTGTTGGCAAAATGAAGGCCGTTTCAATTCTTGGCATTTTCGAAGTGCCTGTGAAGAGGGTTAAGATAAAGTTTTGAAAGACTAGTAGATTTATCCTAAAACAATCAGATTATTTGCTCTCGATTTCTATGCATTATGCGCCCTTGCCAACTATCATGCGATAGAAATCTTGAGCTCATAATCTAATTGTTAATTAGAAGTAAGACCAGGTGACAATGACAAAAAATGACCCTTGCTAAGTACAGAATAATGTGTACTGTTAAAACTTTCCAAATTTATACTTACAAAAAGTTTATTCCCAAGGTATGTCAGAACTCCGGGTTCTTTGGAATTGAACAAGTATGCAATGGCAATTGACATATCAAATAGCTTAGATTCAAACAGGCGCAGCAACCATGAACTTTTAGGTGGGGGAAGACTACTATCGGGGTTTGTCTCAACAAGGTCAAGCCTTAAATCTTTGCGAAGATTTCTAGTTCTTTGTTGCATCTCACTTTCAGCCATTTGAGAGTCTAATTCTGTATGAGAGGCATCTCCATTATGATGAGTGTGAGCCTGTAGATCTTCATTAGGGTTATTGTTCACAGGCATAATAATTCTCTCATTTGTTTGCAAGTCAACATCAACAACATCATGCCAAGATTTGAATGGGTTAGAATTTGGAGAGGAAGGAATCGGCTGTGCAGTGTGGCATCCTTGACTGTCTGTCATAACAGCTGTATTTCTTCAACGTAAAGGACATGTAACTACAACACTGGTGAACTGTAACTTGACATTGGGTGTTTGCCACATTTATAGCACGGAATTGTTGGCACCAACACACGAATGCAAGAAGCCGGGTTCAACAAAGTAAAGCATGAAAACAACACACGAGTTTCTGCCTATGTCGCTTTTAAAGGTCCACACCTTTTAACCTTTCCTCACGAAACAATAAAAAAAGTCAAATAACCTTCACTTTGTAAAGTTTATTTGTCGCGATTGTAGAAAAAAAGTCTTGATTTCCAAGGATGAGAGATGTATGATATAAACGTAGTACGCCGTGACTACATAACGCTCTCTTCCCGTTTCCAAACGGACCATAAAGATGCAAGTACCAGCTGACAAAATTGCCGAAAGTGTCAACACCAGACAAAGGAAATTTTTATTGCGTGAAGACACGCCGAACAGCGCCAGTATCCCAATCGGAAGTGAAGTTGATGTTGTGATGGCCGGCGAAGACAGCGCAAGTTTTAGACACTCCAATTCCCCCAAAACGTTTCAAAATTACGGCGTTGTCCAAAATTAAAGTCAAACCCCTAATTGCCAAACTACTCCAGAAACTAGCGAAAATCCAATGGTCCAGTGAAGCGAGTTACACACTCTTGCCTCTGCTCTTGACTCAAATGACAAATTTCGGTCCACCTACTATTCACGTCTTCGAGTTTCAGTCATTTTCAGATAGACTCAAACTCCGATACAAATTGCTAGCTGAAGAAAACCGTCAAGCTGTTGTCTCCTGTTGATAATGTGGCCACAACAGAATAAATCCACCAATTTTCTGCCTATAAACAGCCGAAGTGAAGGTTTTGAAGGAAAAACATCTGCAGCTCCGATTACCCAGAATGCTCGTGGTCTCGTGGTGTTAACGAAAGCTTCAAAGCATGGAGACTGGGAACCGACTAGGAATAAAACTACAAGGTTGTTCAAAGATTGGCGCGAATTTACGATGAGGTTTTCTGTTTATACTGTTTGTCCTTAACCAGTTTTGAGCTTGTCTAAGTTCAAACTACACAAAACGAAGGCAGTTAAAAAACACACACACTTTTGTTCGATTGAGTCACTCAGTCAGCTCAGTGCAAAGCCGAAATGAGTGGATCGGAGAATGCATTCCAAGCATTCTTTGCTATGGAGCACATGCACAATGCAGTATGTTCAGAATGTCAAACCCTTTGCATAGCGATCTTTTTCAAAACGAATGACAGGGACGACACTGGTAGACGCTGCCACTATTGAGCATGGAAGAGATTATCCCTCTTGTTTTCTTGCAGACGCAAATACGGGAGTAGTTTAAGAATTAACAAGTATTCACCGAAGTGGAGGTGAATAGTGGTGGATATTTACCGGGCCGCGAATATTTGTTTTAGTATATACCACACAAGCTGAATAACTAGGGGCCCAAAGAGCAACTTTATTAGTGACAATTTACAGGCAAAAGGCATTTTGTGTTTCTTTGGGCTGCTCGGAGGTGAATAGTACTTGGCTAATCACCTCCGAGCTAGCCAATCAGCGCGCGCGAAAAGTACTATTCACTTGTGTGGTATATATACTGATGTAAATTATTAAAAACTGGATCATTGGATAATGTAATTCGAGAGTTTTCATTGGCTAAGCCATCATGGTATATGAGCCATTATACCATGATCTACAAAAATGGCGAGCGTATACGTGATTTTTTGGGCCTTTTTGCTTTTATTGTAGTTAAGTTTTCTCGCGCTTGTTGGATATGAGATGATTATAGCCAACTTAGCGCTACGCGCCTCGTTGGCTATCTATCATCTCCTATCCAACAAGCGCGAGTGGAATAATTGTTAATTATAGAAAGATGCCGAAAGAAAGGTCTCCTAATTCCCAAGAGGTGACGAAAATGCGCTTCTTAAATGGAGCGAAAGCAGTTCAATTGTTTTCTATTGTATTATACAGTCGAACTTTTTGTTTTAGAAAATGTCGATTTCGGGCCCTCTTCTTCACAATAGGCCTTTTGGATGCATTGCGGTCCTATTTAATTTGGTCATAATCTTCACCCACACTTCTTTGCGGCCCGTGAATCGAGCGCTTCACGTGTGCCTTTCACTCGCGTTTGTATAACTTGTTGTTCTCTGGAAAAAGATCTTCTTTTCTGAGTCTTTAATAGTGGTGCCTGGTCAAACTGAAAGGCCCTGTACCTTGAGGGCATCAAGACACATATGGCATCAGCAGAAGAAGCGGTAAAAAATGAAAATTCGCCCGCTCAACCGAATAGTGCTTCGGAAACCTCGAAATCTACACAGCCTGTTGCCGCAAATCCAGTAACTTCTTCAGGGTCTGTAAAGGTAAATCGAAGTTTTTCGTGTCCATATTTAACACATCGTGCTACCTTAGCTGAGTATTAATGTATATAAAACAGTTTGTGAGATAATACATGGTTGCTAAAGACGGTGCAGTTGTAAAACTTCAGTGCGCGCATGTACAACCTTTAACTTTCATCTTTTGTAAACTTAGAAATTAAGCTCATAAAAATAAAAAGCGGTGTTTAAATTGTAAGGCAGCTGCAAATGTACAGTACCGAGATAAATAAAGGTTTGCTTGTTACTATATATCCAGGGTCAAATTTTAGGTCTAATCAATGGTGTTTTTATACTTTATATCTAACTCTCTTTCTGTATCATGATGCCTAGATTTCTTTATCTCTGGGCATAGTGAACTATGCCCCAGGAAACCTTGCAGCAGTTACCTGCTGCCCATAATTCTCTCTTAGTTCCTAGCTCTTCTCTGGGAGAATAGATCAGAGCCACACTTCCTGTAAGTGCTGCTCATACAGTCACCCACCTCGAAATAGGCAGTAGTGAGTCCAGGGACCCAGACAGCCAAAAGCCTGCGAGTCCCTTGGGCAAAAGAGTGAATCTCACACAGCATTTTAGCTCACTTACTGTGCAGAATTTGTTTGTCTGTAGCTTTATAACCAGACAATTTCCTCAAAACTAGTTTCCAGGCTCTTCAGTCAAAGGCCTGGAAGTTAAAAATTTGTCAGAAACAAACTGGTGTGTTTTGTTGCTGTTTTGGGAGAAAAAATTGTCAATTTAATGACTATAAATTATCTTCAGAATTAGCTGCTTTATCCCTAATATGGCACGCTTTTTCTGTTTTATATGGAAAAATGCTCTCATTATGTGGATGTGCATGTTAGCAAATTATGCAGATCTCTATTGCAACATGTGTATACTGTGTATACACAGGGGGAAGTGGGGGTTTTGTATGCTGTACCACAAGAAAGCATAGTATGTCAGTACTATTTTGTACCATGCCATATAAAAGACAAATTAGACAAACACAATCAGTATGACATGTGCCGCACACAATTAGAAGGGAGGGTATAATACCATCAAGCATACATGTACAAGGGCTGCTTGTATTTTCTATGATATGGTATAAATTCATATGGAGACATCAATCTAACTAGTGTTTCACAACAACAAGCTTTATTACCAAAATAAAAAAGTCAATTATTACATTAGAATATATTAATACGCAAGAAAAGGTAACTTTCACTCAGGATAACTAAAAAGCTAATCGAGCTGAGTAAAACTAAGTACTGTTTAAAATAGAAAGTAGGTTGGCAGTAAAGCTAGAGCAAATGAATCAAATCACAATAAAAAGAGATGAAAAGAGTAAATAAATAAATAAATAAATAAATGAATAGATAAATAAATAAACAAATACCAGTTGAAAACTCATGAACAGTAAAACTGTAAGATGTCTGACTTAACGTTTTAAGGGGGAGGTGTTTAATGTTTTCATCAAGATTATTCCAAACTTTTACAGCTGCAAAGCGAATGTTGAATTTACCATAGTTTGTTTTGATGGTATTGATGTAATAGGTTGATTTGGAAGCAAGTCTGGTATTGTATGAGTGTACAGATGCTACTGTTGGAAAAAAATTTTCAAAGGGAGATGGTAGAAGGTTATAGTGGTAATGATACATAAGGAGTGCATTATGAAGGGTAACAAGATCAGTTAATTTAAGTATCTCCAATTCCTTAAAGAGAGGCTCAGAGTGTTTCATTACTTGCAGAAGCCAAACTATATACTGAAGTACACTTTGGCTGGTCATACCAAAGCTATTTCCTCTGTGAAGTTTAGTCCAAATGGAGACTGGCTAGCAAGTTCTTGTAAGTGGTTTATTGTCATTGATAGAAGTGTTCTGATGTGGCATTTCAGACGTAAAATTAATGTTTACATGATTGTTTACTTGTACATTTGACCCTGCACTTAAGAACTGCATCTCCCATAAATGGACCACTGTCATAGTCATATGTACTGTACATATAGTCTAGAATGTTCTAATATGTTAGTTTTAGCCTCCCAAGACCAAACGCTAAAAGTTTGAAAGGAGAGGACAGGTTCCTAAGGTGGCCATGGTTGTCTTGTTACTCAAGACTGAATTTCACTTGTTTCTCTGTACCTGAGTATTTAATATAAAAGGAGACACCTCTTATATGGACAGCTCAAGCCACTTCCACAGGTGTTCAATACATCTTCTCATATGATAATTTAGTTACCAAGACATACAGTACTTGTGAAACTGTGGTCTGATATTAAGATACTTTTGACTTAGCAAAACAGTAAAATTAATATTAGTAATGGAAATAACATACTCCTTACTTTTGCGGTTTCCCTGGACTATTTACATGTATACAAGCTCCACTCAGGGGTCTCCCAAAAATTTGAAGTAGAGGGAGAATAACTTTGAGTAGGTGATGGACAATGTTAAAGAGATGTGCAGTGGTTTTATCGGGGCCAGGTGGAGGAGGGGGTCTACCTTTTATCAGGGGTCCAGGAGCCTCTCCGAGAAAATTTTGAATTTGGGGTTCTAAAAAGTGCATTTCAGTGTAATTTAATAATAAACAATAATGGTTTTAAGTTCTTTTCTTAAAGAAAAGGAATTTCACTAAACAAAAAATATGTTTATCTTAGTTCAACAGTTTGTCATCATCCATATCAGACTTGAGCTCTAAATCTGCATCAGACATGTCATTGCTTCCTTCGATCATGTCCATATTATTTACTTTGAATAGCCGGCACACCAAGGACGACTAGATGGCGATTTTTGTCTGTCGCTGGAGCTTACGGAGAATTCTGTCCACTACACAAATAATTATGAGAATGTTGTTGAGGTGTCATTAACAGGTCAGATGTATCCTTTAAATTGCAGCTGCTGACAAGTATATAAAAATATGGGGAGCTTTTGATGGAAAATTTGAGAAAACCATATCTGGACACAAGTTGGTAGGGACATGTTTTATCACTTAATTGTCTAAGAGTAAAAATATGTGTTTTTTGTTCCTTTTTTTTAATTTTTTCTTATAAGCTAGATGAATGTTTGGATTAAGTTTTATCCACTACATATATTAACTGACAAAATCAGTGTCATACAGTTGACCACCTAGACCTTTTCTATTGTTTAAACCTTTAGTGTTGTATTTATGTGGTCACTATCCATCATGTCCCCAAGGGTGGCTGTATAATGTGGATTGAACTGTCATTCCAGGAAAAAGACCAATAATAGTGTTGTATAATAGTCCATAATGTCTGTGGATAGAAGAGTATAATTATATAATCCCAGATCATCTGGTGATAACTTACCCATATATAGTGTAGCTCGTGAAGAAAAACTTAAAATCCAGCTTGCTGTTAGGACAAGCAACTTTAAACTTTTGCTTGGCAAGGCACTTTGCTTTTTTGATAATTTAGTTGGCATATGACTTGCCCGGGGGAGGTACTGTAGGAATTTCTGAGTGGGGATGAGCTGCTGGGACCCTGGAACCCCTAGCCTATACTAGAGCTAGTTCAACTAAATTATGCTACCCCATACTAGAGTAAACTCCTCGAATCACTCCTATTCTAGACCAGCTGTTTTCCAGAAACTGATTTTTACAGTTACTAATATCTAGTAATGTTTCATGATAGAACATTTTAACTTGCCAATTTCATTTTTTTATATTTCTGAGTCGCAATTCCTGGTTTCATTAGTTTCGTGAAAAAGGATACCCTATTCTAGACCCAAACGCTCTGATTTATACACCCTTGGTAGAGCAAACTGCTTGAAAACCATAACCTCCACAGCGGCACTTACCTATATAGCCCATATATGGCAGTACCCCCCCCCCCCCGATGACTTTCTGCTTCCTTGCCCATCAGGTCAGTGAGAGTGAGAAGTTCCTTGCCCAGAAGTAGAATGCACTTGTCCTGGACAACCGGACAGCACTTTTTTGAGCCCTTATCAAGTTTTGTATTATATTAATTTGAGTTTAAATACCATGTAGGGCTCAATAGAAGACTTTGTATTTTTGACTTAAGTGCAGTATGCCTAGTATATGCTTTGTGAGGATGGTACGATACATTGTAGTAGAGTCACTTCACTTTGAGCAGCTAGACCTGGGTCAGAGCAAAGTTTGTCTGCAAATTTTCCTTTTCCTGTACTACAAAACAAAGAAGTTTTTATTGTTATGAATTAAGAAATAGGAGATATAAAGAAATGGAAAGTTACAATACACTACTCTATTGACAATCCCCTAGTGGGGCTTTTCAGTGACAATGCGACTAACAAGATAGACATACCTATAAGAATTAATATAATTATAAATGAATATTATCACTACATACTGTACAGAATGCTTACTTATTAGTTAAATTAACAACTGCCTTGCAAAGTGGAGGTTGGGTGCCTGAGACCTCCAGGAGCTTCCACTATTGGCAGCCAGCCCCTAGATGGAGACTGCTCCCATGGCTGGAAAATCCAGGCAACCCAGCCATGAGCCCCATGCAGAAGGAGAAAAAACTGGCACCCGTCACACTGATAAAACAGTAGAAAGAAAGGGAGGGACAGGGGAGGGGAGATGGCCTCCAAGGAGTCCCCACACTCAGGAGAAACGCTAACGCTAGAAAAACGCTGACTAAAACGCCAACAAAGGCTACCATGCCCTATGGACCAAGAACACGAGGAATCCTGGCACATGCGCATTTATAACAAACCGCTGACCGTGTGGGTAAAACTTGTACTCCTAGTTGTCAACTCTGTTAAATTGCATTTAACTGCATTTATAATAAAATGAATACTTAAAAGATACTACAATAACATCATGACATACTATTAAAAAAGAAAAGAAGTCAGTAATCGTGGACTGTATAAAAGTAATTGTACTTGCCCTAATTTTGAGGCTTTTTTCAGGGTATTTCAGATGTATCTTGGTCTTCAGATTCAAAGCTGCTTGTTTCTGCTTCAGATGATAAAACTCTGAAAATTTGGGATTTTGCCACAGTAAGTTTTATGACAGCTTTTAAACTCTGACTCTTAGACTGAATTAACAGAGTTCACCTATAACTTAAATCCCAGATTCAGTTGAAACTTCATCCAAATATTGATTATTTTTGTATACAGGTACATGCACTTTACTAAGTGCCAGTGAAATGTGCAGTGAAATGTGCAGTTCCAGAAAATATTCATACTCCCCCACAGAAGGTATTGGAATTTCCTGGGGGGATGGGGGGTTCTGTAAGGCCAAAAAATTTAAAGAAATGTATGAAGCTTCATTGGAATTGTCAGAGGGGCGGGGGGTCTTAGAAAAAATCCCTTTGGTGGGGGAGGTATGGATATTTTCTGGAATTACACTATAGAGGTTTTTTTTAATTTTAAAACATACGATACATGTATGTATCATTGTATAATGCTAAGGATGTTATTACTAATGTTCTTTTTGTAGGGAAAATGCCTTAAGACACTCAAGGGACACAGCAATTATGTGTTTTGTTGTAACTTCAACCCTCAATCTAACCTCATTGTGTCTGGTTCTGTGAGTATTATTACATGCAATACTGTTTACTGTGTATAAATTAATTATTTAGTATACACGTACAAATGACTTCAACAGTTTAACTCAAGGAAAACCAAAAAAAAAAAGTTTTAGATGGTGAGGGTGCATGATAGATGGGACTTTGGACACGGTATGCTGCTCAACTCTGAATCTGCTTTGTTTTCTTGTACTAGTTTGATGAGAGTGTACGCATTTGGGACGTCAAGACAGGAAAGTGCTTAAAGACTTTACCTGCTCATTCAGATCCTGTTACAGCGGTAAGGGGGAATCATTGCGTATCTAATGTTTAATTATTGTTGGCATCAGCATGCATTTTATGTGGTAACAGGGAGATTGCAAAAAAAGGTTTTATTTTTTATGTAGTTCTTTCCACTTTTGTGAAATTTGCCTCATAAGTGAAAACCATTTCTAAACACAAACTACTTGCAACATACATTTAAAGTATAACTTACTGAAACTTTAGTGTTTCTTGCATCTCTTGTATTGTCATTTACAACAAGAGTTGCATAAAAGATTGCATTGCATAGAAAGGTACATGTAGTAGGGCTCGAAAAAATATTTGAATTCCACCTTGCCCTTTGGGAAAATAACCCTCAAATTTGGCTTGCCCAGTTCACTTCCCCACTTGCCCAAGTTTCAAACCCGTTTCAAACTCATAAATAATTCATGAACCCAAGAATGGAAGCCAAACTGCAGGCGTGTTTTAATGTAGTGAACCCATCTTGACTTTAGTCGTCTTAGTATGGATCACTTTCATGTTAACTTTCTTCCTACATGTAGTTTCTGTATTACATGCTGGGTATCATCGTTATTATACAGCCTTGAGTCAATTCATTCAATTAGTTGAGGATCATGTTTGACTCCTTGACCTGCATCTTGTCTAGCTCCACGAAATTATTGTGAAGAGAAGTGCGAGAAATTTAGTTGAGTTAACACTGAGTTAACAACAAATCACCTTCCCACTTCCGTTTTGAATCCAGGGACAGTGTCGAATTGTGAGAAGCCGAGAAGAGGATATTTTTTCATTTGGGTGAATAAAAAATAGTTTCAGTCGAGGGAAAACGTCTTCATTTGAAAGAAACACTATCCTAAGTCGTCTTCCAGGAACTCTGAAAGTATTTTGATGACTTATCCATTTCTTTTTAATAACATAACACTTTTCATTTCGCACGGTGACACCCAACGTGCAAGTTTCACCGAAAACAGACTCTGTGATTAACCTAGATTTTATCATCAAAAATGCTGACTTCGTTTTTGTTCCCAACGCGCTCTTTTTATCCTGGAAAGAAATTTGATCAGGCAGATTTTGATCGCGTGCTAGGCAACCACTACTGAGCCGTAAGCACGCATCACGCATTCAACAAATGCTATAAATTATAATTTTTGTCAAGCTTCATCTAACACTTGATTTAAAGCTTACCTTTTCTTCTCAAAATCGTTATCAAAAATGGGTTCTTGCCCATTGGGCAAGGAAGGAGAGAAAGTTACTTGCCCAAAGGGATGATCTACTTGTCCCGGACGACCAGACGGGGTTTTTTTCGAGCCCTGTAGTAAGTTGTTGAATACAGGTTTGTTGCAGCATCTGATTTTGAGTTTTAATGATAACTTTTGCATACTTTTAATTGGTGCTTTTTGGTACATGTATGACTACTGTTTCAGGTTCACTTCAACAGAGATGGTGCTCTGATTGTATCAAGCAGTTATGATGGCCTTTGGTAGGTTCACTGCTTGACATGGACAGTGTATGGTTTGTTTTGTTGTTACAATGTTATCTCTCCTCACCCATCTCCTTCATGCCAAGTGATACACAAGGCTTTTATACTCTGCTGCCAAACAGCTTTGTCAGGCAGTGCAATATGCACCTTGCTCTAGGTTACAAGGTTATTTATTTCATATTTAATTTACTTTTTACTTGTTCTGCTTAGTCGCATTTGGGATACAGCTTCTGGACAATGCCTCAAGACTCTAATAGGTTAGTCCCTCAATGTCGAGCATGCTGTATACAGTCAAATCATAAAACAAATAATGACTTAAACAAACCTTACTTTCTGATTTCAGATGATGACAACCCACCAGTGTCATTTGTGAAATTTTCTCCTAATGGAAAGTATATATTAGCAGCAACATTAGACAAGTGAGTTTGCCTAATTTTGTCCTGTTGTTGATGGCAAGGTATAGAAGGTCATTGCAGTAAGTTGAACTCATAGTTGCAATGAAATTTTCTTTCCAGCACCCTGAAACTATGGGATTACAGCAAAGGAAAATGTCTGAAGACTTACACTGGTCACAAGAATGAAAAATACTGTATATTTGCCAATTTCTCTGTTACAGGGGGAAAGGTTTGGCAACATTAATTTGTCATTTATTTAATCCCAGATTGTTTTTATTACCTATTGGTTTACATATAAAGAACAGAAATTTCAACTGGCTTCATGCGATCCCCAATTCTTTCTAGTGCTAATACTAAGAGCAGGGTATTTTCCAGCCCACAAGAATGAATTTTTTAATTTTCCAGCCTCAGTGTACAGTGTACCAGTGCTGCATGACTAAATATTCTAACACTGTTCTTGTACCCTCTACCAAGATGACCATAATAACTTACAACTTACTCCATCTGGCTTTGTAACTCAGTCCATATTGCAATGGTGACCTGGAACTGGCTGAGTCTAGCAGAATTTTTATTTCCTTCAGTCTGTAGTCTTTACTTTCCATCTAGGGCCAGGAATTTCTGGGCTGATTTTCAGCACATTAACATACTTTGAAGATATTTCTAATGGGATTTATTCCACTTTACAGTAGCATCCTAAGTAGTTCTGTTGCTACACTCTACTTTAGAAACAATTTACTTAGTTAAGTTTATTATTAGTAGAAGACTGGTTGAGCTTGTCTTCATCTTACTTTTGGCTTTAATAATGTTGTAGTGGATAGTGTCTGGGTCAGAAGACAATATGGTGTATATTTGGAACCTACAATCCAAGGAAGTGGTACAGAAGCTGGAGGGGCATAGTGGTATGTTATTTCACTAACTTAGATTAAAATAAAATAACTACACTTCTAGACAATATCAACAATGCAAAGAACCCTCTCAAAAGGCAAAGGTGCGATAAATGTTATGATTTGGGAGGAGTTAGCCTTTGAGTATCTGGCTTTTCACACTTGTAGGGTAGAAGACTTTCACACTTCTAGGCTAGAAGAACGAAGCACCCAGTATGAGGCCGTTCTTACTTGTGGGGTAGAAGAAGGAAGCACCTGGCATCAGGCTTTTCTTACTTGCGGCATAGCAGAAGGAAGTCCCCTACCCCTACCCTCTTGCTAAGAAAGGCCTGATACTTGGGTTAGGGAGGAGTTAACTGATTCAGTTTATGCAATTCTCTTGTTCAAGACTAACTTTAGTAAATGAAAAATTAATGATTTAATATCAGTTGAAATTTGGTGTGAAGAAGAAAGTGTGCTCTTTGTGTAAGCTGCCATTCTATTGATGCTCCATGCCAGGAGGAAATCTTTTCTTTTCCACAAGCAGACTAAAATTTGTTAGCTTTGGCAATTGCATACATGTATGATTAGAGTACAAGTCATCTACACCTAGAGTGTCCTTGTACCATATCACAGGAAAAAAGAAAAGCTGAGAGTGAGTGGTTAGTACAAGTAACAGCCCCTCTGCAGAATTGTATTAACTGGGTATTTACAATATGCATCTTTTCCCAATAGAGTAATACAGTGGAACCCCCATAAATCTGGCCTGCAATGGGCCACAATAATCTGGCCTTCTTAATGGGGGTGCTGTATTAAAAGAGTTGTTTAATAAGATAACAAATGGCTGAACGTTTATTTGGGTCATAAGAAAGTGGCTGTAATAGCGAGGTGGCCGAATAAACAGGGTGGCTGTAAGGCAGGGTTCCACTGTAATGCAAAGAAACATGTTTTGTACTGTAACAGTTTCCATCTTCTAAGACTCTCAGTTTGTGTTTTAGATGTGGTCCTCTGTTCTGCATGCCATCCGACAGAAAATATTATAGCATCTGGTGCTCTGGAAAGTGACAAGACAATAAAGATTTGGAAATCCGATTCATAACAGAAGCTATGCAAGTTTCTGTGCCTTCTTGTATTATGGTTATTGGGATGTGTACAGCTTTACAAGTTTATGATCAGAAGTGTTTTAAACTTCGCATAGTTTCATTTTTATGCCTAGAGCTGTTGCTGTTATTTTACACAGTGGCTGTGGACTATTAAGCCGTTTTACACTATGTGCCAGCAAGTTTACAAGGAGAAGGGTGAAACAAGCTAGATCTTTCTAATGACTGTCACCAAACAAAAACCAATTAAAGTTGATCGCTTCTGGCCAATTGCAACAGATAATAGTACAGTTGGACCCCTCTAATTCAAACTCGCTTATTTCAATTTCCTCGTTATTTCGCACCTAAAACCATAAATTTCCCTTGGGATTTGCCCTTCAGTTATTTGCTATCAGCTCTTTTGAACCCGTGCTATTTTAAACTGCTTTTTGTTTTCCCTGAGAGTTAAAATGTGCACACAAAGTGAAATGTAGGAAAATAGATGAAAGCTAGGTTGCTACATTGCTCCTGATTGCTTCAAAAACCTACGCAACATTTTCTGGCCATAGTGAGAACCAAGCAAACAGAAAACTAAACCATGGAGTTTAATGTGATTCACTTTTGGCATATAATCACAAAACGACTTTCAGAACCAAAAACTGCAAACTAAGGAAAAAACCAAACCGTTATGAGAATTTCTTTCTTTCAATTGCTTGTCTTACACACATGTCTGCTGGAGTTGTCGCACAATCTTTCATGTATTTTGTGATAAGGAATGTGTGACAATCCCAAAGTGAAAGTGTCTGCACAGCAGGTCAAGTCTGTGGTGACCTTGTAAGTAATACACACTGCAGTCCAATCCAAATTCCTCAAACCACATACACTTTCTGTTTTTTCCTCTGTAAATTTCTATTTTCTCCCTAGGTTTTCTGTAACTAAATCAATCAGATTGACCACAAGAATTAAGCACTTGACCGTCATTCTTAGTAATCACTTCCTGTTCTCCCAGGAAGAACATCATTATTGTTTGCAATTGTTTTGGAAAGTTTGGGGCTTATTCATCTTGGGACTTGAATGGTAGCATTTAGTATTATTTTTTGCCTTGAAACAAGCCTGTTCATTGTGTACTGTAGCCTTACCCTTTCCAAGGTCTTGTATTATACATCACATAATATTAACATACTTGATTTCAAATGGAACATAGTTTCTAGTTCAAATAGAGACTTGTAATATTAAAATAGATTGAAGACAATAAAATGAACTGAAGTAAAATACCTGATGTTGTCTATTTGTTCTCAGTCTCTTTAGTTTGATTTGAACTTTCTCAATGGTGCTAACTCTCCAATATGCACCCATTTGCCTGACCTTGGCTTGCAGGTCCTGCATGGACAGGTGAAAACAAGGTTATAATACTAAGGCCTATTCATATGACAGAAGTTGGTAACCTCTATCCTGTTAGCCCGCATCCGAAGTCAATTAGCTCCCCCCCCCTCTACAAGTCGATTAGCCCCCAAATAATATTGCCTGTAGAACTCAGTTTTCTTTCTTGTCTTACCACATATGATCAGTTCTATGTTGATAACTGACCCATCCCTTTGTCCTCGCACACGCTTGGTAACAAATACTGACTTGGGGGCTAAATGACTTGCAAGTCATTACATCAGTTACAATCCTCAACGTGGATAGCAAATCACTGACAAATTGCTCATATTCAAATCAGGACTGCCAAAGTCTGAGTTTACACAACTTCCTAATAGGTTTTAGATGGGCTTGTAACAAGGGGAGCTCATATAGAATGATTTAATTATTTTTTAGTCAAAACCACTAGAAATATTTAACTAAAGATCTGGCAAATAGTGATAAACAGAAATCACGATATTGTATTTCAGCTAGTAAATGTTGCAACAAGGCAAACTTCCCGGGGGCAAACTTCTGAAACTTTGGGGAAGCTTCTGATATGTAGACTTTCATTCTCAAAATTTTTACAAGCAATGAAAATTCAGGTGTAGAAGATAACTACTTTTGAAGAAACATCAAATACTCGAGACAAAGTTTCATCCGGATATCCAAGCACCGAGAAGAGAGTTGAAAATGTGAGGCACAGCGGAGTATTTTAATTTTGACAAAATCAGTTCGAGGTGTTTGTATAGCCGACCCAAATTCGAGGTGTTTGAATAGCCGATGAAACACTGTCTTGAGTGTTTGATGTATCTTCTCGATCAAGACTAGAACAAAGGAGTAAACGAAGGAATAAAATCGTCAAAATCTATGCTACGGTTGTGATTTTCTTTGCTTTGACTTGATGAATTATAAATGATTTTGGAACCTCAGATAAGGACTTTAAACCGTAGGTCCCAGCCTGTGAACAGCCGCCCCTTTCATAAAAAAATCAAGGATTTTGAGGGAAGGGGCAACTAGCTGATGCTTTATTAATCTACCCTAGTTTTCATAGTTTACTGTGAAGTATTTGCTTATTCTAGGTTCTAGACCCCTCACCTTTGAAAATGTATGTAGAGTACATATGAAGCGTCAAAAAAGGTGCAAGTTTAATTTGTTTATCACTGCTGTTTGTTTCTTGTTTTTGATCATAGATTTTGAATTTGTTTTTCTAATCATTCCAGGGCTTCAGCGAAAGTTGTCTGAGAAGAGACTAGAATAAAAAAAACGGCCTCAAATAAAGTCTTAAGGTGCAGGTACACATGAAGGCTGTTTTGACGTTGCTTAACACGGCCTTTCTGGCAATATCTTAGTCTCGACACAATATCTCTGCTTATTTAATTAACCACTGTTTGGCGGTTTTCTGTAAATTTTTGAGTGATTTTTGGGCTTTTTAGGAAAGAGATATTTTTTTCTCAAAGGATAGGTTAAATTGAGGAAAATATGAAATGTTGAAGATTTGATGGATTTGGAAAATTAAAATTTGAAGTGAAGAATTACTAGACAGATACCAAACAGTCCCCTATCAAGCAGGGACTCTCTCTTTTTTTTTTTGGGGGGGGGGGGAAAAAAATATGTGGTAGTGTTTCCAATCCATTTTAATCCTAACAATTCTCTTTTAATATTACTTCAAATTTCACTCCTATTCATGTTTACCCCCGCCTTAAGCTTCGGCCCGGGTTTGGAAAATAATAATAATAATAATAATAATAATAAAAACATAAAAGAGGAAAACTGCAAGTACAACATGGAGCCTTTTAGTCACGTGGTCAGCGAAACAAACATTTTAACGAGTGGCTCTGGGTACGAGAATGGCCCAAACCAAACGTGAATTTAAATTGTTAGAATGAGGTCAATATTTTCCTGTACCATTTGTTTCACAGAGCAAAAACCCACAGGAACCTGACTTAGAAATGTGAATGGCACTTTACAGCAAGCGTTTATGAATTCGTTGGTGTAGAATCTGAGCACAGATGTCTCAACAACTGTCGTCGTCGAATTCAACCTCTGGTCAGGCGAGCCAAACGAGGGCTGGACGTCGCCGAAAGAGACCACATCCTCCAGTTTATGGTGGAATTATGAATTCTTTCAGCGATAAGAACAGTGATTTTGTTTGGTAAGAGCAAATTCCTTCATCAAAAGTGTTTTACCTGTTCAAGTGATCGTTAATTGATGCAGACCTTTCCGGACATATTGCGTGATTTTAGAACCTGTAATAACATAGGCTTACTTTTTTTGTTTTTTTGCAGTCCGATTTGTTTTGACACCATCGATGAGGCTTTTATGACGAAATGTGGACATACGTTTTGGTAAGGATTTATAGCTTCATGCTGTGTACTTCCCTAAACATCAGGCTCTTGAGAAACAGGCGTTTTCTGTGTGCATACTACCTTACAGTTAAGCTAATTAAAGTTAAATTTCTTGCACAATTACGCTTAAATGCCCAGTTCATACTTAAATACTTTCTGCTCTCAACTTAGTAATGCATAATAAAATGACGCTGACTGTGTTAGCATTGATATGCAGCATTTCGATAGCAGCTTTGTTTCAGAGTGTTCTGTATGACGTGTGAGTATGTTCCCGGTATTTTACTTCACTGTGCTCTTGAAATGTTAAATTATATAATCATCACATGGTCAATACGACGCTATTTTGATCATCATTATGCGTTCCATCTGAAGACCTGTTTGTAAAGTTAATGCAATATTGTGTATCCAGAAGGAACTTTGTCATTATGGGACCGAGTGACACTGGTGATCATGACTGGTACTTACACTTACAACAGTGGCACCCCGCTATAACGAAGTTTCATGGTACCGAAAAAAATGTTCGTTATAGCAGGGTCTTCATTATAGCGAAGACCCTGTTATAACGAAATATCTGGTTAACCAAGCTGAACCAAGCTGAACAATGGGATATACACCACGTAAAACAGTCTACAGACTTGCGCGTGAACAGCTACATTTAATTAAAGCAAAGCTTTGAAGGTCAAAGTTTCCCAACTTGCATTGACCAATAGGAGTCGTGTTTGGCTTATCAACCATTTGTACCATCATGTTGTTTTTACTGACTGCGAGCGACAGGACAAAATATTCATTACAGCGGGGTAAATAGTGCGTTGGGACCATCAAAATCAATTCATTATAGCGGGGATTTGTTATTGCGAGGTTTGTTATAAAGGGGTTTGTTTCCACATAATATTATTATTTTACTGTAATTCTGCCAGGCTTTCAAATGTAGGCTTGATTACCAGCTGCTGTTTGAGAAATGAGCCCACGCTCCTCCCCCAAAGGCACGGCTGGACTCGTGAGGATTCCTTTGTTAGTCTTAACCAATCAGATAACTGCCAGCAAATTTTTGTCGGGCATAAATTATTTCGCCAGTTTGGATCCTGGCCCGTGATGGCAGACCATGTGGAATTGTTAAATGGAATACGAGAGAACTTCAGAGACAATTAAGATTGAAAGAAAGTTTAAGAATTCACAATGAGAAACGCTAGAAAGGATTGTTGATCGCCAAGATGTGTTTATTTTCAGTAAACAATATGTTTGAATCTTTGAGTTCCAGAACATCAGATAACAAAGTCAACAAAGAGTCAGATCAAGCTAAACGTTGAGCTCAAGAGACAAAATAGTCAGGCAAATAGAAGTATTACGTTTTATTAAAGATAGCGACACCAGTCTCTGGTGAAGCCAGACAAAATTATTTTTCAAATGCGCTAAATCGTGGGTAAAGCAAACCAATTAGTAAAACATACGTGGCAAATTGCAGAGTATCAACTTAACAGCAGAAACCATGCAGACCAACATGTCACCTTTGACAGATCTTGACAGGCATGACCAGTTTGCTAAACCACAGTTGAATGGTGCTGCTATACTCAGAAAATGAACTCTTTCGTAGACTACAGCATTCATGCATACGGTGCTCTTCTGCAGCAATAATGTGAAACAAAGTAGGTCGGAAAAACAAAAGTTTAAAAAAAATAGAACGGAAAATGTACAAATGCTTAGAGCCGTAGGCTATGATCGATAACATTTCTGGCCACCAGGAGCGGCGCAAGAATTAAATTATGAATTGACGTCACAGACATGGTTTGCCGCACACGCAACCAGCCGTTCTTCTCGGGGAGGGTAGGCCAGACACCATAGAGCGGAGGAAATCGAGCCTATTTCAAATGTTGTTCGTTGGGATCTTCATTAGAGTGGGGTTCTTATAGCAGGGTGCCACTGTATATGGCTAGCCGCATGAGCAGGCAAGGTGAATCAGCACTGTGATTGGGTACCCGAATGCTCAGGATTACGCGCTGTGCCCTACAAGAAAATAGCAAGAAGTTTTTTCCATAATATAATAAATCCTTTATTGACCAAGCTTGTACGGTCAAGATACCTGGATATTGGCCCTGTGGTTGGTATTAATATAATTCTTTTGTATAATATAATTAATTGCAGTGGCTGATCTGTTCTTTGTTCAATATAATTATCTTAATTTACTTTAATTTTATATATCTATTATATTAACTCAGTGTAACTTTCTTTTTTACTCAAAAGTAGGTGGTGGTCAACTCAAAAGCAGTTACTACTTTGTCCACCACACACATCCTGTTATTTTTCTCTCTATGGTTATTTTATCTATGTATTTTCCATTGTGAGTGTATTTTCTTTTATATGTATTGCCATTTATATGACTTTTATTACCATTTTTCTGTAAATTAACCTTTGAACCTGGTCAATGCTGCTCAAGGTTACCCACTTTTTCCCACAAGAAAGTAGACAGGTGTTCTTTGTCCATATAATAAATCCTTTATTTACCAAGCTTACAACAAAGACTCAATTAGTGCCATAGTAGAAAATGTTCACATACATGTACTCTGTCACTGTCTCTTACAGTTAAGTCACACCAAATGTAAATACTCCTGGAACATGCCTGAAATGTATTTCTTTTTGCATGGGTTGGCAGCTTGCTATTAATGATTGCTAATAATAATTATGCAACTTCTAAACTGGAGGCACACTCTTTGTATTTATCATTGTCATTAGTTAGTATGAGTACTATAGGTACTTACTAATACTATAAATTTAAAGTATTTAATTTACATTTAATGTCACGCACAATAAAAGGACGCCATTTATGTGGGAGAAAGGTAGGGGAGATAAGTGTTGTCCCAGACCCGAGAGCTGCCTGCCACGTGTGAGGCCAGTACTCGGAGCTAGTGTCAGCGAGTGGCATATAAGACCATGAGATGGGTGTCACAGGGTACAGAGGCAGGGTGACGTGTACCTATGCCAACTTCCAGGAGGGTTAGTAGCGAGGGGAAGTGGATGTGCCCGCTGTTTCTCACCCAAGCTAAGGCAACGCAGGCATCGCTTCAGTGTGGGACTGAGGGGCCGCCAGCAACACTTATCCCCCGAACCGTTTATTAAGTCAAAACACAACTAAAATGGTATTACAAAAATTGCTCTGTCTTTAACTGTAGATGTACAGGGTATAACATCACAAATGGAGCAGATGTACACTAGCAGCCTACAAAAACAATGCTCTATTGGAGAGTGGCAACGGTAGAGATATGAGAGTTATGTGGAGGGTGGGTGGGAAATAAACGCTTGAGTCCAGCAGCTTAACTGAATTGCAAGTGAAGATCAACTGCAATCTTGTGTGCAAACAGGGGAAGACTGTGCGCGGATGATTGGCTGGATATCTGAGAACATGTGCGAGCTTATCTTTTATTGGCCGGTAAAATTAGAGGGGGATACAAGCGTGTGTTTGCAGTACAAAAGAGCGGGAAAAGGTTGCCGGAAAATTACATCCACGAGGGAGTGTAAGGTTTAATTGAGCTAAACATTAACTCCAGTTTATGCTTTGGCAAAAACAGTAAGTAATTACTTAATATTATTCTGTTCAAGTACTAAAAAGCCTTAAATATAATTATGGTGTATTTGTTGCTTTACTATTCAGCTATCAGTGTATTACACGGAGCCTTGAAGAAAGCAATCGCTGTCCCAAATGTAACTATATCATAGACAAGCCTGATCAGATATTTCCAAACTTTCTGTGTAAGTATTCTGCGCAGACAACACTATGAAGGAAACAACAACAGAAAATTCTATGACTGATTTCCATGCTTGCTAACTTAATCCTCTTTCTGCTGTAGTTCATTACCTTGGTCATGACTTGTTTGTTTAAACCAGAGCACTGAAGAGCTAGCCAATAACTGGTAATAACTACATCTGAAGTACAGTCTCCCTTACTCTCAGGAATTGCTAGACATTCACTTGATAACAACAAAGTATAATGTTATAGACAGTACTTTATAAAATAGTTTTAAAAGAACACCTACAGTCTAGGCAGTTGCTGACTACATATAATACTGGCCTCACTGACCAATTCTCTGTGTCCAGCAAACATTTGATTCTACATGTTTTCATTTTATGACTAGTGAATGAGCTGGTACAAAAGGAGAAAGAAAGGACAGGTCAGAAGAAAACAAAAATGGTTCCAGACACCCAGGTAAAATTGAAAAAATTAGTCTGGGGTCAATTTCCACAGAAAGTCATTGAATATAATATTTAAACCGAGATTTTCCTGAATTAATGTAAACCGTTGGACAGGTGCACTACATGACATTATTTTAGTTAAGTTCTGAGTCCTGACCAGGCGCTGTTTGGTTTGTTTTTGGGAAAGACAGTACTCTCTCTACCCAGCTATATGTTAATTACTTCACTTTTTGAGGGTTGGCTTGTAATTAATATTTAACTTTTTGGGGCTTGGGTTGTTGTTTATTGGGAATCAATTCTTTGTAGCTATTATAATAGTTAGGCCTTGTAGGAGATTTATTTGTTCCTTTGCCTTTCTAACCTGCTGCATGACAAATTTGTCCAGAAACCGAATTTATTAAAAAACAGTACTGTATGCTTCTATAATTATAGTGACCAGCCTCTGGCTAGGGCTCAACATCTAATGTTTTTTCACAACCTAACGGGAAAAAGTAACATCTACATTTGAGTTTAGTGACCCATGACATCATAAGAAGTCTTCTGCCCTCTCCCGGATATGGAATGCTAGTCTATTAATTGCAAGAGTACTCCCAGCTCATTTATACTTCTGGGTGCAGAGAATTACTGTAAGAACACAAAATGCAGGGACCACTGGCTGCTTTCTTTGAACTTGGACTTATATCTAGATCTAGAATCAACTTGAACATGCTAACTCTTATGGCCAGTATATGATGTCTCCCTCTTAATTGTGATACAGGAACGGGAGGATGAGTTAAACACCAGACATTTTAAAGAAAGAATTCTGAATCATGTAGCTTTACAGACCCCTTTGATTGGAACAGAATTCTTACTGCGTACAAGCCAAGTGGTCCACAGGCCAGAGCTTATCGCAGTTTCTGTAGCATGAAGTGACAAGGAGCATTTCTACTCTCCCTAGAGATGGGATGCTAGTCCATAACACTTTACCCCTACATTCAGTGGTGTCTACTTGCACATCTGGGTGGAGAGAGGAACTGTGAGAGTAAAGGGTCTTGCCTAAGAACACAACACAATGTCCCAGCTAGGAATTGAACCTGGACCTCTCAATCTGGACTTGAAAGCACCAACCATGAGGCTGCCACGCCTCCCATGTTCCATGTAGACGTGCATAATTTTAATATTTTTTTCCTACTTGAAATTAACTAGTTGCAAGAATCAGGCAGTGCAGTTCAGGAAATTTTAGCAGGAGAACATGAGTGGGATTTAGCAGGTATAAGCTGTGGCATTAAATGTAATTTTGCATTGATTTCATATTCAGAAGTCATGATGTGAATTTACATCATACCTGTACATGTGCACAGAATTGGTGTAGTGCATTGACATGAGATTCAAATTATCCTTTTTATACTTGATAATAACTTTGGTCATTTCAATGTTGGTTCTGACAATTATAAAATTAGTAACTGGTTGACATTATCTCCAAGATTGTCAAATTTGTGAGATCATTATTCAAAGGTGTCCATCGTTCACAAATGATTAGGTGTTAGGTAACTGTTAATCCTGTGTTAGATAGTCAAACCTGTAGTCACTGTGGTTAGATTTGGTCTCCAAGATTTAAATTATGTCCTACTTTGCAGATGTGAATTATTTGCTGGATGTGTTGACACAGAAGAAACAAAAACTGGAAGCTGTAAGTGCCACATAATATTCTGTTGTGACTGGTACACTGTAAATCTATAGCAGTGGAATGAATTTACATGTATGCACATCAGCCTTGACAAAATAAAGGAAAGATTTCCAAATTGGTCAATCATATAATCATGATAACTTAAATCATCATTCTGGGTGGGTCTCCATTTAAGTGACATTTGCATCTCACAAGTTAATATTACATGTTCATATGTGTATCAATTGCACTTGCATTGTTTGTACATTAAGGTCTTCAAAATTAATCAATACATAATCTAATATTGGTGACTACTGTTCTATCTACTAACTGTATTTATTTATTAAATAAATATTAATTTTCTGAATAGGACAGCCAAGCTGTGCAACATGAATTGTTAAAAGATTTTCTCTCACAAGTAAAGAGGCATAAACAAGAGGTGTGGTATTTAAATCTGTATTTTACCGTACAGGGGAGAATTCACAGATTCCTTTTTTAATTGACAATCATATTTGTGGTCATATATTGCATAATGTCTTTGGACCTTGACAGTAAATTCAAATTAATTCAATATAGTTAAGTATTTGTCTGACTGTTCTGTTTATTCTTCTTACTTTCAGCAACTTGATCAGCTTACACGAGAAGTGAAACTCATTGATGAAGACATGAAGAGAGTTATGGTAAGTGGCATACTCGCAATCACTGCTACCCGAAATACCCCTGGTCAATAAACTAACCAGTATTTGTAACAAACCATGACAACCATGACCAACTGTTGGTACGAGGTCCTGTGATCAGTTTCCATTGTCACAATGCTGGTATTTAGGCAAGGAGAGAAGGGAAATATAATGACCTGTACCAACTTTTTTATGGAATTACATTGTAGCTACAGCAAGTGCATGATAATTATTATATATATAGCCATTCTCTTGTGGGTGAAATCCTCTTTTATCAGATTTAAAGCTAAATTGCTTAAGCCATCAATTTCTGATTATCTTACCACCATGAATTTACGTTTTATAGGAAATGATTGTAAGTCATAACCGGCAATATTCAATACCAGCTCCTTTAACTCTTCCTGGCGCTGAACGACTCATGATGGGTGAAGTGGTATGTGTAAAAACACGTAGTTTGGAGTTAACACTGAACATGTACACAGTGGCGGATCCAGACCTTGAGCTAAGGGGGGGGGGG
>CM042748.1:20111744-20140850 GCA_022496165.2 Catalaphyllia jardinei
TACTCTACTCTACTCTACTCTACTCTACTCTACTCTACTCTACTCTATTCCATTCTATTCTTACACTATTATTTTGCAAGTATTGAAAAGTACTGCCTGGTACCTGGGCCATCTCATTGGGTAGGGTTTCAACCATTTTAAAGTTACTTGACAGTGCTGCTCAATATTGTTTGCTCAGTTGTAATTGAATGTTCAGTCAGTATATTTTTCAATCGCCGTCTTAAAAGCTGAAGGACTCGTTTTAAAGTAGCTAACATTGAGTGGTCACACACACTTGAAGGTTTTTTTTTTATTTCATCAACCACATTCTCATAAAATTACTGCTCACAAACGATCATTTTCAATGGTCACACCATTCTCCATTTTCCAAATCCCCATAATGCACTATGTTTGCTCCCAAGTTTTACATAAACTATTGTTGTGAAATACTCTTGGGAATATGCAGACCTCCCAAATGCATTTCCCAACAATAGTTAATTTTTGGGGCAAACAGAGTGCATTATGAGGAATTGGAAAATAGAGAATAGGAAAAAGATTACAACCGCGACAAACGTTCTTAACAGAAAAAACATTCCAGTTTAGATGCGGCTTCTTTTGGAAGGTAAAGGGTTGAGTCAAGATCGTCCCTAACGAACAGTTTGGCGATACATCAAAAACAATGTGTATTGAAGATTTTCTATCATCTCACCCTGCTTGAAACTGAGCGTAGTGATACTGTAAGCAGAATTCACATGTTCATAGCCTTTGAGAGACTTAAGGTGCGTTTCTTTGAGGTGATATGGATCTGGATCAGTGATCCAAAATCATTTAGATCATTTTGCATCAAAGCAACGAATGAATCCACGCTGGTCATGGATTCATCGGTTCAGTCCTTTGACACACAATGATCTGAGCTATCGTGGATCACTGATCCTGATCCGGATCATCACAAAGGAACACATCCTTGGTTCGTTACGTTCATCCTGTATGTAGATCTTTTACTTGTGGCTTTTGTGGAGTGTCCAGTTCGACAAGTTAAATGAACGCAGAGTCAGTTGCAGAAAAGTTCTCGATCACTACCGTCAACATTTTTGAAGATTTTTTTAGGTTATATTGATAAAAATGAATAAAGTGCATCAATGAACCTGTTTGTGCTCAATATGTTTTGCACAGAGTGAGTGACTATTAAAGTTCATTTGACTATTACGGTAGTTGAAATGCTAAGGCAACAGGAATTACAATGGTAGAAATGCTTTTGTGATCTGTTCTCTTCCAGGAGTGAATTCTTAATTACTACACCGATGATCATGAGATATAGCCGTGAATATATTAACCATGCTCGTGGATTGGTAATAGTGAAGACTAGTTCCCAAAATTTCTTGTCGGCCGACTGTCGACCAACTGTCGGCCGACTGTTGGCCAACAGTTTGTGTTATGTTTGAGGACAGACAGACAGATAGCTAAGAACGATACGATCGACAGATTTCTATTTACTGTTTTTGACTCTATTTTCGGTCAATTTGTGGTCTACTTAACGGTGTCGGCCGACTGTTGGTAATGTGTCGGTAGCCTGTTGGCCGACAGGTTACCTACAGCCGAGTTCACTATTGCCGGTGGATTATTAGATCCATACGTTGATGATCATTAGGATCCAAAACGAGTCGCATAAACTTCATTCTTAGAACTCACTCTAGTCCTCCTTCGTGTCGAGCACTTCTGGTCAGATTAAACCACTGATTACATGTAAATGCAAATCTTATAATGTAACAAATCTTATAACTAGTAAGCCTAAAACAATAGACAGGGTTCATACCCTTTTTCAGAAACAAATTTCCAGGACTTATCAAGGACTCAAATATAAACCCCTACACTCCCAAGATCTCAATGTTAATTTTCCTTACTGCCTTCCATACATTTCATATTTTTTAGTTGAGTCTAACAGATTTCCAGAACTTTCCAGGACCAGTGGCCTTTTTCCAGGACTTTCCAGTCTTGGAAATTGCCATAATAAAATTCCAGGACTTTCCAGGTTTTCCAGGACCCGTACGAACCCTGATAGATCTCAGTACAAGGCTCTGGGGAATCAATACAGAGGGGTTTATTCCCCAGAGCCTCGTTGTGAGGTCTTTTGTTTGAGGGGTCACCGACCTCGTTTTGAGTATAAGCCGTAGCATGGACTGTAACATTTCTGGGATTTCCAGTCACTCGAGGCGATTCTGGCCGGATACATTACTATCGGCATTTAGTAATTCTCAGCTCTGACTATTGCATTTCTAGCTTTTTGATTGGCTAAAAAAACTCCGACAATGAGCCAATAGTCGGCGTTTTACGTCATATGGAAAATAGTGCGCCAAGTTTAAATTTTTTTGCTTTGTAAAATTGTGGAAATAAAAATCGGCGGCAAAACCCGGTTTGAGAATTTACTAAAACAATTATTCCATTCACCCTTGTTGGATATGAAGTGATTATAACCAACTCGCGCTACACGCTCGTTGGCTATTTTATCACTTCATATCCAACGCGGGCTCATGGAATAATTGTTACATATTTAAGTCGAAGAATCATATCTAAGTTGTGTGTTTAACACAGCACATATGGGCCTATTTGATAGATCTTTGCTACATATCATTAAATCAGCTAGAATTAGCCTTAAAAATATATAACTCCTAAGTTACACACACCTGTGTTTATGTACCAATTAGACCTTATTTGAATGGGATATGAGAAATAATTAAAACTTCCCACGTACAGATTTTTTTTGTTGTTTAGTATGATGGAAAGAATCAGAAAAGGAAGTGATGTGCCAAAAAAAAATTGGGGTCACCAAGCATCCAACAAAAATATTCACACACAAAATTAATGTCAAGCTCATGAGCTCTATATTTTGTTGAGGTTTTGACTCGGTGCACGCACTTGAAAATGACGTGGCAAGTGCGTGACCAATGAATAGCGTGCACACTAGAGATGCGCAGTAGCAAAGGGCGCAAACGTCCTTAAATTCTTTTTTCCCAAAACTTTAAGGGTGGGATACTCTGTAACAATCACACTAACCAGACAAAAGTAGTATCAATTAGTACTTTTAATGAAAAAATTCTCTAGCTCTCTTGCAATCCAAATAGAGAGATGGGAAGATAAATAACAGGAATTCATTTTAGTTGAAATTCGTCAAGAACTAAGATCAAGAGTATTACAACAGGCTGAAAATGTGAAAAAATCCAATGACAGATCTACTGGCGGGCTGTACATATACTATATTATACTTGTCACTTTTGCCATTTTTCACGTCCACTGATAAGCAATGACTTTCCCTTGACTAAGCAATTTAACAAGATAGCAACCAAGTAATGTTCACCAATTCATCAAAGTGCTTCTTAGATTTATAAAAAAGTGTGCTTTGATCTTGACAGGGCACAAATTGTCCAGACTGCTTTTTTACAATGTTCAGTCTTAAAGCTCATCTTTGTCATGTTCTTCATCTGGTGTTTCCTCGCCAGGTGGAGGGCTACCTCCCTCCTGACCACCCTGTCCTCCTTGCCCTTGGTACAACTTACTAACAATAGGTTGAACAACATCTTCAAGTTCCTTTTTCTGTTTCTTGAAGTCATCTACCTCAGCATCTTGGTTCTTGTCAAGCCATGAAATTTTTTCTTCAACAGCTTTGCTTATTGTTTCTTTCTCATCTTCGGACAATTTTCCACCAAGCTTTTCTTTGTCACCAATCTGATTCTTCAATGAATATGCATAGCTTTCAAGTTCATTTCGTGCTTCCACTCTCTCCTTGACTTTCTTGTCATCATCCGCAAACTTCTCAGCATCATTGACCATTTTCTCAATGTCTTCAGGCGAAAGCCTGTTCTGGTCATTGGTGATGGTGATCTTCTCCTTATTTCCAGTCCCCTTGTCCTCAGCAGACACTCTCAAGATACCATTGACGTCAATTTCAAAGGTGACCTCAATTTGGGGCACACCACGTGGAGCAGGTGGGATTCCTGTGAGATCAAATTTGCCAAGCAGATGGTTGTTTTTGGTCATTGGCCTTTCCCCTTCAAATACCTGAATGGTAACAGTGTTCTGGTTGTCAGCAGCTGTGGAGAATACCTGGGCTTTCTTAGTTGGAATGACAGAGTTTCTAGAGATAAGTTTGGTCATGACTCCACCGACTGTCTCAATACCCAAGGTAAGTGGGTTAACATCAAGAAGCACCACCTCTCCAGTATCTTCCTCACCACCCAACACTCCAGCCTGGACTGCAGCTCCATAGGCTACAGCCTCGTCAGGGTTAATGCCTCGGCTTGGTTCCTTGCCATCAAAGAAGTCCTTGACAAGCTGCTGAACCTTAGGGATACGAGTCGAGCCTCCAACAAGAACGATTTCATGAATGTCCTTTTTCTTCAGATCAGCATCCTCAAGAACCTTTTTAACTGGCACCAATGTGGATTTGAAGGCATCCTGCAAAAGGGTTGCAACAATGTCAGTTGGTAAGACTGTAACAGGCAGTCTGAAGTCACCTTGCTGCAAGATCATGCTCTCGGCAGCTTGCAGTAGGAGAAGACAAGTTTACAACTTAATTTCTCCAAACTTTTGACAAATGGCTTCCAGAGTTTATTTAAAATTCCTGACATTGCTACATAGTTGTTAATCAAAACTTGAAATTCAGAATGAAGTTGCAAATTTCACTGTGAAACGCACTGAAAATTTCACTGTAAAAATTGTTGTGAATTTGCAGTCAATTGGAATAAACAAATTTTTGACAAAAAGAAAAGCGGACAGAGAGACAGACAACCCGTTGACTGAACCTTGAACTCTTAAGCTTTCTAACTTTGAAATTTGAACAAAGTTTGCCATAAAATTAACAAGTTGATTGTGAAGTTCAAATGTAATGAAAGTACCAAGTTCATGGTGAACTTTGTGAATTGCAAACAAACTTTGGAAAACATTTGCCAAATGTTTCAATGGCAAAAAATGCATTATAAGGATACAAGCTACAAACTGATTCTGTGAAATGCACTAAAAATCTTTTTACATCTGGAGAATGAGAAAATGCCCTGCAATTGCCACACTTAATCTACTATTACCATAACTTAGGAAAAATATACCAACCATGTTTTCGTTTTCAAAGCGAGCCCGTGTCAAGGTCTCAGAGAAGTCCTCTCCATCAAAGAAAGACTCAATTTCGATTCGAGCTTGATGTTGGGTACTAAGGGCACGTTTGGCCTTCTCAACTTCACGGCGGAGTTTCTGAACAGCTCTGTTGTCCTTGCGAATGTCCTTGCCCTTCTTCTTCTTGTACATCTTGATGAAATAGTCCATGATTTTCTGATCAAAATCTTCACCACCTAACAGTTGAGAAACAAAACTGATATTTTAGCTCCAAGACAGAAGAGTATAGCAGTTTGCATACCAATAAAAGATAACACTTGAGAAAGGAGCAATGCTAACACTGTCGCAACCCTTCAGCTAAATTAATGTTGTGACCCTTATACATGAAGTTTGTTCATGAAGAGTCTTCATCCTACCTCTGTCTGGCAGCAACACTATCTTAGTACATACCAGAACTATTTGTAGTATTCAGTTTGTGAAAGAGACAACGGTATACACTCTTTAACTCACCGAGATGAGTGTCTCCATTAGTTGCTACCACTTCAAAGACTCCATTGTCAATAGTCAGCAAAGACACATCAAAAGTTCCACCTCCAAGATCAAACACAAGGATGTTCTTCTCTCCCTCTTTCTTGTCCAGACCATAAGCAATAGCAGCAGCTGTGGGCTCATTGATGATTCTCATCACATTAAGACCTGCAATGGTTCCAGCATCTTTTGTGGCCTGACGCTGCGCATCGTTGAAGTACGCAGGCACAGTAACAACAGCATGGGTAACTTTCTTGGCTAGATAAGCTTCAGCAATTTCCTGAAACGATATCAACACATAAGAATGCAATCATTGTTAGGTTAATCATAAGATTATGACTGGCTTCTGAAAATAGGTCTGTTTTCTGTTGTGCAATGACTCACTTGTTACCAATTTGAATTATCTGACTGTATATTTAGACTTTCCAGGTGTTCTGCACTTTTGCCATGGGTGACCTATGTGTGAACTTAATGCCAAAGGCCCCAGAGCCTGGGCTTAATTTAAACCACAGTACTCAATCCACCAAAAGAAAAAAGATGGCCGCTGTACATTTAACCACAAATACCTTGCGAAACAAACTAAGCCCACTGGGCACAAAGAAAGATACGGTTTAACAGCAGTTGTTCCTATACTAACAGCATTGCTCTTTTCAAGTTTGAATGACTTATCGTTTTTCTTTCCATTTTTATATGCTAGTTTAAAGTTTCTGTGCGCAAAGCATTATAGGTCAATATGCCAGTTGTCATCTTTTTTGCATATGGTGGATTCTAAGTACAGTACATGGATAGCAACATCCCACCCATACAAAAAAAATTAAAATGAAAAAATCTGAAAAAATAAGGGAACATTTAATTTCTCTGGTTTTGTTGCATTAGGAAACACTTACATTCCATTGACTCTCCCAACAGGTTTAACGTTTGATGAGCCTAATGAGCTAACAAGTCCATGTTTACTGAAACATTACTCACAACCTGTTATGTCATTTTCAAAGCCCAAGCAATAGCCACAGCACCGGCAAGTCAAGCAGTCAACTTAACAGAACACAATTGAGACGCTTCCAGTACACAGAAACTTCTACATAATTATATTTATAAAAGGGCTTCAATCAAAAGGGATTGTACCAGATGCTCATCTTACCTTCATTTTACTCAGAACCATGGCACTGATTTCTTCGGCTGCAAAAGTTTTCTTCGCTCCTTTAACGTCTACTCGAACATGGGGCTTCTTGTTCTTCTCGATCACTTGGAATGGGAAGTACTTCAAGTCGCTCTGCACTGATTTATCGTCCCATGTTCTGCCGATCAATCGCTTGGCGTCAAAAACTGTGTTTTCTGGGTTTGTTGTCAGCTGATTTTTCGCTCCATCGCCGATCAGTCGTTCGCCTTCGGGAGTGAAAGCCACGTATGATGGAGTAATTCGGTTTCCTTGTTCGTTTGCGATGATTTCAACGCGACCATTCTTAAAAACACCAACGCTGTAAAAAATAAAAATACACATAAATAAATTTTATTGATCTATTGTAGCTCTCCGCTGTAATCACATCGAATTAAGAACAAAGTCGCAAACAGTGCGAAGAAACCACTTCTAACGCATGTTAAATTATATCTCCATCCTAAGGCTTGCTGTTCTCTAAACCGATCTCAAAAGACAAGATAAAACGACTGGACCTGCAGTAGACAGTTTGAAAAACCGAAGAATTTCCATTGGGGTAGCAAGCTGCAGTTCGATTACTCACCAAGAATACGTTGTTCCAAGATCGATGCCGATTACAGTTCCTACGTCCTTTTTGTCCTTCTCGTCCTTTTTCTGGTCTTCACCACTGACTAGGAGTAAACTACTGGCTACAGCCAACGCACAAAATGTGCAAATTGTTCTCATTTTGAAATCAAGTTGTATTTTTTCAATAAAAAAACCTGTGACAGTTCCCACTTCGGAGAAAAACTTCACAAAATTTATGACAACGACTTCCACGAGCCGGTTGATATTTCGCTCTCCACCACGCGTGGCCCTCGCTGATTGGCCAGGCTCCTTCCCGGTGGCCTATTCTGATTGGTCCACGCCACAAACTTTCGTCATTCTCCTCGGCTGAATTCGGATGTCGTGTCACAGTAAGAACTTGCCAGCGTTTCGCAACAAATGTCACTTCCGGTTTCTAAAAGCTAGAGTTAAACTTCGAGTTAAAATAAAACAAAAATGGTTATTTTCAATATTAGTAAAATAAAATAATTTACGCCATTATAACTGTATTTAGAACACAATGACAAATTTCCAGGCTCCACTGGATGATTGTTATTGGCCGGATATCACCTTTTTCCGAAAACAAACTTCGTCTATCTTCGGTAACAGTCGGATTGTTCGTGCAAGACAACCACGAGGTATATAACAGCGTCCATATTTCAGACAAACCATGCGATGTCCAAGCAGAGGAAGTGGGTCCTGCTTCTGCATTTTTATGTTGCATTATGCCGCTTAGATCGTCAAGCGAGATGACTTCAACACCTTGGCATTACCACTAATGGGAAAACGTTTAAAGCCACCAAGATGCTTGAAAGTCACGCGTGTTCCTTTCTTCGGCCTACCGGCGACATAATTTTCTAGAATGTCGCTCACGTAGCTAGAAGGTAAACTTGAACATATTAGCGTAAGAATCGTTTCTTATCGGAATTACTGCCCTTGTGGTTTTCTCATGTACATACAAATACGCCAACTATATTTAGGTTAATGTCCTGTTTGAATTAAATCATCAAGCACGTGGCATGCATGGTGTATGGAAGCCCGAAAGTCTTCCCGTTTTTCACAATTTCATTTCAAAGGCACAAGTGTTAACGTGCAAAACATGCTTAATAGTTCTTGATGCTATTTCCCGTTATTTTAGACCACAATTTTTACAGCGGTGTACTCGAACCACTGCCAGGAAATTATCACGTGATTTGCATTGCACTTGATGTAAAGGGGCTAGGTCGCGCTGTGAGAATGCACTCAGTCTCTTCTAGTTTAAATTTCTATATTTCTCCATTGTATATTAAAAGAAGCGAAGGGAATGTCTGCAGAAGACAACTCATTGACAAACTGTAGAAAAACCAGAGAATTATGGGAGCAACTTCAGAATACCCGGCCACGATTGTGTGACATTGAACACTTGCTCCCGTAGTCCCGCAGTCGTGTTGTAATCAGTAAAGGAAAAAATTATTTTATAAGTTAATGAACATCAAGCCAGTAAAACTATTGCTCCTGCAGTCCCGAAGTTGAATAATAGCGAAAGTAAGACGAATGAAACTATTGCTCCCGCAGTCTCGCACTCCCGTACGTAGTGGGGAAAAAAGAATATTAAATGGTCATAGAACTTGTGCTCCTGCAGTCCCGCACTCCTGTAGTGGAAAAAAATGAATATTAAATGGTTTTGAAACGCCATCCTAAACGAATGTTTGTTCTAAATTAGATGTATCTGTTTAAGTATTAACAAAATGATTCTGCAACAGCAGTTTAATAGCCTTGAATGGGGTGCTATTTTGCAGGTTTTTGGCCTTAAAAGGGTATCAGTTTTCGCAGCACACCCCTATCCAAAATTTGCGGGAATGCCCCCCCCCCCTACCTCCCCGGGGTTGGCTCCCAGTGTGCATGCAGCATTTATTTCCTAGCTCCTTTGAAATATGAGCGGTCACTTGCTTTTTCGACTACACCAGGGGATTGATGCTGTCTATTACTTTGAGATTTAAAGGGATTTTTCCTCGTGCATTATTAAGTTCGTTTCTTTGTTGAAGTAGCAACATCTCTACCCCATGGAGGGTTTAAATGTGCACTGATGATGAACAGTTTAAATGGGAATCTCTCTTAGTTCATCCGTGAAGAGAATCAAAACTGCTTATAACTGAAGTTGCACATTAAACTTGTCTTCTGTGTTTCACAGAAACATGATTATCCCTCCTCACCTCACGTGATCATCTATGCTAGAATCATAACAAATTGCTTTTTGTCCCACAGGTGAAGTGTAACTTGCAATTTATACATGTAGGTAAGTTCTTATATGGATGAGTTGATATTTTATTTGCAATATACTGCAGTAAAATTTTTGCTTATTGCATTTGATGAACTTATTACACAGAAGGCTATATATACAGCTTTGTGATGTGTGATCGATAGGCCTGATGCAAGACACGTACTGGATTTTCTTAATTTGTAGTCCAATGGCAAGGTTAATTTTTGTGTTTTCCCCCTTGTTTTATAAATTAACAGCTGGAGGTAAAACATGTTGACAGTTGTTGATGACTTGTGGTCAATCCAAATCAGAGAATCTGGTGAGTGTTCTCAAGCTTGATTTCTCGTTTGCAGGACATTATCAAAATGTTGCATTTTATTAATACTACAGGAGCAATATTATTATGTACTCCCTCAAAGTCTTTCATTTTTGCCCCCGCATGGTTTTGGCCCAGAGACCAAAACCCGAGGAGGCAATAATAGTCTTCCCTGCATCTACATATAAAGAATGTGTGAAATATTGGTGTAGTATGCGAATCAATCCCGATTTGAAGAAACTAGGTGTGCACAGCGGTCTCAGGAAATAGGTCGGGTTTCACCATCTTCGAGCGGCATTTCAAGGTCAAAAAAATACACTCCAATTACAATATGGCCTGCAGTGCGATTTCAACTTGATCAAATAAATTCTCTTCGAAATGACCGAGATTCTGATCTAGAACAAATTGAAACCACTTTCAAAGATCCTGAAGATTGATTTTGGGAGAAAAACAGCTCAGAGGGTATCGTAGGAAATTCTGAAGAATACTATAGAAATGGCCAGTGTGGTTCAGTTGCAACTAAATAGCTAAATACCCTTCTGATCGTCAGTTTTACCTTTGGCATCTCGTTTATTTGGATCGCTTATTTTTACTGAGTAATCTTACGTGGCATAGACCCATGTGACAGCTGGGTGACTAGCAGGGATCCAAATGTAAATGTTTTGCGGCGTTTTCGTTGAGGACAAAAAGCTTGACTCTAATTTGCATATATGGCGACTGTAATGGCGACTGTAAATCTCGACTTTTGTTCTGCTTTCGAGATACGTTTGCTGGTATATCAACACATGGTTAATAGAGGGGAATGGTTATGAAACTCGTCAAAGTTCTTTGTTGTATGTTATTGTTCTGTTTTTTTTTGGCCTTGACCCTACACAAAGCACATTATAGCTGAAATGAAATATTCAACATGATGCAAGCTTGGGACAAAGAAAAACCTGTCAAATATGAACTCAGTAAAATGACCTTGCTCTCCATGAGTTCTTGTAGCTCAGTGGATAGAGCGCCCGCCCGGTGTTCGGGAGGTCATGGGTTCGATTCCTGTCAGGGACTCAGACTTTCTTTGTCCCACGCTCGTGTCATGTTGAATATTTCACATTTCACATTTAATACCGAGCTCAAATTTCACCATCTTCATTTACTCATCAACATAATAGCTGTTTACTCCGAAACAAGGATCTAAAAAATAGAAACGTGTTGGTTATGTAACTCATGCATAGTGTATGAGCATAAAACAAAAGATTGTGCTGGGTGGTGGACTTTCCAACATAAATCTTGGCATCTTTTTTTGTCCCTTTGATGTTTGCCGGGCTTCCTAACTAGTCTATTAACTATTACCCTCTATTAACTATGATCAAGACCAATGGTTCAGTGTCTCAGTATCAAGCTAGAACAACAGAGGTTTGATATTTTTTTCCAGAATGAGCTTCGTCAGAGTATTAAGTAAAGAATACCATGTGATAGAATGAGTTAAACAGAATGTGTTGGTTTAGTTCACTTAGTTGATTCTTTGGATCATATTTATGGTAAGATGCCTAAGTTACTTGAACAGTATGAGTGATATAGTTTACAAAAAAATATAAAATTTTAGTTCGTACAATATTATTGTTTTCAATCAGCAGATTGCTGTATTCTTTGCCTACCTTAACAAATAGATCCACAATTGATTGCATTTGACTTTAAGTAGTGGCGACCTTGCAAATTTATAAAGAGAAAAATCTAAACGGGTACTTGGCAAATAAAAGGGATATTGGTATTAAACTATTCCCTGGCTATAACAAGTTCTTTTAGTGTTGTACAATGTGCTTATATGTGTTGCTTGTGCCAGTGATGATTTCCAATATTTGCTAGTTGATCATTGAGAAATGATGACAACTGCGACCACCAAGATCGCTGAGGCACTGCATGAAGTACACAATTTAATACTTGTTAAAGGGAACCTCTACTATTTTTACAAATATTACCTAAAATTTTTCAAATGTACCTATTAGAAGATCTGAAATAAAAAAATCTCTCACTCAGTGAAACAATTTTTTTCTTTTCCAGATATATGGGCCCTTTAGCCTGTTTCTAAAAGTTCCCGCAGCTGCCATCTTGGATGGCACACAATGAACATATTATGGTTGCTTTGCTTGGTTTCCAAGCACAGCATAATCTATTTTCTTTGGAAAAAATATGGAAACATACACTTGTATCTTTTCTGTTTTTCGCTTGGTTACTGCAACCAAAGGAAACACAGTGCAGCATTTAGACTGTACAAAGCACCTACCACACGTCATCAGCTCGTAGTGCATTTTGTCATTCAAGATGGCAGCTGCAGGAATTTTAAGTGGGCTATAGGGCTCATCTTTGGAAGGCAGTAAAAAACTTATTTTACTAGGTACATGTAAGATATTTTTTTATTTCGGATCTTCTAAGAAGTGGCTGAGGAACGAAAGAAGCGGAAAACGTTTTTCTCACACACGGCTGGGAGTCTGGGTATAGGTGTGCAGGGTTTTTCAGGTCATGTGGCTTTGTAAGGTTTCAGTTTTTGTTTTGCCATCCGCCATTGCCTGACATGCCCCGCCCACCCACCCGCAAAGACCTTGTAGGTTGTGTTAAGTTGAAGTGAAATTATTCTCTAGCCACATTTGTGTGTCATTGAATAAAGGTCAGGCTGTGTGGTTCGGCTTGGCATTTAAAACATTTTAGGCAATACTTGTAAAAATAGTGGAGGTTCAATTTAAACTATTAGCAAGGCTCGTATTGTGTGATCATCTGGGTGTGGTAGTTCTGAAAAAATCTGTTGTTGGTGACTAATATTTCAACAACCTGAGCGGAAGTTATCGTGAGATATTAGCAAGGCTGTTGATTATATTAGAAGCAGAGTTTCTCTCTAGTATTGAGAGTGCAATTGGCAAATGCTTGAAGCTAACACATACAACTAATCATTTATTTCACAGGTTGAGCTAAGAGATGTGCTTTGGTAATAGAGTTGGAAAGATTTGTTGTATGTAAGACATCCATTCTATTGTCATGTACATTTGAATGTAACAGTTGCCTTGTCAGTAAGAAATCTTTCCAAATCAATCAAAGATCTGATACAATTGCCTGTTGTCAATGAAAATACATTTCCTCTGATTAATCTAACACTCCTGAAGCCTGACTGCTCTCAAAATCAAATGGACCACTTTACAGTTCTGTGACATGTAACCAGGCCTATGTATGAATATTGGGTTCAGATTGACTTTGACATGACAGAGACCAAAAACTAGTTAGCATAACAACTAAATGATTTTTATATCAAAAGCAAAAGGCTAAGCACACAACAGTAAAATGGCCTATTGTTACCACCATGTTCAACAAATTAACATCTAATCAGCTAGCTTCTGTAGTAATCAGCTTGACTGGTGTGTGATGACTGCATAGTTCAACTGAACGTTATTGTAGTGAAGTTGACATTAGCTCTATCTGACACCATGTATGCTTTACACTGTTTACACAGGCTGACAATACTTGTATTAACCTTGGATTCATGTATTCTATTTAGTCCAATAATAATAATGCTGTTATTGTTGTCTCAGAAAGCTATAAGCAACAAGAGTTTTGATTTCATTACTGTATGCAGTCCCTACTCATGTGATATGTAGTTCAGGTGAGGAAAATCTTGACCTTCTGTAGGCATTTAAACTTAAGAAAACATTAAGCTTTATCTAGTCGACAGGGTGGAAGAGGGGACGGACATTGTGATAAATGTTTGTGTTCTTGGGCAAGATAACAGGGAATCATGTGGTGCATCTCCATCCAGGGATGGTGAACTTCAGCAGTCAGTTGCTGATGAAATGTTTCCTTTTGCTTCAATGTGTGGTGTATGATGATTTCATAGTTCACCCGACTTTAGGTGACGATAAATTTCGCCCCTATCTGATACCACCACAGCAGTCTGTTTTGGCAATATATGAGCCAAATTTCTTTTTCATATGTAGGTTAAAAAAAACATCTATGTTGATCTTTCAGACACTTTTGCCGACTTTTCTGTTCTCAGAGGTGAGGGTATTAGTACATGTAGAACATTGTGTTTAGAATACTCTGTTTGTAAATTATATTCAGAAGGTGTGTCTTGATGCTTTAATTTTCTCAATGTTAATTTTCTGTGGGTGCTTGGTGCAAATGATGACCCCCAGAATAGGGACATAAGAAAGTCATTTGGTGACTTGGTTAGAAAACCTGGTTTGTCTGATGCGTCGAGTCACTTCTCACAACAGTTACAAAAGATTCAGTTGAACATCACTGTTACAGAACTATTATGGATGCTTTGTTGTTCTGTTTTTTTTTTCAAAAACAGGAATGGAGTTTAGAGGATTGAGAACTCCCTAACCATGGTAAGCATTAAATAATTAATAATTTGAAATGATTTAACCAAAAAATTCTGCTAAATAAGCCTTGCATAGGCTTACATGACTTTGAGGGGTTTTGTGTGGCATGTAAGCAGTGTTATTGTGACATTAATATAATGCACTAGACCCCCTCCCTCCCTTTTTCTTCATTTCATTTTTCTTCTTCAATAGAGGACATATCTACTGCACCCCTTCCTCCTCAATGGCCACCTTTTGACAATACCAGCCTGTCCCAAGCAGCAGCTGGAGAGGCCTAGGGAAGGCTCAGCTATATATGTATTTGTGGTGGTCCAGTATTTTCATTGCAAGAATTGTTTATAGAGTTTAATATTTATGTGTGCTGCAACTGATGACTCCAGAATAGGGACATAAGAAAGTCATCTTGTGACTTGATTAGAAAACCTGGTTTTTGGTCTGAAGCAGTGCACTGAATCCATATTTACATATGGTCAAGGAATTCAAGTAGGGCATTTTGGTTATTTTTTTATTTTTGCATTTTACAGCAGCTGCACATAATACATGGAAAGTGCCCTCAGCACTCATGCAGGCAAGTTTTTCGGGTGAGAATAAAGGGCACATTTTGGGACTATATTTCACTGTAGTGTGGTTGTTGACAGGTTTCTTTCTTTTGTTGAAACATTTGTGGCCAATGATGTATTATATATTTGCTACTCTTGAACAATATTAATGATGATAAGTATCACGACATTTTCTGAGGCCACAGTATTGACACCACGGTATAAGCATCTTGTGTAAGGAATAATATTTTGCAGACATCCACCACTAAAGATAAGTTGACTTGTAATAGCAGTGTGGTCAACTTGTGCAAATCTGATTGGATTCCAGTCAGATCAGATCGAGAGCCAATGAATTAACAACAAAACAACAACAAGAGGAAAACTCTGATTTTAGCAAACCCCATCAAGATGATGCAGTCCTTCAATATTTTTCACAATATTGATGAGCCTTATTGTCTTGCAGGTGAAAATACATTTGCACATGTATTCCCATGTGTTTTGCGAACTGTTAATCAGGTATTTAACATCTTACATGTTACAAAATACTGTCTGTCAAGTGGGAATAAAATGCATTGATGAACAAATTTTGTGAAGCTGTAAACCTTTACATCTCACTAAATTGCTGGTAAGTAATAAAACATGAAAGGCCCTGTTTGAACATGTCCCAACACCAAGAAGAGAGTTTTAATACAACGCGTAAGGGTATATTTTTGTCTAAATTTCACGTCTTTGGAAATGTGGTCAATCACATGGTCAAGTCACTGTATGATATATTTTCTTCATTATTTTCTTCATCAAAACTAAAACTGAGAAAATGGAGGAATAAAATTGTAAAACCTGTGCTAATTAAGATCAGATGTTCAAACATCGTCATGATTTCCCTAATCTTGACAAATTAAATTTATTGAGTTTGAGAATTTAAATCTAGATGTCAGCTGTCAATGTTCACTTAACATTTGGAAGCCAGTGATGATTTAACATATTCAGTCATAATCCACTGAGTATTTTGTGAAGATAGATTCAATCCTGAGGCTTTCATTCGACCATTTACCATCGCCACAACTTCATGCAAAGAATCTATATTGCTGGTTATGATCGTTTCACTTTTGTTTTTGTTTCCTCTCAGGTACATGTAGCCATTCAAAGCAACAACTTCATATATCTGATTTGAGAGTAATGAATATTTATTGTAACAAATTTAACTTGAACTTGAATGAGTTGATCGTAAATAAAAAAATTATGCTAAATAGTTAAAAAGACTGGTGTAAGGCAATAATAACAACCCCTTTTTATTTCTTGTTAAACTTGTTATCAATGGTTGGGGTTATAGATAAGAATGCAAAGGCTGCCTGCAAGGCTGTTGAAGCCACTACCTGTGAGTTAAGCATGCAGGGTAACCATGACATCCCTTTTGAGTGGCACCCACGAGGCAACATTACACTGAAACATATTGGGAAAGTGAATGCTCCCTGTGTGCTAAGCCTTCCCCATATGCAACAGTCTCCAGAAGTAACATAAATGTGTAGCTGCAATGCGAACAAAATGGCTTTCCTAGTTAGTAGTATAACAAATGTATGAAGACCAGTTTTTACCTTGGGTGTTATTTTTTATTGTCACAACAGACATCACTAACAGTTGAAAGGTACCTAGAAAAGGCACTGAATAGTAATGAGTGATAACCTAGAAATAAATACACATTAAGTCTGGAAAAATGGTAATAGAGATGATATAGATGGAAGTAAACAAACAATAAATAGTGATAAGATATGTACTGAATAATTTTATTTACAAATATTGGATGTAGCTAAAACAGGGTTCGTACAGGTCCTGGAAAGTCCTGGAATTTTATCATGGCATTTTCCAGGACTGCAAAGTCCTGGAAAAAGGCCATTGGTCCTGGAAAGTTCTGGAAATCTTTAAGACTTAACCAAAAAACATAAGTGTATGGAAGGCAGTAGGAGAATTTACATTGAGATCTTGGGAGTGTTAAGGTTAATGTGAATTTTCAAGCCCCTTGAAAATCAATCTGAGTCCTGGAAAAGTTCTCAAAGTCCTGGAAGTTTGTTTATGAAAGGGTACGAACCCTGTAAAATGATGCAGGCCAATACTGCGTCCTGTAAATGAGTTTCTCAAAAATATAGGTATTGAACTTGCACCAAAGCAGGAAAAGGATAGTCTTTGCAAATGATGGTGCCCTTGCCCCAATTAGCCAATGTGGAGGAAAACAAACATTTTTTTGAAAAATACATAGGAAAATAGATCAAAACCATTTTTTTTCCTTTAGCTTCCTGCTTTGAACAATGTAGGAATAGTAATGTATACTATTATACCATTTTTTATCACACTGTCAAAGTGTAGAAAAAAATTTAGTTCCATGTAACAAGCATTCTCTATACCCCAATTTATTATTACCTACTTGTATCTTGGACAAATCTATTTATTAAAATGGACAGTGACCAACACAAAAGCTCCAGCTACCTTGGTGACTGTGCACATGTCAACAAATCTGTACATCAAATTTAACCAAAATTGTAAACTTTAGGTTACTTAAATTGCAAAATTTACTGCGATGATCATTCTTCAGTTTCAATATTTTGTAAGCCATCTTAAACTGTCAACTTTCAAGAATAGTGCACAATAAACTTTAACTTTACCTCTACACGTATGCTCAGAATCCTTTCAAATAGTAAAATAGATTAAAGTTGTAATTTGTAAACTGAAAAAGCTGCTTAGTACTACAAACATCCACATCCAAGTTCAACGGTCTGAATGAAATAGTGCTACTGTAATTTGGTGTTACACTTGTTAATCTACAAATTACAGTAGGATTACAAGTATTGACTCCCATTAAGAGCCAGCCTGTAATTACAAACGGCACGGTTGCAGCTGCTTTATAGCTGCTAACCACTTTTTTAGTGATTGTTATTCTGCCATTGGTTTGAATCCATTCAAAGCCTTGCACGTAGTTGTATGGGCCTTCTCTGCATAAAGTGCTTTGTTCGGTAAACGACAAAAGCTTGCAACTATGGAAAGCCAAATGGTGCAAAATTCAAGACATAAAAATGGCCTCACGTTCAACAAAATTGCTATCAAGGTCAAGAGAGATTTCAATCAAGCTCAACAAAATCAATTCACGTTCAACCGATTTTCTCTCAAGGTCAAGACATTTAGATTCAAGCTCAACAAAATAATGTCCTCACTTTCAACAAATTTCCTTTCAAGCTCAAGAGATCACTTACGTTACTTTCAACGAAACATTTTTCTCATTTTCAAGCTTCGTTCCACTTCAACCCCAAATTTCTCGTCACGTTTCAACAACTCGACCTTTCAAGGTCAAGACACAAACAACGTCACGTTCAACGTAGCCAAATCGCAGCATCAACAACTCGAATACGTTGTCAACAACCCAAATACGTTGTCAACAATCGCGCCAAGTAGGTAACCCACAATGCAACATGTGCAAGAGACTTCGTATACTATTCATGAAGTATGCATCTCGAGTATCTTCCCGCCAAAAATCAAAGATGGCTACGAACATGGCGGAAACTTCGACTACCGATTGGGACAACTTTTTTGAAGAATTGGTCCGGTTATTGACTGATTATGAAGCATTGTTCAACTCAGCTGATTCTATATTGCAAGAAAATTTATTTATCAGAATGGAGTCCGCTCTTCTTGCTCTTCAACAACTCATACCTTCCTTTGATGACACAGAATTGTTTGTCGTATAACTTTGCTTTTATCGTTAATTTTCTTATTGAAATGTACTTGTATATCAAAGTCTACTACTATTAGAAATGTATTCTGACTCATTACAATATAATAATAACATTCACTTTGTACTTTACAGGAAGAGAACAAATTAGAAGTGGTGCAGTCACTTGTGATACATGAATCACTTATTAAACACAAAGGAGTGCTTGACCAGTTCAGAAAAGGTCTAGCTATTTTGGGTCTGCTGGAAAAAATTGAAAAAGCACCCAGCAAATTTGAACACTTTTTTGTTCATCAAAAAGGTGAAATTAACTCAGATTTTGTCAAATCTTTGCTGCACTTGCCAATATCCACTGACCCTAGTGTAATAAATGTTACACACGTTATTAAGTTTTATTGCCAGGGCTAACGAAGATGTTTTGTGTAAATTACTGGGTTTTGTCACTGGATGTAAATCTTCAACTGCAGCTTTGCGCCCAGGTTGTGTTAGTGTTAGTGTTGAAGACACTCCAAACATCTTTGCTTCAACTTGTACCATGGAGTTGAAGTTACCTCTGCATTTTAGTGGCTCTGCACAGTTTGATTTATGTCTGCAAGCAGTTCTTGATAGTTCCTCTTTTAATACTGTGTGAGAGTTTTTCGTTGTCATTCACTATCTTGATTTGTGTTTCCTTAACACTATAGTAGTGAGTCTTTACTTGAATGAAATGCCTGAATGTTTGTTATTGTTTTTCACGCCAATGGTTTATTGGGTAGTAAGACTTGATATTGCTAAGGTTGAACAAAGCAAGGTGATTTATGTTGGTCTAGGCCAAAGTGCAGAAAATGTAAATTTTTGTAATGTTTACCACAGGAGAGATCTATAAGAATGCTAGAGGCACAGTTTTGCCATATTTTACATAGTGAATCTCTGTTGAAAGCATATGTTTCAAAGGGGAAAGGTAACCAAAATCTCCTCCCCTTGATGTTTGAAAAAGTCAAGACTGATTTCAATCATTTGTTTAATGAATGCATGTCTAGCTAACAGTGGTTGTGTTTTAATATGTTGCGTCTTTTAAAATGGGTTTTGAACCTGTAGTCATTTTCAATAAGCTACAGCTCTACCACACTAATTATGTTTTTGCATTATGCAAATTTTAATGATTTTTGCCTTAAAGTTGGTGTTATTGAAACTGATTTTAATATTAAGAAAAAGTTTTTAAAGTAGTCCAGCAGTTTGGACCTGTTTGGACTGGGTTTACCTTGTATTGGTATGGCAAGAGTACATTGCTGTATTGTGTTACTTTGCAGAAAATTTCCATTCAACCCCCACAGAGGGTTTTGTTTTGGCTTGATCCCCACCCTTCTGGAAAATTCTGTTTAGCTTTGTATTATTTTAAGCCCCTCTATCCCAGACCTTTCTGTGTCAGACAAAAAAAAAACTTCAACACTTGTCACAACAAGATGCATTTCTGATTTGAACATATGGCACTGAAATTTCCATGTATGGTACTTGGAGGAAAAATGGCTGCATGTAGATTTCAGAATTGCCAATGACCCTCTTCGGGGTTGGTGTGGATAATTATTTTCTGACACCACATCACTACTGTTAACTTTATTGAAATAAACTGCTTTACCAAACTACTTGCGTTGCTTCTGTCATTAAATGTATTAAACTCAACTGGAGTTTTCGAGATGACACCAAGCTAACTTATGAATGGCTAATACTTCACAGATAAAGCTTGGATGAACTATTTTACCTATCAGCTATTTTATTGAAATAAATAATATACATTATTTTAAAATGATCTTCTGTTTGTGGTGGTGACTGGTGTAATGCCTGGTTAATGCATGATGTGGCTAGATTCTCCAAACTTTGCCAATGAAGTATTAGCCATTCAAGGTTAGTGGTCACCGTATTCTTGAGATCCTTGAGAAGTTAGGTCCTTTGTTTGTAAGACAAATTTGCAAACAGTACATGTGTGACACATGTTCTGGTATGTTTACCACAACACAGAACAACATTTCATACTTGCCTTTCCGAGACCATTAAACTAAAGTTGGTGTTAATATGTCATGCTCATCACTCATAAGATCTATTATTCTACTCTCCAGCTTGTGTTAGAACCAATAAAGCGTTCTGAAACAAATCGATACCAAAACTATTGGAATGTTGTAAAGGATCAATACTTTGCCTAAGCAAAGTTAACATGTCAATAGGCAAGTCAATATTAACATCTTCGACCTCTACAGTGGAGAGTCCATCATCACTGGGTGTTGGTGCAAAAGGGTCAAACCCATACCATTCTAGGTCATCAAAATCTCCCCTGGATTCTGCTATATCAGAAATGCCTATAAGTGAATGATTCCTTATGTCAAGCACCCCATTTGTCCACATCTGAAATGGAGACCAATGGCACTCTGTTCTCATGGGATGATGATTCCATGCAGCAGAAAAGGACTGGAGGGCCTTATTTATTCTGGGGGTAAAAATGTAGTGTAGTACAAACTTGTGCAAACTGTTGTTTCGCTGAAGGAGTCCCGATTCTTCCATGGCCTGAAATGTGTAATAAAAAATGTGACACACAGTGCAAAACACATCCCGCCAGAGACGCTCGATGCGTTGATTGTGCACTGATCTTCCAGCCAGGAAACTTCCTCTATTCGGTCCGCGCACCTCTTCCATTAACTGCCACACGCCAACATTTTCTCCACCATGATCACTCCGTAATCTTGAAGGCCAGTGATAGCGCTCAGTGGCAGAGAGAAAAAGGCGACTTACAGTTTCCTTTCTGTTATTAGTGGAGCAATGAAGATACACTATTAGTCTTGAAAATCCGTCTATTCCTCCATGTATAACAAATCCCCAGTTCACGAGGCTGTGGTGGCCATCAATGTGCCACAAACTGTTTGGTCCTTGCACTGAATAAGCTCTTCTTGAAACAACAATTGCCCACCTGATGCGAGAGTTGTGCGGATCTACTCGAGAAATACTTGCTCTTACCCTGCGGCGCTGTAGTCTGAAGCCAAGTGATTTCAGAAAACCTTGAACTATAGAACACCCCACAATATTTCCATGCTCTTCAATAAACTGTTTCACATAACTGTCTATTTGTTCATCAGATAATGCAGAAAATACTGTTGTTTCCTGTAAGCCATATTCAACAACACGTCTCCTTATAGTCCATCTTGAAACAAGGAGCATGTCTGCAATTTGTTTCCAAGTAAAACCGTAAGAGCGCAATTCCAAAAGAACATCCTCGTTGATTTCAAACCTTGGCCTGCCCGGCCGACTACTACGCTCAACTTTGGGGATTTCTAGCGAATAAATCGCCAGATTGTTGCAAGGAGAGCTTGTTTGAGTTTCCATTCGTCTTGTCCACTCTAGAAACAAAATTCGAAAATTTGTGAAAATTTCTTGAAGAACTGACGTGCAGTTTAGTCCTCTCTCAATGGCTGAAGGTATGAGTTGTTGAAGAGCAAGAAGAGCGGACTCCATTCTGATAAATAAATTTTCTTGCAATATAGAATCAGCTGAGTTGAACAATGCTTCATAATCAGTCAATAACCGGACCAATTCTTCAAAAAAGTTGTCCCAATCGGTAGTCGAAGTTTCCGCCATGTTCGTAGCCATCTTTGATTTTTGGCGGGAAGATACTCGAGATGCATACTTCATGAATAGTATACGAAGTCTCTTGCACATGTTGCATTGTGGGTTACCTACTTGGCGCGATTGTTGACAACGTATTTGGGTTGTTGACAACGTATTCGAGTTGTTGATGCTGCGATTTGGCTACGTTGAACGTGACGTTGTTTGTGTCTTGACCTTGAAAGGTCGAGTTGTTGAAACGTGACGAGAAATTTGGGGTTGAAGTGGAACGAAGCTTGAAAATGAGAAAAATGTTTCGTTGAAAGTAACGTAAGTGATCTCTTGAGCTTGAAAGGAAATTTGTTGAAAGTGAGGACATTATTTTGTTGAGCTTGAATCTAAGTGTCTTGACCTTGAGAGAAAATCGGTTGAACTTGAATTGATTTTGTTGAGCTTGATTGAAATCTCTCTTGACCTTGATAGCAATTTTGTTGAACGTGAGGCCATTTTTATGTCTTGAATTTTGCACCATTTGGCTTTCCATATGCAACTGCCTCTGTCCATATAAATTCACGTGACGGCGATGATTTGATTCTTTGACCAACTGCTTTTGTTGCCTATTGAACCATATCACATATGCAAACTGGTACGAAGTATCTTTCCCAAGGCCAATTGCAGATGACATCTGCCACATCATGTCTATCACAAACAATAAGGGCTTGAACAAACTCCCTCATAGTTGGTTCCTTCTTGCGTTTTTTTAATAGTTCCAGCAGGCTTTCTGTTGGACTTCTTCTTGCCATATACTCAATTTCTATCATGTTTAAATCATCAGAGCTGACTTCAAACACTTGTCCAATACTGCGCCATGTTTTTTGATTTGAAGACTCAATTGCATCAAGCTTTTTTTTTATGTAGAATAACATCAAACTACCTTTATCATCACGTAACCGTTCCATCTCAGAAATACGACAATCTGAAAATTGTTATGATAAGTTGATTAGCAAAGTGGCTTTTATTCTGGATTTCTCGAACATAATTCCTTCACCTTTGATTCCCCTACTTCAAAAAATAAAATTTAACTTGCAGCACCCAAAAATCATGTATGCACATGAAAGTTCAACATTTTACCTGTAGGAATGTCTTGCAGATTTGGTTTGCAAACTTCCTTGGCACACTCTTCATGCTCTTCCATTGTTAAGTTGTTATCTGCCCAAGACGATGGGGGGACTTCAGTAGTTACTATGTCTGCAAAAGTCATTTTGAAAGCTACTATTATTTTGAACACCTGTATATTATTAGTAAATATTTTTGGTAAACAAAATAAGATAACTCTCCCTGTCTGCAGACATGCATGATGGAATGTTGTTACAAAATTAAAATGTTTTGTACACATCTTTACCACTATAAGCAACTATTGTTCAAATCATTATGGCATGGTCATCTGCGAAATAATGCTGAAGATTCAAAAAGGTAGTACTGTTGAATCCCACTAATGTAAACTCTATTGAGTTTTTTCGAATTCCCAGTTATTTTGAACTCGCTACCATTTCCCTTGGATTTGGCCTTCAGTCTTGTACTATCTGTTATTTCAAACTCCTGCTATATCTCTTTTTCATTTTCCCTTATAGTTCAAAATAGCAGGGTTCAATAATATTGTAATTCATTGTTGATTAAATGATAACACAAACTTTTGGCTGACCCATTGAGAGAGGGTAACTAGAGCTAACTAAAATTTGCAGATTCAAGTTAACTAGTGACCTGCAAATTGTAGGTTGTTTACCATTTACTTTGAAAACTGGTCAGTTAACAGTTGTAGTAAAATGGGATGTGTGGAATCCTGAATGGAAATTTCCATGGGGATGCGCTCATTCCATTTTCCTTTCTCAGAAGATAGGGTCAAAGGCGAATATCCAAGTGAAAAGGCCTCGACTAGTAAAAACTAGCAAATGGAATGCACATTTGCCATTCGGAAATTCTGTTTGGGAATTTTGTTCTACCTTTTAAGAAATCCTGTTTCCCCATCAAATGTTTGTTCAGGGAGACAAAATTAATCTTTCCCTTTATATTCCATCCAAAATTTCCAGACTTTTGGGTAAATGGTAAACAACCATAGTCTCCTCCCTGTCTCATTGGTCCTAGACAAATTGGTGTCTGTCAGAGAGCATCTCAGCCATAATTTATTTGTAGAGTCAAACTTGTACTGTTTCAGTCAGACACTGCTTCACATCTGTAGACACATCTGTGATTGTATTAACACTAATCTGACTGGGTGTGTTCAGATCAACCAATTACCTTGAGGAGATGCTCGACCCAAATCTGCATGTCCACAGATGGAGTTAAGTGGTATCAATTCAGCATCATCTGTACAAAAAGAATAAAATAATTTCATTTCAAAACCTTGTTAGTCACTTCATTAACTTCACCAGCAAATATTTTTCAGTACTTAATTTGAATGAGTTACAATTGCTCCAGTTGAGAAATCATTTTAGTAAATATCGTAAGCTTAAAATTATCTTAGATATTTTTTATTCCCTGGTGTAAGTTTCAGACGATGACATTTTTATATTTTGAGACAGTAAGTAATTCAATGGATGGAAACATTTAATAGTTAAATCAAGGTAACAAAAATAAACTGTCCAACTTGATGTAAGTAGAATATACTAATATGTTCAGATAAAGCCCATATATGCCTCTATATTTCATTATCAGTTTTATTTTCACCTTCTTGGTTCCTTTGATTTGTTTTTGAAAGCCGGCAAAACTGTACACGTTTTGAGGTCATTAGGGCCAGTACTGAGATGATGAAGATAATAAACACTACTCCTATAACAACTCGTAAAGATACAGCTCCATGTTCTTCTTGCTCCTTATCTTTTTTTGTTGATTGGGCTGCAGTTGCAGAATCTTCATTTTCAGGTAACTGTGATCCCAAATTTCTTCTCCCTTGAACTGTTGGGGGTGTACTTCCATCCACTGATAACATTTGTGACCAAGTAAGGCTTTGGCCAGGTTGATGTGGCAAAGTAGTTGCAAATTTGTTATGAACTTGGGTTTTAACATGTGTCCCAGTCATGGTCATTGTTTTATGATTAGGAGGGGTAGTTGGTTCTGTGTCAGTTGGTGTAGTTGTCACTTTTTCCTTGCAGTGCTGATTTTGCTCAGTTTTTTCACACTGCCAGTTCCTGGTCATTCCAATGTCTATGCATCCTTGACGTCTTTGGGCGTCACTGACACTGTCGCAGCAAAAATAGCATTCCTGGCAGATATGATTGTCATCAAGAAAATATCCTTTAGGACACTTAGTTCCACACTTGCGATTTTTGTCAGGTGTGCAGTGCTGAATTATATTCTTTAAACCGCATTCATGGCATGCCTTGCAACTTTCAATGCCATGGCTGTCAGAGTATGACTCATCTGCCTTACATGGTGCACATTCTATTTTGGTATCAATTGGAACCCTGCTACCACACTGTGGGGTCAATCCTTGACCTTCAGGACACTCAGGACACTTTCTGCACATAATCTCAGCTCCGTTATCAGTGGGGTCATAGAGTTCAATTTCTGATGTCAGTGAACAACCTGTTAGGGGCTTCCCTACGGCAAATAATGCCATCCATGGTAGCAATTGTAGCAACACAAGGATTTCCTGAGAAAGAAAACAGTTGCTGAATTATATTTATACAATTGAATTATATTTATACAATAAGAAACAGAAATACATTAACATGCAATGCAGCTCCTCCTGATCAATTAGACCAATAGGCCCAGTAACAATACATGTACATCTGTTCCCCTGTGGCCTGAGGCAAAGTCAATCGATAAATTGATAACCAAAATCAATTGATAACAATAGATGAAAATTATCAATTATTGATAGTAATCGATGAAATTTGTTAAAGAATAGGCCCTTTTCAGAATCCAGTCACATGGTACAGAATAAATTACGCTGGGGCGCAAATGACACAGTGGGACTTTCAAAACAAAGGAAAGTCGCGCTGGAGTGGAAAGAGTTCCTTTGTTTTGGAAGTCCCACTGTGTCATTTGTGTCGCAGTTTAATTTATTCTGTACCATGTGACTGGATCCTACAAAGGGGTAAACAGATTGTTATCGATTGCTGATAGTAAATTATCAATAATGATTGATTCATCGATTGCTATCGGAAATTTTTTTTGCCTTTTCAAAGTTATGCTGATAAAATGATTGAAAAAATTTGTCTGTAATGGTTTCATTGACTCATTTTATCTCCAAAGCCTGCGTATCTTTTATAAAATCATTAATCATCACAGTCTTGCTGGCTTTTCTCTCTTCTGTCATTTCTTCTTTTTTACCCAAAATAAGGGGGTGGGGATGGGCCTGGGAGGCCCCGGGACCTTCCCTAGATCCACCGCTGCATCAACAAAATTAAACAAGAACAGATCTGAAGGAACTAACAGGAACATTAAATAGGCTTTTAATAGAACTTTCTGAGTTAGTTTATGACACCGGAAAGAGCTCAGGCTAGAGTAGCAGTGTAAAAACTCTCCAGACTCTTTGTAGCATTGGTATTTAGATTAAGTACATGTAGAATAGTGATACTCATTGTTTACAAACAAGTCTTGATATTTTAAATTTTGCCAACCACACATTGAATGACAATAGGTGACGTAACGGTGAGCGCGCTATAAACAGAATCAGTGTTCTAGTGATTTCAATTATTTGCATTTTTTCAGTCAATGTATAACAACCGATATATTTCCTAAATACAAATGAATATATTTTTTCTCTGTGAGTTCGATTGCAATCCAGTGAGTTCGATTGCAATCTCTGTGAGTTCGATTGCAATCCAGTCGATAGCAATCGGGGATTGCTATCGACTGGATTGATTTCCTTTATCAATTCTCATGGATTGACAAGTACGTCGTTTTGCAAGCAAGATTAGAACTAGCATAGCATAATGGATGGTATCAAAGTTCTCCAATTCCGAGATTCCGCTTTCCGCGAGAAGTCCTTGGTCGACTTCTGATTAATTAAGGATTTGAATCTGAGACGTTAAGAGTTCAATCTAGCTTACAACCTTGCAAATATAGAGTCTCAATAAACTGTAGAGTTGTATCGACACCCGCGGCCGCAAATATATGTAAACACTTTAAAGGGTTTCGTGTTCGAAAAGACAATTCGATAAGACCCAAATTTACAAATTCTGTTAATGATGATTTCGATGTTTAGACCGCAAAAAAAGCTCTCGGGGAAAACACGTAGATTTCATACCTTGACAATGTTCATGTCTTGTTCCGCTGCCTGCTCTACAGTAACTACCTTCAACCTGTATCACACTGATCTCCGGTGGCTGGCTGTAAGAAAATCATGTTTTAAGTTAGTTTGAATATTATCAAGCAACCAAAAGAAATACCAGTATCAAATAACAGTAAAAGTTCAAGTAAGGCATCGACAACGTGATCGGATTTGTTATTCTGTATCAAATATACCTTAGAGGGTAGAAATCTGCGAACTCAGCAAAATTCTGAAAATTCTGCGTTCACAGCAAAATTCAACTTTGGAGCTTGCTCATTCTACTAATTTCTCGGAAGCAGGTTGTTACTGGCGATTAATTCAGTATCTAAACGCAATATTCCAACGGAGTCGAGTTCATCGGCTGACGAAAAGTGATGGTGCAACAGTTCCAGTGATACTGTTATGAATGGCCATAAATATTCCCCAGAGGCTCTTTTTGATCACGTGGCTGTATACTGATTCGGGGATTCCCCGTTTGGCAAGCACCGTCCTCATTACGTCATGAGAAGAAGGCCTCGACGAATCTTATTGCAGGTCTGAAACATAAATGAAATTCACCAAAGAATAAAAAATAATCCTTTACGCTTTCAGACTTTGACCACTGAATAATGAAATGTAGAAAGCTGTGTCGTCGCCATGAATATTTTCGAGGTGACGTCATGGCATGTCGCGAAATATTTGCGTCAAAGATTGTCTTTTAAGAAAGCCTAAGGAAATTTTTCTGGACAAAGATAAAACAATCCAGAATCGTCAGCGAATTCTTTTGAAATAACGTAATGCTCAAGCTCGAGTACAATCTCATGCCCAGAGCCTTATGCGCCCGATGGCGCGCTGAGAACTGATGATGAAGGATTATTTTACCGGCGTGCTTTGCGCGCCTAGTCGAACCCTTTAACGTGATCTTATATACCTGCATACATACGTTTTCGCAAGTAGAGAGCGTTTTTAATACGGCGATGGAGATTGTTAAAGGGAATTGTGCTCCTTTTTCGAACTCGGAGATTCTGTTGTGTGGACTCCAATGTTAGCTTTGCATTTAGCTTAAATTTGATAGGACCCTGGTTTTTCATGGGCGCGAAACAATTCCTTCGTGGTCGAATTTGATACTGAACCTCTTAATTTTCCGCTTTGTTGTTTGATGAAAGGCTTACCGAATTCCTTCAAGCCTTAAACGTATTTCCCATTCAGCTCCGTTCACAGGCGTCCCAAACTCACGATTCGAGGAATCGATCAAACGGGGAGCTAAAGCATGCGCGTTTTTGAGACGTGGACGACAACCGGAAGAGAACATTTCACATGCTAGGACCATATTGTATGCCAGATTTTTACATTACTCATCTCTAATGGAGAAAAGATACTTAGGAATGTGAATGTGGTTGTGTGAGGGCAAGTTAAAAGTGAAAATAGCTCACTTCCGGTTGCCGAACGCGCGTGCTTAAGGGCTGGTTCACACTTTGACATAAGCATAAGCACAAGCATAAGAAAAATAAGAAAAACATGTGTGAATCGGGGTTACATAAGCATAAGCACAAGCATAAGCATAAGCACAAGGAATGGAACTTTTTCCATTTTCTTATGCTTACGCTTATGCTTGTGCTTATGCTTATGTAACCCCGGTTCACACATGTTTTTCTTATTTTTCTTATGCTTAAGCTTGTGCTTATGCTTATGTCAAAGTGTGAACCAGCCCTAAGCTCCAATAATGTTTTATGTACGCGTATCGAGTGAGACGTGACTGACTCCCGGGGGGGGGGGGGG
>CM042748.1:20152131-20173663 GCA_022496165.2 Catalaphyllia jardinei
ATATCTTTGCACCCTTGACGTCTTTGAGCTTCGCTGACATTGCCACAGCAAAAGTAGCATTCCTGGCAGATATGATTGTCATCAAGAAAATATCCTTGGGGACACTTAGTTCCACAAATGCGATTTTTGTCCGGTGAGCAGTGCCGAATCACATTCTTTAAAGCACAGTCCTGACAAGCCTTGCAACTTCCTATCCCATGGCTGTTGGAGTATGATACATTTTCCTGGCATTGAATACATTCTATTTTGGTGTCGTTTGGAACTTTGCTACCACATTGTGGAGTCAATCCTTGACCTTCAGGACACTCGGAACATTGTACACACGTATTCTCAGCTCCCGGATCAGTGGGGTAATAGAATTCAATTTGTGATATCTGTGAACAACCACTTGTTAGGGGCTTTCCTTCTGCAGATAATTGCAACGATGATAGTAAAAGGACCTCTAAAACCACAAGCTTACGAATATCCTAAAACGGAAAACGCATTGAATTATTATTTATACGGCAACGAACTGTAGTAATTAATGTGAAACTGATGCATGAAGTCCTCATAGCTAGTTAATTTGACCACTAAGCCCGGTATAACATGTCGCTATACATTAGTACATTATTAATATCTATGCGACTATTTTAAGTTTGAAAGAAAGAATTCTCGAGATTATCTTCACATGGTCTGTAAACAGGGACAACGAACGGTCGATCGGAGAAGGCTATGGTCCCCCTTGGGTCTTGGCAACTCAACGCCTAACCACGTAATTAGTAACAAGGCGAGATTTGGCAGAGCCTCTAGCTTCCAGGCGCCTAAGGTTGGCAACAAAGACTAGTCTTTCAGCGTAGGTTAAACTTACGTTTTCTAATTCAATATTCTGCTAGATGAAGGCCAAAGATTTTAAAGAGGCTTGTATTAACTTTCTGATTTCGATGTCTTGTATTTATTTGAAGTCCCCGATGAACTCTACGAGATTTTAAAGAACTTAGAATTTGAGTCGTTTGGAGTTTCACCTAGTTTTCATATATCCGGTATCGCTTATACAATGAGGTGTCTTCAAGCAGCCGATCAATAGAGTATTCAAGCTACTATTAATGATTATTTCAAATAATGTTAATCAATGATTTCGAAGTTTAGACCGATCGAACAACAATGTTTGAAAAAAAGGCGAAAAGATTCTTGCCTTTGTGTCGGTCCTCATGTCTTGCTTCGTTTTGCCGCCCACAAATACATTTTTGCCTTCAGCGGGCTGGTTGCTGTATAAATGAAGGACTGTTACGTTGTAATACAACGGTTAAGCAAAATACTGTAAAGCAACCGACTTAAAATACCACAATGAAGTAAATTTAAAAGTTTAAAAGGACGCAAACTCAGCAGAAAAGTTGTGCGAACTCGGCAAAAAAACGTAAGCTACGTGATCTATTGAATCGTGACTTAGTGGGGAGTACGAGTGGAATGTTTGTGTTTATTATGTTGATCACGTTGTTGTATTCGGGGATTCCCCTATTTTTACCTGTCATCAAATCGTCATCACATTAACGACATACCTTATTCCCCAGCTCAGGTAACACAAGTAAAATTTAGCCAATAATAAACACTTCTGATTCATTATACGTTCGGACTGTTATCGCTAAACAAATTTACGAACGCTATGTTGTCTCGATATACCGTCATAAAGGTGACGTTATGTTCTTTGCTTTATCATGTTCTTGAATAATTTTCTGTCTCAGTGATTTCGTGACTGTTGACACGTTCAGATTATAAATGCTCAAAATTAAGCCCTAGATACGTCTATCTAGAATCGTTATTTGTATTTAAAAGTGACTTAATAAACGCGAGCAAGATTAAGAATTAGTAAAAACATCATACGCAGAGGCTCTTTGGGTATTTAACGTGTGACGGGTCTAAAGTACAGTGCGTAGGAGAGGCTATATATAGAATGCAGGAGAATGCAAACCGCGTGTTATGAAAGTTGTTCGCTATAAATAAGCCTTGCTCATGAGACAGTCACGTACTGAAACAATATTGTTATTGCAATGGATGTTATTGCAATGGATGTTAGTGCACGGGAAATAGGAAATGTGGAACCGGGGACGGGAGTCTGGGAACGTGTGTACAGCAAAAGTCGCCTGAGAATTCAAAATCACGAACAAAGCTTAATTAAGGAAAAGAAAGGGGAACAATTTGGGCAAGTGTCTACGCGTGAGTTTCTACCGCCTGTGCCCCTAGATCATGTCACCAGCACGTTCTTGTTTGTGCAGAGTCCGATTGATTTTGGGATAAAAAAAAGCATGAAATTACATACAGTCACGAAAGCCGCATGTATCTGATTTCCTTACTAAAGCCTGCGTCATCAGGAAAGAATGTTTGTAGCTCGGCGAGGGCTAATGGCCCTGAGTTGTGGTAACTGAAAACATATCTTCCATAGAGCTTTTCAAATGGCTATGATGACCTTCATGATCAGATCTGTGATCAGAAAAGGAATTTTCCGAATTGCAGCTCAGCAAATTGGTTTGGGCATAATTGGTTGCCAGAAAACCTTGTTTTATGATCACAATAGTTAATTCACCTTTTTTTTTGTAAAAACAAGATAAAATTCGAGGTGTGCTGCTTTCTTGGAAAAGAGTTTGTCCAGTACAAGTTGATATTAATCCATTTAAAGACGGTTTTACCGCAGCAGGGAGGCGCAGTGGCCTCATGGTTAGCGCGCTTGTCTCCGGATCGAGCGGTCCGGGTTCGAGCCCTAGCCGGGGACATCGATAGACTAGCATCCCATTCAGGGGGAAGTATGCAGACTTAACCTTACCGCAGTCTTCTACTTCACGTGCAGATCATTATGTGTCCTTCGATCAGATAGTGAGTAGTGCAGCAGTGTGCCCTTGCTGACAAAATGGCAGCTGCTTCTTTGCGTTTTCGAAGTGTTTGCGAAGACAATTTATATAACGTTTTGAACTACTGGTAGACTTGAACTGAAACGACGACCTTATTCTTTCTCGATTTCTATGCTTGACAGCTGAACCGGACTACGCCATCGTCAACTGTCACGCGTTATCGTTCACAACTAAATTTTCTCCGATTCAGATTTGTTTAAATTGATCACGTGAGGCGATAGTGAATTCTGCGGAGAGACACTATCAGACCTTACAGTTCACCACTAAATTTTCTCCGATTCTTATTGGTTTTAATTGATCACCTGACGCGCGATAGTGTTCATCCGCGGAGAGGCACTATCAGCCCATAGTGCCCTATCGAGGAAAATAATCCGGATGGATAGTAGCCTAGTGTAGCCTAGCCTAGTGGCCCAGCAGACCAGAGCTTTTCCCGATTTCAGTAGTATTAAGCGACTAGGAGTATTTCTACTCCCCCCTGGATGGGATGCTAGTGCATCGCAGGGTTCCCTCCCTCCCAGCATTAAATTCGCCGTTACCCATTTATATACCTGGGTGGAGAGAGGCACTGTGAGATTGAAATTGTAGTAAGTTAGATTTAATCTGTTTTTCAAATTTTATATTCGACTTTCACGGCTTTCATCTAAAAAAGTTCAAAATGATTTAACATGATTTGGGAACTGGCGCGGGGAAGAGAATGTATTGGCGAACAATAAAGACAATAGAGTGTTTATGGCTCGAAGCTTCGCTTTCTCGAACAAATACTTGTTTCAACTCTGAGTACCAACGACGTATATATACGCCCTGAGTGGTTGTGCTCTTTGTACCACTTGTGACGTCATCAATTTAAATGTCACCAGATATTACTGAGATGCATTTAGTAGAGCTAGGGTAGATCTGTGCTAATTTGATCCTGTGACTGCGAATGATCACGGACCGCAAATGATCCCGAAATTGAAAACAGGTTTAAAGTTTAACTTGGTTAGGTAGTTAGGCCTTATGTTGTGAACCTATTTTCTTTTGTCAAGACAGACAGACAGTCAGACAGAGAGATAGACAGACAGACACCGCGAGCAAAAAGAACGTGTTATCGCAGGTCACATAATTGACAATTTACTTCGTTTTTACGGGACCTTAGGCTATCGCAAATGACGAAATCAGTATTTCATTCACGTCAGAATATGGTATCAGGAGATACTCTTGCTTAATGTGGCTGCCAATTCACGACCTCAATGACGTAACTTGACTTCACTTGCGCCAATTTGATCTTTACGATTTTAATTCTTACTATTATTTTTAAAGTGCCCCTGTGACAAAAAATTATTATTTTTTCCTTTGGATTTCAAAACTATGTTAACTAAACACTAAGTGACCCAAGTTTTAATCCTTGATTTAAAAAAGACACCTGTTTATTTTAACTGGAACTTTCCTATTTAATGATCCGCCATTACTAAATTTAAGTTCTTGAGAGAGCTGGATCGAGGAGAAAATGACGTCAAAGGCTCACTAGTTTAAGAATGCGATGCGCGTGTACGCTGCAGAATTAATATGCAGCACGGGAGTTTTGGGCTTTCACACTTTTAAACTCGCACTTTGCATACATAATAAGCTGCGTTCACACGCAGAAATTTTAAGCTGGTGAGCCTTTGACGTCACTTTTCCCGGATCCAGCCCTCTGAGGTCAAATTGGTCAGGTTTGAACGTGAGTGATGGCGGATCGTGAAATCCAAATTTTACACTCGAAGTAAACGGCCTTTGGATAAAAATGAAAGGTCAGAATTTTGCCAGTCAAGTGTTAAGCAGACACACTTTCAGAATCTCAAGAAAAAAGGAAGTGATTTTTTTTATCACAGGGGCACTTTAACAAGCAAACTGTATGAGATAATTTGGCCGATGTATAACTTTTTGCAGAGTGCAAGCTATGAAGTAGATGACATTGGCTAAGGTACAGTTGAAATGATCAGTGATCTTGATGGATCCCTTGGGTCCCGATATTTTCTCAACGTTGCGAATAAATGGCGATGTTTTGCATCGTGCGAGTGCGCATTTAAATTAAATTGTTTGGAATGCACGTTTGAATGAAATTGCTGACGAAAGTTGCTAAAAGATTCTAACAGTATCGGGATCATTTTGAAGTAATTTAAAGGTCTTTTTTAGAATGATGGATTTAACTGCGTGGCTGTGAGGTTGACCGCGAAACGTCATCTTTCGAATTTCTTTACGGTGGCCAATTCACATTATCAGCCCAGTTGATAACAAACCCAATTAACTCGTAGTACTCCCCACCGACGTAGCATCACAGTTTCTTTAGAAATTTACCCTCTCTATGGTTTTTCAGGACTCTGTTAACATGCGAGGGATTGGCTTCTTCCACTAGTGGGAAAGCGCCAGTTTACGCATGCTCAAAGTGCAATGTTTCTCACTTCATGTGTGCCGAGAGCAAGAAAGGTCCCATCTTCAAGAAATACTCGATCAGATGGTCATCTTGGGGTGTATTACTCGTCATCTTAGTTATGTCTCTTTAACAGCGCGAGAGGCGTCATCTGTTTAAATGTACTCAGGGACACACAAGAAAACAGTTTTAAACTGATTCGTCGCATTGAACTTATTTAATATAATACTATTATCATATTTACATCAAATTCATCTCCATAAAATTGAACTGTACAGACAATCTATTTCCAATGTTTCTACACGCAAGTTCACAATACTTGCAGTTCACAAGTCTCTGAAGTAAAGATTAGGAAGAGAACAGACAGTCCATTCTTCCACTGGATTTGCTTGTAGAAATCGAGTAAACTGACAAGCTTCCTGTTTTAGTTTTAATGCTGCCAAATCTGTTTCACAGACTGAACACTGCCTATTAAGGCTATTTTCATTGTCATGGAGAAGTCTGTGAAAAAATAGAGGCAAAAAGGTTAGGCAATTAAACTTAGATAACTTAGTTAGAGCACGGTGAAGTTGAATAAAGTAATTATTGCGCGACAAAGGAAACAAATGGTTTTATGATCCTGAGTAGGAAACATTGCGTTACGACAGCCAAAAGTACCTAATATCAGGAAGGTAATAATCGTGTTTATACATATTTACTTAATAGAGTAACATATCAAGACTTAAAGTGACTGCGTAAGGTTGGGAAGCGCTTTTAAGTTGTTCCCAAATTTGCGTGGCCTCCGTATTTTTGGATTGCTTTTTTGTTTCTCCCTATATCTAAGTTGTTATAACGCAACGTATGAAGTGAATGATAAAATGATTAAGTAGAAACAAAAACTCATGATCACCTGAAGTTCCTGTCTAGAAAACTGCATCTTTCGTCTGTAATATTGACTGCAATTTCCTCAAGGAAAAGCTTTCGCTCCAATGCTTGAACCTCCTCCTCCATTTCAGCCACTATGCCATCTGCTTTGGCTGTGTCAGTGTCAGAAATTGAGTCAGTGTGGAGGGGAATTTGGTATTGATCGAGTAACCTGCAGAAAAGTGGAAAGAAAAAGAAACTATTTTACTACATTTTGCATTTACACCTTACTTTATAACAGAGGACAATATTATCCCTTTTTTTTCACTTTCCTCCTACAAATGATAAGACAGAAGTGAGGGGATCATTACCTAAGCTAACCATAACTGAGCAAGGGTTCATGAAGACGTTTTCCCTCGGGTCTAACGATTTCCTTAACAAACGGTAATAAGAAAAAGCCAATGAAGGCTTGGAATAAAAGAATCGAGTAGATTTTGCAACGAGAATGACAACGAGAATGACAATCCATCTTTTTTTATGAGAGTCCCGCGAGCGTTCATCCGTGCAAACGGCAAACTCAATAAGGTCGATAGGGGATTGGAGCGAAGGTCTTTCTTCTTATGTGCGCCACACCCTTTTCTCTTCCCCGCAATCCCTTCTCGTCTTAAACTCGTGTTTTCATTTTGAAGAGAGTAACTGACTACAAGTAGTCTAAAATGACTTTGTCACGAGGAGCAAACAGAAAAAGTAAAAGATGAATACAGAAATGATCTCCATGGACTTACGATTGCCGCGCCAGGCTTTAAGTCGAACATATTACAAATAAACTTACTCATATTCAAGCTGCAGTTGCTTCTGGAGACGGGTAATGGATTCTTCTGCTTCTTTTAACTGCTTTCTCAGTTTTCTGTTTGACAAAAAGAGTTCGTTATGGACTCGTTAGCATACTAGGTACTTTATTTTTATTTCAAATGGACTGCTTGGGAATACCGGTGTTTGAATTATCTTTTTTCCGAATTGGGAAAACTTGATGAATACCATAAAATTTCAGTTACCTTTTGAAATCCTTTTTCTCTTTTCTCTTTGACTTAAAACAACTCCAAGTAAGTCCCATATTAACTGTTCAAATTGAACTTCGCAAACAAAATTAAAGAGCTTACAAAGAGACGGCTAACGAGACGCTTGTCTGTTTGCGAATGAAGTGTTTTGCTTTGTGACATAACAAAGGAGAGGAAAATGCGTGCGCTGTGATAAGCCAATCAGATTCAGTTTGAAAAGTCGTCAATCATGATCAAGCGCGAGCAACACGGTGAACAGTAGCCATACTTTCCTGAGGTATATAGTAATGGATAACATGAATAAAAAAGGGAGGACGGTTCCTGGGCAGAGTACCTGGGTAATTGATACAAATGCGCTAGAAAAAGTAATCGAATATAAAAAAAGATCGTTGGATTGCTATGATTAAGATGTCGTATTTGTTCTAGCGCGCGCAATGCTTGACAGTTCTTCGAGGATGGCGCATCTTCAAAAATAGACCAAATAGGCTTTCTAAAAGTTCATTGGAATTACTTTTCTCACTTGCAGCATGCCAAATTTACCGGATTGAATCTGTGACCAAGTTTTATTTTTTAAAAAAGAAACCTTAACACAGCAAATTCAGATGCATGGGCCACTTTAATGACTTTCGGGAACTGCGCTTTTATTCTCAGTCGTTCGTTGCGACTTCCATTCTAGAGAGCTTGACGTGTACAGAATGTAAGCTTTCCCCGATTGATTCCGTTTTTTTAAAATTTAATTTGAATTTATCGTCGGCTCAAGATCTACATCGTGCATAAGGTTATAACATTTGTCACGCAGCCCTCTGGACGATTAAGGACATTTTATTCTTAATCGGTTAAAACTCTTTTTGGGAGGTGTTACTCAGTGGAACAGCTCTCGCCGTCTGTTAATATTGCTGATTGTACTTGCATGCACTGTACACAAATAATTTCTTTCCAGTTGAGGGGTACAGTACTCGAAAAAGGTTAACTGTAAATCACGTCTTCTTTCTGGTAGATCTCTCCCGGAGCATTCCCACATGAAAAGTGAGAAAAGTCACCCGTATTTTTTACGGCATAAATTTGCACTCTAAAGCCGACCTTTCGCGACTTACTTTCTGTAGCATTTTTAAGGGGGGCAGTGTGGCCGACTGGTTTAGGGTGCTGGACTGATTTAAAATCTGAAGGTCCATGGTTCAATTCCTCGACCCTACTGCTATCTGGATTTGTTCTCGGTAGTCCCGAGTTCAACTCCTCGACTGCGTCGTGTAAATAACCAACTGGTTAGCCTCCCACCAGTTGGGATTCTCGACAGTTTATGTTCTATTTGCAAATTATTAAGGGGGGAGTCTGGTTATAGTTTGAGCCCAAATGTGTAACAGTTTGTAAAGCACATAAAACTTTTGCATCAGGTGAGAGTAGACCATAATTTATGTTATGTTATGACCATTAAAGTTTATGTTCTATTTGCAAATTATGGTGAGTTAGTGAGAGATAATACGAGAAGAAAGTGTAATGGCGGTACGTCGCAAAAAATACTAAAGATTAGCATTTTTCCCCTTATTTTCAGAGTCTTATGATTGATCGGAAGAATTCGATAAGAATCGAGAGAGTGTGAGGCAACACATCAAATCTGGAGACTGCCGATCAAATCGGGAGGGTTGGGATCTTTGTGTTTGATTGCTAGAGCAGACTTTACGCGCAAAGATTGTGACCCGGGGGGTACTCTCTATAACAGCCTATACGGGGAGGCTCCGCCCTAAAGGGGTACCTTTTTCAGGCTTCAGGTATATAAAAAGGTAGGGATTTCACAAGTTGAGGTATTTAAAAGGGTAGAGAAATCCGTCATTTAGAGCCTTTAATTATTATAATATTTCGAATAGACGCCCCTTATGGCTGTATCAGTTTAATATTTATAAAGCCACTACATTAAAATGCGAACAAGACTAAAGTAGGTATGTGAAAGGGGTACCTTTTTCAATAAAAGGTATATAAAAGGGGTAAGGGGTCGGACCTCGGGGCGGAGCCTCCCCGTATTAAACTTTGTTAAGTACACCCCCCACCCCCCGCGCGGGGGGATTGTGATCGCTGGCAAGTTATATGCAATTAGAAAACAGTCCTAAGAAAGCACGCGCGCTGATTGGTTAAAGATCCTGTTTATATAACTCGATAGAGACACAGAACTAGCGCGCGCTGTTGACGTAGTGATGGCGCGAGCAAAGAGAATTTACATTTTGATAATCAAAGTTAACAATTTGTTTTCCTTTTTCTCGTCGTGGTGTTTTCTAAAAGAAATAGAAAACATGTACCGTGTTTGTATCGAGTTATACAAACACGAGTGAAAGTTTGGGAGAACGAGAAATGCTGTGGGAACACGAGCCGCAGGCGAGTGTTTCCACAGCTTTTTCGAGTTCTCCCAAACTTTCACTAGTGTTTGTATAACTCGATACAAACACGGTACATGTTTTCTATTTCTTAAGTATAAGGCATGCCATCCTGCATAATAAACTCTTGAATGGATACAATGCATACGTTTCGAAGCTTTTGGGACCTTGAGAGATCTAAAATCCAAAAAGAATGAGTGCATTGACTTGCCATGTTTGGCATGTTTGATTTCAAAAACAAATTGCATCGCCGATCAATAAATATATCCCTGTTTGGATCATTCTATCATTCCAGACCGTTAAAGTCAGTATTTAGGTACACAGTCCGTAACAGCTGAGACTCTATAAGGTTTGACTTACTTCAGGCAACTCGTTTCCCTAAAAGCTTAGAAAAAGCCCATGTAAGCTAATTTCGATGCTGAAATATGAGACCTATGCATTCATTGCCCACATATCAAAGGTCCGTGAAGTGTGACGGGCGGGGGTTTTTCCCAGCTTTTTCTGTCATCAGATAAAATAGCATTTCGCAAAGTGCATCGGTCTTAACTTGCTAGGACATCAAGGGAAAAGCGTTCGCTATCGGGATAAGTAACATCGCTCGGGAATCTTCTGCTGGAGGTAAATGATTTGTATTTTAATGCTGCTTACCGTTTAATTGAGTGTGCTACGGAAGTGCGCGGTGGCATGGCATTAGCATTCCAGGTTTTTTCCGCAGTCACTTCAATTTAGATGACTAAGCAAAAACGGAAAATAAATTTTGTTTGTGGGGAATTTATCCCCAGTTACTGAAAAAACAATTCTCATCCACGGGATCTAAACTTGGAAAAGCATATTTTGAACTTTCAAAGAATGCACAAATGTCTAAATACGTTCTCTGAGAAGAAAATGCGGACTGAGTCCACATGAAGAAGTATTTTGTATTATGCCTACAAAGCATATTTAATATGCAGGTTCCACTACGAAATGAAATATTTGAGCTGCCATGCTCGAAAAGTAGTTACTAGCACTGAAATGATTTTGAAGAAACAACATTTATTGTTTTGTGGACGTTCAAGACACCGTATTGAATAATAAGTATATTAGATGTATTTGACCGAAGGACGTAAATTATCAGCATCAAATCTGGTAAAATAGAGCGCGGGGGTTAGAAAAGGGGCTAAGCGCAAGGCCAGGTTTTCTCCAGTACGTAAACAAAGCGAGTTCTGACTATCTAGTATCTTTCACACATTTCAGGTTGTTCCGATTGTAAAGCCATGTCTTCTGCAATTATCACTGTGATCACGGATGCCTTAATGCTTTTATGGCTATTTTCTCTCTGCACGGTACGCTACTTTGATAATAATTAGCTATAACTAATAACATTTACCTCTTAAAATATTTTCCTTGTATATCCCACTCAGAGTTTGAATAGCGGGTTTCTGCAGTGCACCAAATTCATTGTTATCGCCTGGTAACAAATTATTTTAATTTGCCAGAGCATAAACGGTTTCAAGTTGAATATGTATTGTTATTATAAACTGATTAAATTACAACGGTTAATTCGAAATTTCCGTTTTATTCAGTACAGTTGTACCCCATTAAAATTTCTCGACAAGTTTGGCTTTATAAAAGTTCAGTAGGAAGAATCCGCCTTGAGGCAGAGTAATATATAAAGAGAGTGACTAATGCTCCGGCTATTTAAATCTCCTCATTCCTGAAATGCTGTACTTTCACTTTTGATTTCCGTATAAAGAGCAAATTAGCCTGAACTGTCAGTCAATCCCCGCCTTCAGTCTCATCCCAGTTAGAAATAGTCTTCTTCTACGCAGCCATAAGTGGCGTTGTGCTATTACTGTTACATATCGTTCTTGCTAACTTTTTTTTGGAAAAAAATTCTTTTCTTCTGGTTTTCATTATTATTTATATTCTAGATTTTAAGGGGATGGTTAGGTGGCCGGTTTACCAACTAAGGGACCTAGTGTTCTATTGTATGCTCACCTGCCTCATGGAGATAAAATAAAAATAAACAAATGAATAAATAAATAAATAAATAAATAAAAAGTTATCTGCTTTGCGTGACGACTCAAACAGCGCGGGCTGCGTGGGAAAACACTGAAACAAAGACTTGTTGATATTTGAATTGTTTCACGAGTGAAGGGAAAAGCCCCTCTGTATATCAGTTATGAACTGAATGTAAAGATAATTATGGTTTTTCCCAAATGACCAGATTAACTTTCAGTTTCGACGCGAAAAAAACCCGAGGAAATAACCAACAACTTTTCAATATCAAAAGCATTATAGGTTTTTCTTAGACGTAAATGTCATGTTGGACCATATTGGTTCTGTCATAACGCCATTTTGATTGTGCGTACCTTGACAATTTGAACATAGGAAATTCATTCGTTTATTATTTAGAGTTTTATAGTATGCAATTAAGGTGCACTGGAACGACCAAGCTGAAATATAAAATTAAATTTAAAATAGTTTTTTGAGTTCCAAACCCTGTAGTACAAACTTAACAAAACATAGAGAAAATGTATCAAACTAAGTTCAGAGTTCTGACTCAATACAACCATCAGTTTTCAGCGCAAGAAACATATCGCAGGAAATGCAGATGGAACCAAATTGCTTTAGGGAGATCCGGCAAGGCAGTTGAATGCTTGGACTGTCCCGATTGTCCCGAGGGTCTGGGCTTGGTCCCACAGTGCGGGTCTGTTGCTGGGATTAATGCTGCTGTACAGTGCGTACAATGCAAACTTGGTGAGACGTACTCCGATAAACACGACATCTCTTCATGTAAGCCATGCACTATCTGTGACATTAACGAAGAGAAGATCAGTCCTTGCACGAAGACAAAGAACGCGGTTTGCGGAAAATGCAATGCTGGGTATGTACAGTGTATATTTATACTAACCAACGGACACGTAATTAACCTCGGACCTCGGACACCTTCCATCTGGGATCACCTCCCCCAAGGGGACGCTTTGAAAAGGGTCGGAAGATGCCTGACCGCACACATTACAATATACTTTGATTTCATAGAAGACTTCGAACATTTCCTAAGCTGATATCTGCTGTATATAACACATTCATTGGTCGGTATGTTGACCATAGGCCAGTATAGCTTAAGTCGCCTGTAAGCGTCATTATTATCTGTTGTATAGAGCATTGGGTTCGCGTGTGAATTATTCTGAAAGCAATCCTGAAACAGGTGCCTGCTCCCAGCGCATTATTCCATCCTTCCCAAGCGCTATTATTCGATGCTAATGATCAGCGGTAGGCGTATTACCTAAATATCTCCTCGCTTCTTACTTTCGGTCAATCCCAGAGTCCTAAATGCCGTCGAGTCTTCAGTTAGTGGTAGGTGTAGTCTCCTCAGCTTCGCGCCCGTTATTACGGTCGTCACGCAACGCTTTTCGCCATGTTGCGTGATGACTCTAATAACGGGTGTGAGGAAGACTATGGCATAGGGGGCCTGAGGTATGACTCTGAAGATTCTGGAGATGAATTTGAACCTTAACTTAGAACTGTCACTTGAGTAAAGGTTTGACTTACAACTGCAGTTCAACTTTTTTCACGGCAGTTACTATCGAGCAGTAACCGGCGATTGTCATCCGTGTTCCTGGTGCTGTACCGACAGTAAAGACTGGAAGGAAGATATAGAGAAACAGTGCAGTGAACAGTCCAATCTTCCAGCAAAGCAGATATGTCGGTATGATGTCACTATCAAATGTCCGCCTGTCACAAATAACCCAACTATACATGTTTCATGGGCAGCTACCACAAAATCTGGGGGTTTGCACGCCATGCAGGATATAGAGGGAGCCAAAGCAAACAGTGGACTGTGGCTGACTTTACTCGCTACTTTTGCTGCTTTGTGTGTCTCAATTGTCATACTGGTCATTTACTGTCGCAAAAAGCAGCAGACACTGTCCCAGTTGCTATGTGGTATACCAGGCTGCAAGACTACACTTTGTAAGTAACCTAATCTCTCTCTAGTCTACGAAATAGAAAAGTCTTCTGGTATTGCATGTAGATTCCATGTGGTCAGATAGGTAGGGAAAAGGACTGACAGGTCAAACTAAACTGATCAACACTTGAACCCTGACATGGATAAAAAGTACAGCCAAGAGAACAAACGAAAACACGGAAATAAGATTTACATTTTCCCCAGGCCGTGAATAGTCATTTCTTGGGCCCCTTATTCGAAAGTCCCGGTAGGTTCGTTAACTTTACGGACCCGAGGCAACATATTTTAAGATCTAAATCAAAGGAATAGTAGTGCTGGTTTTAGCTAAAAGAAGTCCATTCTGTTTCGCTTACTGATCGATGTTTTTATTGTCTGAACTTCAAAACTATACCAGTGATTAACCAAGAATTAACCAAGCATTTCATTAAGTTCTATTAAGTTTTACTACTTCTGTTATATTTTGGTGTTTCTGTTATTTATTTATTTATTTATTTTTACTTTATTATTGTAAACTTGTTTAAGAATTATTTGTCCTGTAATCTAATTAAGTGTGTAAAAAGTAAAATGTAAAATACCTCTTTTCTGGCCTTATATCTATTTTCAATTAATAAATGGTGGTCACTCAACTAGTTTAGCTCTTTAGTTACTTTGGGTGACCAGCAACTGTATGTATTTTTAATTTATTTCTTGTTCAATTAGTTATTTAGTTAATGTTACAGTTCAAATAAATATTTTCTTGTCTTGTCTTGTGATATTTCGGTCTTGAAGGTCGGCACACACTAGATTCTAGTCGCAGTGACCACATTTTTAGTCCGCGCGACTAGTCCCACGAATTAAGCTAGTTTGATTTCTGGGACTAGTCGAAAGGACCAATATAAATCGGTTAATTTTCTAGTGTGTTTACACTAAGGGAAAGGTCCCTGCGTCTAGTCCCTGCGACTAGTCCCCTAGTGTGTGCCTAGCTTGAATGTAAGCACGGCAATCAGAAAACAGCCTTTCGGACCGGCCACTTCTTGTCCCTGGACAGTACAGTCTAGATAAAAAAAAAGTTCACTGTCATTAGTTCCTACTTTTTTTCAACGCTGCCATTCGGTCAAGTTAAGGTTATCATTCAACGCAGCGTAGCCTTGTGTCGAACAGTTCAAAGTTAGCTAATATGACACTGAACATATTGACCTTCCACTATTTTTTACAAACGGTTTGTAACACGACCTTCTCGCAATTTCATCCGAAATCCGCTGATCCGTGCTTTACATTACGTGATCATCGTGGTATTATTTTGATGTTAGGATTTGATGTCTAAAACTCTGCAATTTAAGTCTAATCAGATCTCTTTTGCTTACTTTTTCTTTTGCAGCAATTCAAGAAGATTATAATGAGCCTCAGTCACCTTTAGTTGTGACAGGCGGCAAGAAACCCAGTGCCGGGCAGATGGTGTAAAATCCGAGCTAACTGGAAAGACAAAGTGGCTCCAGGAGTCGATAGTACCTTTTTTTGGTTGATATTTCGTTACATCATGTAAAGCGCTGCAATACGAACAACGGACATCAAAAGGACTCTCTGTGAGTTCTGACTCAAGAAATACTGTTGTATTGACCAATAGGACGCGTGATACGCTGAATGAATAAAACGTCACTTGTGTTTTTTTAAAGTTACGCTATAAAAAGGAATTGACTGTCTTCAGGCCCTTCTTCCGGGCCTCTCCTAAATCGTTTCCTTGCTCCTATTGACTTTAAAATAATCGTCGCTACGAAAAAATTTCTCCATGCATTTCTGAATTTCTGGTCTTGTCAGTGAGGGCTCTTTGTGTCGATAGGAGTGGTATTCATACGGCCAAGCCGTTAGCTAGAGAATTCCTATTTTCAACGTGTCTATCATCTACTAGGAAGAACAACGTAAGATTTTCTGATCAATCGACATAGAGAGAGTCAGGTGAGAGACATATGATGATTTGCTTCTCCTTGGTGCCTGAGGCCTTTCCTTGCTGATCTAGGGCAAGCGTTAGTTCGGTAGAAAGTCGGAGTAGTGCTTTATGTCCTGGTTTGTTAATTTGGACGCAATTTACGATCACAATCAGCTGCCGGCCTTATTATAAGTCTTGGCTTAAGACCAATAGTTCAACAAATGCCGGCGACTGTCCAGTCAACAAGTGTTATCAGTTAATTATAGCCTGGTACGTTATTTCCGTAATCTGCAATCAAGTATAGATGGTTTTGTCGTTTCTATCCTGAAATTTTTAAGAAGTGGGTGTACATAAGTGGACACATTCGACTGTTTCTTTTCGCTGGTGTCTGTAACGTTTAACCCGCTTACAACTACTGAGAGTTGACTGTAGAATCAGTGATATTTAAGCTAACTTAACCGTTATTTAGGCTTTTGTGTTATTTCGTCATTTCCTTCAAGGCAAACGTGCGAAAAATGACTACAAGTCGTCTTCGCGTAATGCCTTGTTAATACGTCGCTGTTGAGTTAGTATTGCGAAAATAGTGGGACAAAATCATATATTTTTCCTGGTGCTTTCTTAATGAGGCATGCGAATCCTAGCGTGTTGCTATAATGCAGCGCTGAGTGACTATTTCTATCCGTCTGTACTATCCACACAAACTGTACGGATTGTAAAACCGTTTCAACCACTCACTGAGGTAGGACAGAAGAATATTATTTACAATCTTATGTCTGTACCGGAAACGGTTACCCGTCGGTCGAACTGTACGGATGATAATGTTGACAACTCTCACTTAAGGCGTGGTTCACACTAGGGACCAAAACAGACGCGGCATGCTATGTCGTTATGTTTACAGTGTGAACATTCTGACACAATAACAACATTACATCATGAACATAACGACGTCAGGAAAAAAAACCCTGATATTTGCCGGCGTTATGTCTTTATGTCGATGTTCACATTACTGACATAAGCGATTTAATTTGTCGTTGTGACATTATGTCGCTAGTGTCAACCAGGCCTTACGGGATAGAAAATAATCATTCACAGAGTGTAATAAATACCTTTTATTATACATTGAACTATCTAACTCTTTTCGGACTGGCCGAAGCGTTCAGTGAATTTTCTAAATCAGCACCCGTGACGTCATAACTTAAGATTATACAATAATGGTCAAGGACCCTCAAGGTCAAGGGTAATCACGTCAAGTTCGCGCGCTTTGTGTTGCTTCCGTCAGTGAAGAAGCAAAAACATGACTTCCAATTTTTTTTTGTTTAATGTATAATAAAACAATTATTAGATTCAGTTTTTGTGATACCAGAATAATCAAGGTTACCTCGACCTTGATATTTCAGGATATCACAAAAACCTCATCCAATAATTGTTTATTATTTGTAAGCTTTATTTTCTGAAATATAATTTTGATATTACTTATCAATACATTCTCAGAAAAAAAATATTTTTAAGCTCACGTTTAAGTAAAGTTGTATTTTTTCTAGTGAAGTTCCCTTTTAAAACACTGCCTAGCTTGTATTTCACCACCCTGTGATAAGCACAGCCAATTTATTCTAACTGCCTGGTTAGGGCAAACCATTTCCGATGTTAAAAATATCATAACATCTAAAGAAATTTAAAAATAACTCCTTACGGAATAGTTATAAAATAAGACAATAGAGGATTATAAAACTAGGATTTCATTCAATGTTAATTTTGCTCTTAGGCATGTGCGAGGTACAATCCGAATTAGTTTATGGCAGAGTATATTAATTTTCATAATGGAAATAAATTTAGCAAACAATATCTCGGTTTCATTTCAATGTCTGTGTAAATTTCCATACCCTAGTTAAGGACATGACATAACTTTATAACTTATATATTTCAAACGTTCTGTTGAAACTTCCAAATAAATAGTTAAGTAGGAGAAGCCCGTTAAAACTCTAGACATCTTCTTCAGAGACCAACACTCCAGCCTCTCCGTGGCTTTTGATGCACTTCTTTATCGTGTTAATAGCGATTTTCATTCTTCTGTCGATGGCTCTGAAGTGAGGATCTGATAAGACCGGCGCCACAGGATCTTCTTCCGTTGCTTTTCGTAGCAGTTCACTCAAGGGCGTGTTCTTTGTAGCTATAGATTGAAAGCGATTCCAGGTGGACCGTCGAATTCTGAAAGAAACAAACATTTCAGTTCACAAACGGCCTGTGCAATGCTGCCGACTAGAAAATGGTGTTTCTTAAGCAAGCTCCCTCGAAGTACCTGGATCATGTCCAATAGTGCAATGATAATTATTTAGAATGTCAACGAGCGATTGAAAGTGAAAAATATAATTTTTACTGCTTCGCCAAGCGGCAGAAAGCGCGGGAAAAAGTCGCGCGAACCAAACAATTTGGTTTTCGCTTATCCTTTGGTTTGGCTAAGAAGAGATATCCTTCGAAACTGTACGGGTGGTTTCCCAGAGCTCAGCCAAGGCTAATAAGTTTTTAAAGTCAGAGGAAAAGTAGAGCGCGTCAGTGAAATAAGCACTTCTCACTTTTAACGTTAATGAAATTTTCTTGCTTATTGCTGCGCACTCTAAAACACTTCTTTGCATTTAACCGATATAACGTTTCCTTTTGCTTTTTCCATAATACTGAGATGAACAGGTTATCACTTCAGTGTTGTCTCAAATTGAAGAGATTCAGTCAGAAGTTGGCGCGGATACTCCACTGAAGATTTTTTCTGACTTCGCATGGTAATATGTACCGTTCCATTCAAAATTGACAAACCCAGAAAAACATAGAATTACAAGGAGGAGTAAGAAAGGTTTAAATTACTTTTGACTTACTTGCAACATTGATAAATAGGAGCCAGGATGGACATTTCATCGTGATAAGGATCACCAAAACTACAGTAAAAATATAACACTTTGCTATTACATTGTGCTTATAGTCTTCTATTAACGACAGACAGGCAGTCGACAGACAGACAGACAGACAAAGACAGACAGACTGACAGACATACAGAGATGGACAGACACACACAGACGGACAGATAAACAACTTTTATTTACGCACGATTACAACTAGAGTTCAATGGCTTGTGGCTCGAGCAAAAAATTAATAAATCAAACTTCGTACAAAGTATAAACATGATAGATATACAATTCATCTAAAATTCGTCGAAAAAAATAAAACTGAGAGTGGATTAATTAACTAATTATACCATTAAGCTATGTATACATCCTAAACCCATTATTATTGAGTTCCCTAGAAGTAATTAAAATTTGAAGATGTAACTTATGTTTCTTTGAAGGTCAATTCTTTGAACTGTCGATCAAACGGATTTTCCTGACTAAATCCTTATAGTTTGTCTTCGCAAAATCCCTGTCTTGGGAAATGACAGCATTCCAGAGTATTGGGCCTCTGAGATTGTGTCAGGAAAATTATAGTTCAATAGCTATTAAAATAGGATTTTTACAATGCTAGAGCATTGTTTCAGTAAAATTGGGTGCTAGTTTCAATTATTGCCCTTGGCCTTAGGCGGAAAACAATGCCTCTTTAAACAGCTTTGTACGCTGAATATACAACCCACATGTGTCTGTTGTTGGGTCTAGTAAACACACTTATCTAATAAACTGAGTTTAGTTAGCAGGCCCGTAGCTGAGGTTTTTGGAAGGGTGTTCGAATTGACAGGAATATTTAGTAAGGGGCTTTATTATATACGAGCGCCGAAGGCGCGAGCCTCTAGGGGGGAATGGGGGCACCCCCCTCCCCCCTCAAAAAAAGAAAAATTTGAAATGTGGAGCCCCGGAAATGCTATTTTCAGCATTGTGCACGACAATACTTCAAACTCGATGGAGTGTAAAATAACAAGTATTTTTAGTCATAACAACAATATTCCCCACGTTTTGTTAACTTGATACGTTCCTACATACATACCGGCTTACTACACTAAACGTTTCACAAAAGCTTGACGTGTGCTGCAAAGGAATCTTGCACGTAAATTTAAAAGCTGCAACACTCAAAGTTTGTTTTCCATTCCCCCACTATTCTTTAAAAGCCTAAAATCAACAGCTTGTGTTGAAAGTTGAAAACTTGGGTCTACTTGCGACTCCGTTTGGCGATGACTTGCGCTCACTTTGGTCGAGATCAAATTTGCACGCAAGTCAAAGCAAGTTTTTCACAGTTTGGCCACCATTGACGTCCATTAATCGATTATTGGCCAATGAAATAGAGGATATTCTGCCTTAAAATGTATTTTTTTTGCGACTTGCGTGGCAACTTGCGAGTCCGTTTAGCCAACCAACGCAAGTCTCTACGAATGTTCAACAGACGTCCACTTGCGACTACTGGCAGGTCCCTTTGGCCAGGGCTCTAGTACAAACAGGGTACTGTTACCCTCATAATACGACTTACATCGAAGATTTACACCTACGAGTTACTGGGAAGTTACGAAGAATAAGCGAATGAAGTCCAAGTTCTACGAGCGTCCTGATCTTCAGTTGTAGCAGATCCGACGGTACTTTGGAACCCATGACAAGTTCCTCCCGCAGCAAACGAATAGATCCGAACTAATCGTTCCCCATGCGCAGTCGTCCAGCAAGTTAGGCCCCTCCGACAAACGTCCGTTTTTTCCCATTTAGAGTTCAGAGCACAAAAACCCGTTGTTACAACTGATGGCGTTTTTACCATAATTCTTGCTAAATCGTGGCGCCGTTTGCGAGACATGCGAGCGCTTGCAAAGATGGCATACCCTAAACAATTCTTTACTGCAATATCGTAGTGTCAGATATCACCCGAGTGTGTTGTAAAATGCGTTATGTGTAAGCTTTAACAAAGCTAACTTATAGCAGCAATAGCTCAAAGGATGTTAGCACATCCACCGATCACCTTTCATAGTGGTAAATTAAAGATTATTCTTACGGCCCTACAATGCAGTCGGTCAAAGAAATAAAAAAAAGATAGCATTTGAGTACGACCCCCACTGAAATAAAAAGGCCATATGTTGTTGACGGTAATATAACTTTAAAATAAAAATTGTAAGATTTTCCCTTGGTAAAAAGGAACAGCGCTCAGTGGTTAGAATGTTTCATTCATGATCCAGCGACTACCATAATCCCAGTGCCATGTTCTTGTACAAGAGGAGTTCACGATCGTTATAGAGTCCCCAGCTTTCTTTACCAGGTTGATTACATAACTACATGTTACAAGTACATTGTCGTTGTTGGTGTAATGTGAAAAAAATTTGGGTAACAACCTCTTTGAAGCAAACACAGCAGAAATACTCTCTTTTTAAAAGAGCCTTGCCAAGGAAGCATTGGATGCATTGACGCAAGAGACTAATGCTTCCCTGCTAAGCTAAAAAATACTGTTACAGTACAGGCCGGAGTGAAAGATAACTTCCCCATGAAACTGATCAAAAAAGATCATTGATTTGCCAAGATATCTTCGCGATTTTCTTTTCGGGAAAAACCTAAAAAAATACTTTACCTCTTGGCGTTGTCCAAATGCAATGGCATTCCAATACCTTCTTCCTTTAAAAAGGTCTCGTAGTGATGTCTGTCTGCGTTTCCTAGTGAAGAAAAATAGCAGGACTCTCAATAATTGATGTGCCACAGATGGAAAGCTAAAACTGCAACTTGACAATACCCTCAATACCTGAAGTGTAGGTATTTCCAGAGCATAAAAACTGGGCTTCAAAGTATCTACAGGCATTAAAACAATGCAAAGGCTGTAGGGGTAACTTGCGGACTGGAGAGAAAAGCGTTCCACAATTAAAAAGGAAGGACAAGGAGGACCAATAAAATTACGATACTCACCTAGCCAATGAGGTTAATACATAAATGTGAGAGTTTTTGATTAAATGCACCAGCGGTTTTGCGGGCTATATGACGTAATCGTTCAATTCGAACTGAAATCAAGAAACTACTGTAATAGCCTGTGAGCAGGCTCACCTTTGAGTCACGCGCACGAGCGACAAAGAGCAAAGCTATCCGGCGGTACTGTAGCCCAGCCGGTTACAACTTGAGAAAATGGATTCTTCTAGTTTATGCTTATTGAGTGCCTTCTCCTTTGCTGACAGAGTCCCTCCCTCGAATATCTCTGCTTTCCATGCAGACCGTGTATAAAA
>CM042748.1:20173673-20178673 GCA_022496165.2 Catalaphyllia jardinei
GAGGGAGGGACGGAGAGACGGAGGGAGGCAGGGAGGGAGGGAGGGAAGGAGGGAGGGAAGGAGGGAAGGAGGAAAGGAGGGAGGGAGAAGAATTAGAACTCTTGGTACATGTATATTGAACACAATGGGCGACGAGGGGTACCAAGAAAATTGTGGCTTTGGAAGACTGTTGTGCCGATCTCAAATCGTATCGTTTCTGTCTCGGAGTCTCGAATCATTCAAGTCACGCTCAGTCTCCAGGTCTCGGCAAGTGTCACATTTTACGACTCGTCATCTGTATCATACACTGAGTGTTGATGAGACAGAGAACTTCTGGGTTGGGTCCTCCAAGGTACGATTTAAAAGCTATTCCAGGACTACAGTGAATTACGTTTCTAGTTAAGTATCTATTCATTTCAGTGACGAGTTCTATTTATATTGATTTTTTTTTTGTTCTATTCTATTTCCTTACCTTGCCTTTCTTGTATCCCTGTATGTTCTCTGCCAAGGATGTGACCACGTGGTGAGGTCCCATCCTTGTGGTAGCCATAACGTCACTGAACCTTCCATGACTGTACCATTAGCACAAGCAGCTTCTTCCTTCTTACAGTAGTAACAACGACCATAGAAACAGGTATCTCCACCTAGACAAAAACCAATTAGAAGCTACAACCATAACAAAGCATGTGCAGAAGGATAGATTTCTATTTAACCCATTATAATAAAGTCAGTAAAACTGTGTGATCAAACTCAGTAGCATGAGCAAAATTTTCATAAGCACATATCCACATAATATTTCCAAATGATTTATTCAAAACAGAAAATTGGCAGTTGCATTCTCTTTTCAGTGATATTTTTTACTGATTACTGGAATTTCTAATCCATTTGAGAACTTGAAATTCTACTTTGAAACAGTGTGTGAATAAACTGGACAGCATGAAACAAAACTGTTTATCGCCAAGATATTTCTATTTAATAATTTGGAGAACCGGGCAGAGGCATCAGCTGCAGATAACTTAGTAGCCTGCTAGCAGAGAGCCTACAGCCCAGTCTCCACTACAAGAAATGTGGAGAAGTGATGAATCTATTTGAAAATATAAGAATGATAAGACAATTTCTTCCCAATATTGGTAGTTTTTGTACATCTGAGCATCAAACAATGATGTATGGTACATAACAGAATGTAAAACTTCTAGCCCCTAGTATTGCCACTGTTGGGCTAGACAACAAGCAGTCTCTCTTTTGGTTGAAATTTCAACAAGAGGAACCAAAAGAACACAACACAAGTGAGTGGTTGTGAGTATGTGGGTGTAACATGCTAACAGTAGCACACTCACTTGTTTTGCATTCTTAACCACAGATTTCTGAGCAAAAGACAGACTGCTTGCGCCTACTATTGGGCCAGAAAAATGTTGCTGTTTTGTATTGCTGTTTGAATATTTAAAGAAAATGAAAAAATGATTTTTTCTTAGGGCCAAAGAAAGTAGTCATAACAATGAGGTGGTAGTTAAATCGGTGTTAACTAATTTAACATTATACATGGGAAAGATCAATTCCTAGGAGAAATAAATTTAAAGTTTTAAGTTTCAGAGCTACAGTATAATTTCGAACAATACAAATGTACATGTAGGAGTTGCCAGGCTTTTAAACAGTACCTTACCCTTTTTAAAGAAAGTGTCTAGAAGTCGTTTGTCTGCTATAGGTTCTATCTCATCTTCTAAGTTAAGATTTCTTCCAACTACAGGTGGAGCTCTGTAGAACCCTAAAATTCTGCAAAAATATCAATGCAATGTATGATTGGTTATTTTTGATGTCACTAAAAGTACAAGAATTATAAAGTTTATAATTTATAATTGTTTTATGATTGATAATTTAATTAAGAGAATTTAATTACAATTTAATTAAGAGACAGCCTGTCTTTTTGTAGCATGAAACAACTAAGATTACACAAAAAAAAATAATAATAATAATACTTAATTAAGTAAACAACACAACACCAATAATAATAATAATAATAATAATAAAAATAACAATCTTTTTTTAAAGAAAATTTCAATAAAAAGGTAGGACCTTTTTCCTTAAATGTTACTTATAGCAAAACAGTAGAACAGCAAATTATTGATTAATTGATAATAATAATAATAATAATAATAACAATAATAATTTTATTTAAAAAACTCACAGAAAAATTACATAAGTATTTCCATCAGCTAAAAACTATTCAGTTGTTTCAATAAAAAGATAGAAAACTTTTTCTAAATTACACAATACTAAAATGCTAAAAATGATATTTACAATTATAAATACATAAAAATATACTAAGAACTTCATTTTCAAGGGCATCAAAGGATGGAAAAATGCTTTAAAAAAAATGTTTGTATTTCACAAGGTGACAGCAATTAAGTGTTTTTAAATACTACATTATGGCTCCTTCTTGAACTTCAATGTCAATGTCAATGTTCTTAAAATCACAAAAAGCTTTTCTTTTAGCTCTCGATCCTCTAAGGCAGATTAGTGCGCATCTGAACAAAGCAAAAGATGTCCTTGCTCTTATCCAGGAGATTGTTTTTGCATAATCTTCTCCTTTCTTGATGGAAATCAGCTGTGCCAGTCTGCTAAGGCATTGCAAGCATAATAATAACAATAACAATAATAATAGTAGTAATAGTAATAATAGTAATAATAACAATAATAATAATAATGATGATGATGACGATGAAGATGATGATGATGATAATGATGATGATAACTTTATTAAAATGTCTTTTGTTCTAGCTTCATTACAGAAACTAAACTGGAGACACCTCTTATCTAAAATAAATAAAAAGTCCCTCCCAGTTTTTTGCTGGATTTACCACTTACATGTATCTATGCTTAACAATTATCCTGCAAAATCGTGCGGAATATCGTCTGATACTTAGCCGATGAGGCCGTAGGCTGAGTCGGCTAAAATCAGATGATATTCCGCGAGATTGAGCAGGATAATTGTTTTATTGTTCAACAAATTGATAACAAAACAGCGTAACATTTGTAAATCTCTCTGTCGACATTTTCTCACTTCACTTTTTCTTCCCACATACGAAGCTACGTATATTGCCGGATATCTGTTACCTACGGATGACAGATTTCGAGAGCATCATGACCATATTTGGATAGTGTTAATAATAAATAACAATACATGTACTTTATTTCTCTGAACACATTCAGCTGTACTTCTCCTGGATGGCAGATGCTAGTTCATTACAAGGTTTACCCTCAGCTAAATTTGGCTGTACCTTTCACTTGGGTGGAAAGATGCACTGTGAAAGAAGTGTGTCAATGCCTGGGGAAAAAGCTGAGTCTGAACCTGGACTGCTCTATATGGAGATGAGTACCCAGTAGGCTCCTGTGACTAACTAACACCCCAGTAGCCTGATAATGTTCTAAAGCTTATACCCAGCTGTTGCAAACATACTGAACTAAGTGATCAGAATACGAACAAGAGCCAGCTGCCTGCTAATTGCAAAAAAGCTTGTAACCAGCTGAAGTTTCGCTAAAAAAATGATAACCAAAGATTTTGAAGTTGCAGTACAAGCAGCTGGGCTTGTTAACGAGCCATCTGTAGTGTACTTGATCAACAATGCACCTGTCCAAATGAAATGCTGCAATTTCCCCATTATGTCTGTCAAAACCAGCATATGGAGTTCCTTCTACTATGAAGTCTCTGGGATACCTGGGAAGAAGAATTTGAATTTATTTATTTCCAGGTTTATTTCAGGTGTGGCTGTGACAATAAGAATCACTTTTCCACACAGCTAAAGCATGTCTGTATTAAGCAAGACATGCATGTATGTAGTCAAGAGTAAAGATCTAAATTGTTAAGCCATAAATTATGGTTATACGAGCTACAATGAATCAATGAATGAATGAATGAATCAATCAGTCAATCAATTAATAGGGAGCTTTAGATTGGACTACGAGTATGAGATTGAGTATGAGTATGATTTGCGAATTTCAAACCACTGACGTTTCCAGAGCCCTCCCTCTTCATGTTGGTTTTAGGTAGAGAGGGTAGTTCATGGGATGAAATGGGTCTGTGACATGATAATGTGAAGCCTGAAAACTAGAATTGAAAATTCGTACTTATACTCAATCTCGTACTCATATTTTGGGCAGTCATGTACTCTTTTTATTAAAATTTATTGCTGTTCATTTAATTTAATTTATAGCTGAGTACAAAAAGGTTGTTGTTAGACAGAAGGAATTTGGCTGTTTGTTGCCCTGTGGATTACAGTGGAGAACTCTTTCAGTCTTACCTCTTAGGCTTGAAAACAACTCTCTGTTTTCCCTCAAGAGTTAAAGTGGCTTTCAACTGTGTGCCACGGTGTCCAGTGGCGGCTGCTATAACAGGCTTATACATCATGGCTTCTAATATCATATTCACTGCATCTGGGTCATGAGGAGGGGTAATTTGTCGAGATTTGACCATATCTTTCCATATCAACCATGGGTCGTCATATTCATAGTCCACATCATTATTGGCATTCTTTTCGTTGTTGTTGTGTTCACTAACTGTGTTTTTGTGATCCTTATCTACAAATCTCGTCTCTAACTTTGGTTCTACACGTAAGTCATTAGAATCAGTGTTCGTTTTCACACCTTCCATTTCCTTGTGTGATCGCTGGACATGATGATGAGAATGATCAATTCCGTTAAAATCTGTTTCATCTACCGGAAACTGTGAATCTTCATGAACAGAAAGTAACAGCGGGTGCTTCTTATCCGAGACTCGCATTCGTAACCAAATGAATGGAACTATAAGAACAACTACACAAAGACAAAACGCAAAACGCTCCTTAAACTTCATGGTACCAAAATACGCTCGATAGAAGACAGAAAAGGGCCAAAGGTCCACCATGTTAGCCGAGGTCTAACATCGTGTCGCTCGATCCTTTCATCTTGCTACAATTTCTACCAGGCATTACTAATTGATGAAATAAAATGAGCCCATGTCATCCGCAACAGGGATAAGTAGGGTGACC
>CM042748.1:20183673-20196173 GCA_022496165.2 Catalaphyllia jardinei
CAGGATAACTGAACTCTTGTGTGAAGTTGGTGGCAAATAATTTCCTGTACATGGCAAAATCCCAGTTGACAGCAGATTGTGACATGGCTCTTTATTGCTTGTTTTAGGGAAATACATAAGGCCTTGCAGGACTGCAAGGCTTTGTATCCTCGCTTAGAGTTGTCAAGAGGTGGTGCCCATGTTCTAATGGTTAGATTTTTTTTTTACATTTCAGTTCATAATTATTTTAAGCTGCTTGTTTGTGAGCAACCAGGTTAATTTGTAATTTGCCAATGTCTTTTTCCTTTCAATCGGAGATTGAAAAACATCGTGGGAAGTGTGTTGGCCTAAAGGTTAGCATACTATAGACTCTGACTTGTGAAAATGACGTTCAAGCCCTGACTGGAGACTTTACTTTCACAGTACTTGTCTCAACGTAGGTGTATAAATGGGTACCAGCAAATTTGCTTGTTGGTAACCTTGCAGTGGACTAGCATCCCATCCAGGCAGAGTACAAATACCTCTAGTTATCCCTGTTTCTCTACAGAAACTGGGATAAGCTCTTACTAGTGCTATGGAGCACTTGGCCCAATGCAGACAATACCTTACTAAGTACATTGAAATGTTGATACAATGTCAAACTGGAACAAGCATACTTTTCTGATACCAAAAAGATGAATTTAATGTATCGCTAAAACTCAACTGGACCTCTCAGACAACTTTCAGGGTGTTTTCATTTGGTTTGACCATACAGAGAGCCTGAAAAAGGAGACCTTTCAGTTCACTTTACAAAAGCTTGCTAGAACAGTTGAAATCGATAAAATTCCTTGTACTTCTACTAACAGAGTAGACAATCCCAAACAGGTGCTTGTACCAAAGACGCTCAAAGCTACAATAGTGCTGCGCATGACAGAAATTGACCAGGTGATCATCAGAGGAATACAGGAGAGCTCTCTTCTAGAAAAAGAGGTGAATATGCTCATGTCACTTTGTTTAGAAGGTCTGATTGTTCCATGTAACATCAATGCCTAACCAAACAGATCAACGTGAGTCTTATAATGTACTTTGTACAATCTCCAGCCATGAAAGAGACTTGTTACATTGTGCAGGGTAAAGTTTGACCGAACAGAATTTATACTTAAGACACATCTTTCCAAACAAGTTTTGAACATTAAAAAATATAAGGCGCTACCATACATATATCGTTATTTTGCTTTTTAAATGAGACACTGCTGTCTCTAAACTTGCAATTGTAGTGGTGTATTTAGTAGAGGTGCCCCGTGGCCCGCCCCATCCGCCTTATTTTCGGTAAAAGAAGGAATAAATGAGAGAAGTAAGATTAGCCGTTAGGGTAAGCAAAACCGCCAACAGTTGCTGGCAAACCAGCCTAAAAATGTGTATAGTGTTTGTTACGACCTTAAAAATTCAACATTCAATCTTGTCCTTAGCCTAGTACCCACGCCTTTTTTTCCCGCAAACCGGTCCCAGATTCGTACGCGTTACGTCGCTCGGTTGTTCTGTTCCTTTTTGTTGTTGTTATCCTTAAATTGATGTTGGCTATTTTTATTTTTGTAGGAATCGCAGTCTCCGTCATGCCACGCTGTATTTAGAAAGGTATTTGCTAACAATGTTTTGGAGAAAGGGAGGCTTTGTAGCAGGTTTTAACCTCGTCATAAGTGTAATGTTGATTTTGGTGGTTTACTGTCATAGCTTTTAGGCCGAGCGCAAGAACCTCCTTGACGTAAAACTAAACATTCTCCCGTCTAACCCAACCTAAATCAGTCAATAATACTTTTTTTATCATGCATTGTACCACCTTTATTGCGCTTGTTTTTTTGTGGTTACTGTAGAACTCTAGGTACATGTATGGTGGTATGACTGTGCTTAATAAGTGAATTGACAACGTGCTTAGCGGTGGACGGCTTTTCCTGCATTGGTTGGCAGTTCACGGTATTGTATTCTAAAGGATGCCAGCGAGGAATAACAATATCAATAACAATATCAATAACAACTGATATCAATGACAATATCAATGACAATGACAACGACAACGATAGCGACAGCGACAGGGACAGGGACAACTAATTGGGGACACTGTAAATAAGTAACTGAATATTTCAAATAGAACATAAACTGTTAAGAATCCCAACTGGTGGGAGGTTGACCAGTTGGCTATTTACACAATGTGTCGAGGAGTTGGACTGGGAACTACTGAGAACAAATCCAGGTAGCAGTAGGGTGGTGGATTTAAACCAGGGACCTCCAGATTTCAAATCCAGCGTCCTAAACCACTCGGCCACGCTGCCTCCCTATAAGAAAAATACGAATCCGCTACTATCAAGAACCGATAATAACATGTCTGTACATACAAGTACGTTTGAACTGAGGTTGCCACCCTATGCCCTGAAGGAAGCATTGTGTGACGAATTTAAGTGCACCCAACTATTTTTTCCGCTTAAATAAATCTTTGCACCTCTTTGAAACGCGTTGCGCTTTTTTGTCCCTTTTTAACCCTAATCCTGACTTTTTACGGACTGTTATAGTTACGAAATCTGGTCATAGTAAGGGTGGGTAGTATAGTAAGAGTGGGTCTATTTTTGGTTTGACGTCACGTCTTTGCATGCAGTTGCAAATCCGTCTGTGACGTCAAACCAGGAATAGACCCATGCCCCTTACCGGCTCGGTCGTTTAACAGATGATGGCTAAATTTCGTAACTTTTATAACCCATAAAAAAGTCAACATTTAGTTCAAAAAGGCGCAGTGGGTTTCGAACATGTGCAAAGATTTATTTAGGCGACAAATTATATTTTGGGGTTAAGTGCACTACAAGGATAGGCTATAAAGGTAACGCTTGTCTTGTAATTGTTACCCCTCAGATAACAGATTATGCCACGTCTGTCGTATTACATTACTACTCTGCTACTGATCCCACTGCACAAGTGCGAGGCTTCTTGGTAAGTCGTTTGGTGAATAGCGCTTAGTGATCATTTAATTATAAGAATAATTCTTTACAAATTTAAACTTGCCATACTCAAGCTAACCTTTCCGTCTTTGATATTCCTAATTTAAGGTCATTTTGCACTTGCTTAAAAGGAAAAAACTTTATAAAAAGCTGGAAGGTGTCTTCGCACCAATTCAATTCCAAAACTAATGATCTAGATTTGTTTTTAATGACTATTTGAATGTACTTAAACTGTTTGCTGTCGCCTGTCGCTACGGATGGCATGGATGGAAATGGATTGAAACTTGAAAAAAAATGGCCAATATTTTCGCGTTTTGATGCTACGTGTTCCAAAAAATCCTTAAGAAATTTATTATGGTTAGCGCTCTCTGATAAAAATCATTTAATATCCTCGTCTTAGCTTTACAGAAGCATTTTGTTTATGATTAAAGCCTCAAAGTAATGACTTTAGCACAGAATTGATCTAAAACAGCAAAATCCTCGTGACACTGCTCCTTTATAACACTAATCTTGGCAATGGTCCCAGTTCACTTCACTTTGTTTTGCACTTACATTTTTTTAAATTACAATATTAGCATAAAAAAAGGGAAAAAAGGATACATATATAATAATTAAAGGTGGCAATGGTATGTAGTTTGTGCATGGGGGCTAAAAAAATGGTGATAGAAGGACGGATTATTAAAGGAAAGACCTAGAGAATTGTGGAAACTGACGTAATATAGATAATTTTCAAAAAAATGTTCACAAAATTTTCCCTCATCTGTAGTGAAAACAACGAAAACACTGTCGTTGTTGCTTTGTCTTTCAGAGGTGGTTGAACAGTTTTCAAGCTCTTTTCTCCATTAAGTGTGTGGGCTGTGGCCATCACTTAAGGGAGGAGGCAGACAATGTGTTACTGCCCCCTTGCTGGCGAACCTACGAAGATCTATCACCCTACCACTACCAGTGCAGACCTTAGTTACTTGTGCACTGTACAGCTTTGTTACGGCGGACCTGATTGTGGCATGGCGTTGTATATAAGGAAAAAAAGGAGAGAAACTCGTTAAAAATCAGAAACCTTATTTTGCGCAAAGGCAGCGCAAATTTTAGACAAGGTTATGTGAAGCACAAGTTTGGGTTTGGTTGGGTTGACGTACAAGTGTTTGGATAATTTAATGGGCTTGTCCGCTTTGCTGTTTATGTACATGACCTGTGTTTCATTCAGGCATGGTGTCGAGTGAAGGTAGAGTTTTTTTCCTTCTCCAGGTTCTGTAATAACCTCAGTAATATCAGGTTCAGTACTTTCTCTTGATTGAGGGATTGTTATTCGGTAGCCCTCCGGCACCACTTTCGACGGTGTAAAACGAATGCCGAAGGTCAACATTGCCGAAGATTCGATGTCTTTACAATTGCTCAGTGTCCTTGCTAAAGAAATACTGGTCACACTGCCTCTACAAATCAAGTTATCACTGTAAATGTTCATGAACCTTCTAAAAACAACATCTTGGTAAAAAATATTGTTCACCCTTATCTTAAGACGCATTAAAACTCGCAGTGAGCTTACTTTACTATATTGTCATCCAAGAAAGCTTATCTTAACGAACTTTACGTTTGGAAAGAAATGTGTATTATCAGGAGAAAATGAGATCATGGTCTCTTGGTATTATGCAGCTTTGATGTAAGCTTTTGAGATTGTTTAACTTTATCTCCCAGCTGAAATCCATAACTGCACTGTGATCTACTTAGCTCTCAATCTCATTGTCGTTAGAATGACTTACACGTACGTAAGTAATTAAATGAGTCTGTGGGCACTAATGTGAGATCTACTAGTGCACTCTGCGCAGATGTGAATATCAGTAATTTTGACAGCTTCATTGAATAAGAAAGATTGACCATAAACAAACAAACGGACGAAAACTCGAATCGAAGAAACCAAAAAGAAAATCGAACAAAAACCAAGGGTCAACTTAAAAAAATGAAGTGATCGAGTTGGTAAGAATTTGAAACAGTCCTTATACTGGGACCCCGGATGTTTTCGTTACTAATGAGTAAAACAGACAAATCAGGAAAAAACAAACAAACAAATAAACAAAACAAATAGAGGAAAAAGGAAAAGGAGAACTAAAAAGAATGAGATAACCCGTCCTGATGGTGATGCTGAAATATTATTTTAAATGGCGTGTTGATATATGATTGTATTGTGGACAGCTTGCTGCATATTCAAATCAATCTTGCTTGTGAGAAACTGGCGGCAATGATAATTTAGGTGAAATAAATGAGCAAACAATAACATCGATGACGATGCGATGGCTCACTCGCTGTGGTGATAATTAAACTTCCATTTGATAACCAAATAAGTGGTTAAAATTCTTTTGCGCTATTGATTAGTCATTGATCACTCATTGACCATCGGGAATAAAAAAATGTCCAAACGGCAGCGGTTTGCTTATTGATTACTGATCTATTATTATTCATTGACACCACTGTTGCCATAGATCAGTGAAATAACGACCTGTTCACTAGAATGGGCGAACTAACGGCACTGTAGTGCAGACTCGACGGGTGAAACACACTTGTATATCACTCTTTACATAAATAACCATATGGGGTCATGAGAAAGAACATACCACAGTAAGCAACAAATAATACACACGAATACTTGGGTTAAGCTCTAGTGCAAAAGGTTTCCACCATTTTGATCCAGTGTCATCTAATTATGTTGGGAGAAACCGTTGAACCGTTTGACAGCCCTGTTGGCACTTGTTGGGTCAGAGTTTGATTCATGTTAAACGTTTGTCCAACATTGAAAGTCTGTGAGGAACAATGCAGCAACCAGCGAGACAGTGATCCATGACATATGCGAAGATCGAGAAGAGAGTTGACAATAAGGCGCGCAGCAGAGTATTTTAACAAACTTTGAAGCGTTTGGGAATGTGGCAAAACACTGCCTCGAGTGTCTGTTATAAGGGTGACTATTGAGGACATTTTTACTATTGGAATTGTATTGCAATCGATCACATGGATATTGCGATATTATTGTGGTAGTGTTTGTACTATTGCAACAGTATTGCGAGGAATGTCTGCAGTCGATACAGGTACCGAGGAACACAAAGCATGGCGCTACCCAATTGATGGTTCAAGAATCAAGACGCTAAAAATGCTAGGTGCAGTATGTGGATTGTTTTTAGTTTCTTTTTTACTTTTATTGTGACCTTAAAAATCAAATCTGGGTGAAAAAAGGATGTCTTTACTTTCCAAAGAAGTTAAAATGTTAGAGGTATAGAAACTATCGGAACTATCGATAGTTCGCCACACTATCGCAATTGTTATCAATGTTTCATTTTCACCATCGATCCATCGCTATTACAGCATTAACATCGCGATTCATCGATAGTTCGATGTACTGTTACAGCCTCAGTATGATATATGTTGTCAATCGGTCGTAAGTCGTAAGTTCTATGTTAATTATCCAAACCACGGTTACGGATGTGACAACAACTTACAATCTTTATTTGTACAATTGTGATGGTTACAAGTCAGAAGTAAAATTAGGGTATTTATTGGCAGCCTGGAATAGACATAGAGGCTAGTAAATCTAGGTATTTAACAATGTATAAAGAGAAATCAGTAGGTTTTACTATTTTTCCTTTCCGTAATTCCATTTTCATTTTGTGGATTTTTATTTGGAAGGACATTTCAGTGCAGCACACATCGCTAATACGGCGCTAAAGCCTGCTTTTTACAAGCACAAACATAAGCATAACACTAGTGAGAATGAGGCTCAAGAACGTTTTAAGAAATTCTAGTATATGATATGTGATCCAGTTTTGGACAGAACGCTATTAATAAGATTCACAGTATATTTAGAGCTATAAACAAATAACGTAACTTGGAAGAAGTGCTCGATGGAAAATGGAAAACCTATTGAGCACAAAACCTATCCAATCTAAAATTATTTACATGTAGTAAAAAATCTACTGCCGGAATAAAAACTTTGAATATTTATCTATTATCTAACTGTTGAATGTGATGTAAAATTATATACAGACTAAAATCTAATTCCCGAGTTCCCTTGTGCCTCTGTTTCAAAACGAGGCCAAGTGCGACGCCATTCTTATGAAAATAACTTTGATTTGCATGAAAATGAAACTGCACGCAAAACTCATTTTCATACGAAAGGCTTCGCACAGACTCGTTTTGAAACAGAGGCACAAGAAAACTTGGAAATGGCCTATTAGAATCCATTTGTAAAATATATCATTAAAAAGAAATTCCATGACCTCATAACATAAAGCAGGTCATGAGCTGCAGAGACTGCAGACGTTATGCCCTGTTCACACTACCCCGCAGGAATTTGCAACGGTGGTATGTTTCACGCTAAACAACACATCAAATGTTTTCCGTCCACACCAGGCCGGAGGAATTTAAAACCGCAACCATCACTGGTAATTTTGGATTTGTGTTTATAAGGAAAACTCGATCAGGAAAATAACATGATGATCACACAAAAATGAAAAGTCGGCGTTTTCAAATTCCTCCTGTTTAAAGAGCGTTTTCGAAAAGCTCTGTTTTCGTGACGGATTAGTGTGACGATAGGGCTAACCGCAGACATAAAGGTGCGTTTTGAAATACCTTCGGTGTCAGGCGTAGGGTGAACCCTGCCTTAGAGTTATTTTCCAGGACAGGGCGGGGTTGTTCAAAGCCCCATTAAGCTAACCCAGGGTTAGCGAGAATTTTGATTTGAGTTTTGTAACTTTATGGTGAGGTATTCTGTTTATATTGTTTGCCCTGCAGTTTTAAGCTGTAGTAATCTCAAACTACATTTTTAGACTTTTAGAGTTGAGAAATATTTTTAAACAAAATAAAATAATGCTGCAGTTAACGTTTAATCCTGGGTTAACGTTAACCAGCTTTCGAATAACCCGGCCCTGATAAAGGTATTTTTTAATGTTGCGCATGAATGAATTAAGGCTAGGTGCTGTTCTAAGACTTATGCGTACAGTAGTTTTGCCCAAAGAGAGGGCCCTAAACACTTGATATGGTATGATAGATGATTACGTATGGTCGTCAATTCTTAAGACGATTAAGATACCAAGCTCTGGTTACCGAAGCGCCAGTTTAATTTTAAGCCAGAGTTAGATGTAAAACATCACACGTCTGAAATAATACCGTATCTTGAGAATCGCCGAAAGCACTCCGTATTCCATGATTACGTTTACAAGGTAGTTTTTCACAGTTTTTACTGGATCAGTTTTCTTTTCTTCTGACGGGTCGCTTTTACAGACAAGCGGCCCTATCAATGATGGAGCAGCAGCAAAAGAGAAATCAGTATTTGTCATTTCATAGCTTTGTTGTGCAAGAACGTCGATTGCTAAAGCGACCGATCATCAATTTTCTTCAGCGGGTTTTTGGGTACGTCGCCTTCATTCGCCCGCCCGATTTTTCGTTTGTCTCCGCTGACTGAGAGCCTGGAACAGGCTAATACTTTGGTCCTATTACCGTGACCACATGGAGCGTAAGGCCCCACTGTAACCTATGACGGTATTCTTGTCTAAATTTGTCAAACGGTTGCATGTTTGTAATTGATTTATACAAAGCCTTTTCTACAAGCTTTATATCTGCGAAACAATTTTTATGTAAAAAAAGTTTGACGGTAAATTTGTGTGTATTTTGTTTTTCATGTTTTTTTGAGCGTGCGATATGAGCGCACTATAGCTCGAAAAAAGATCAAGACAAACCAAATCCAATTGCCTGGGTTATCTTGTGACGGCAAGATAGGGCCATCTAATAGCGGTGTGAAGAATCATAATATCATAATAAACTCATCTGAATTAACTTGAACTAGCTTAGTAATAATAAAGTACAGCAGTTGGTAATTTTTATGTGAAACAATCGAGAATGAATCAAAGCTGTTTTCCCTCGCTAGAATCGGTATAAAAATATGAAACGGTATCCCCTTAGAACTCCTTGATTTTAGAAAACACCCTTCAAACGAGAATTGAGTAATGAGTAAATTTTCGAAAATGAGGTGATAAATGTGCCTATATTGAAATCTTTTCCCATTTCCTTGATTATTGTTGCTAACTCGCTCCACTGTCTTGTGTCTTATGTTTCGCTACTTAGTTTTTGTTTTTTATCATGTGCTATGTACAATAGTTTGGTTTAATTTCGTTTATCTCAGTCAAATTTCTTTTATTTGTTTTCTTCTCTTATTCTCTCTTTTAATTAACCTTTATAATACTGCTAAGTAATACATGTAGTATCTCGCCCAGAATAGTTTTGCAAGCTGAGAGCTACTAAGGCTTGCAATTTAACTAATAGGTATTGGTAACAGTAATTGGACCGAGTAGAGTACAATTCAAGAATTAATCGCACGAGTGATTTCAAAATCAGACGAGAACGAAGTGCACGATCACTCAATAATACACATGAAAAAATTACTCGATTCTGATTGGCTGAGAGCAGTACAGTTCAAGTGTAACACCGGTGCAAAAAGTGTAACACTAGTGCAAATTACACATCGTAATTCTGGATTATGATTAGCAGTAAGACAGTGAGAAATTTTGTAGGCCAATGATACCATGTAAAGCATTGACAAAATCTTTGTACGCAGACTCTGAAAAACGTTTTCTCGAATGCGAAAAAAATGGCTTCAAGTAACATCTTCCGGCACTTTTTCCGCGCGATTTTTTTCATGTTTGTATTATTGATAAGTAATCATACGGTTTTTCTCGTTCAATTTCGAATTAATTTTTCAAAAAGCTGAAATTACACTCGCCGAAGCGAAGCGGCTCGTGCAATTTCAGCTTTTTGAAAAACTCACTCGTGCAAATTAATTCCAAATTGAACTCGAAACCGTGATTACCCATATTAATCGTACCTATAACAAATTTCGAAGTTAATAATGTCTTTTAAGTACTTCTTTTGAGCGAAAACGTCTGCAACGCTTCTCATAAGTTTGGAACACTACAGGAAACAGTGCTGTTAAAGCGCGCGCAATTGACGTGGGAATTAGGTGGCTATCCAATTACAGTTATCCAATTACGAAAAGTTCAAACTAGATACCTGTAATTGGACACCCATTGATCGCGTGCCGATTGCGGGACAAATAAGTGCGCGGAGAACCAATCACGATCAAGAATTTTGTTATAGATATGGTTCTGGCACCATACGACAAAGAGAAAAATCTAAGTTGACTTGATATATAGATTTAGGCCAGCCTAAAAGCGTAGCTCCTGGGCCAGATTCTTCAGAGCCCGATTAAGCTATACGACATAGATAAAAATCTAAGTTGACTTAAAAACGTACGCATTTCATGTTTGTCACGTGTGCGTAAATGATTGGCATATATATAAAGAAAGAGAATGAAATCGCTCTTCAAGAGTTGCTTTCATCCGTAAACAACTTCATTGAAACTACTTGACTTCCACTTTTAGTGGATTGAGGGAACACTCATGTTTAATTATAGAGCGCCTTTCACTTCAGTGTCGAAAGTAATTCACATTAGCATTGGTTGCATTAACGCTTTGCGATTGGTTTAAAAAAATCGTACCACTTTTTCATCCATTCAGGCGTGAAACCAAAAGTTAGACCACTGGCGACTTGGTTTACTGGATTGTCCGTATTCTTCCTGATTGGCCAATGATTACTTTGGTTGTGGTTACTTTTCAACACTCAATTGAAAACCGCTCTTATAATCAATAACATAAATAGTTACTCTGGTTCGACCCTGGTAACCTATTAAGTGGACTTCTCAGGACGAGTCAGATCACTTTCCTCTAGCTTGTGAACAGGCCCCAGGCGAGGGTAAAAAAAAAATATTCGGCCAGCGAAGCAAGTCGACACTGCTCCGCTCATCATTGTCTTTTTCGCCCTGTAACCCAATCAGGATCCTGTTCAAAGGCTAACATTCTTTTAGAGATTTTGAAATTGTTGTCTACGTCTAGAGTCAGGGAGAAGAAAGCATAAGTAGATGTCAAATTCTGCTGGTCGAGACCCAGCTGAACTCGATGGCAATGTTCTCAAAGGTACTAATGAACTTTTGGAGTAGTGTAGATTGCTCGCACTTATAGCGCTGTTCTCTGATAAGTGATAAATATGGGTTATTGATCAAGTGTGAGGTCAAGAAGGCTGGATATTGGCCAAGTTCCTTTTTTGACTGTTTTTATAATAAAAAGATTTATTATATGGCTAGCTCCGCGAGCGGGCAAGATGACCCAAATCGCGCGCTGTGATTAGCTACCCGAGCGGGCAAGATGGAGCCATCCTGCCCGCTCGGAACTACCCGCTGTATCCCGCAAGAAAAATGTCCTTGAAAGCCACATAATAAATCCTTTATTGACCAAGTTTGTTCGGTCAAGATGGCTGGATATGGGCCTCGTTCTTTTTTTGCGAGTTTATGGACCTCGACTTCGTCTCGGTCCATAAACACGCAAAAAAAGAGCCATCTTGACCATAACCCATATTTAGTAACGAAGATTTGACCGGAAAATACGGAAGTTGTTCTGCCGACTCTCTAACTGTACCTTACCACAGATTGTCATAAGTTATCTTTAGAGATCCAAAGTATCCACTATAATCTTAAGGAACATGGTGTCGTCACGTACATAGGCATGATTATTTAACTCTGACAGTGGGCAAAACAAGGGGCACCCGCTTGCGATGTTTGTCTCCCGCCTGGGCCTTTGGAAAGACGAGCTGGTTGGATCGGGTCTGAAGGCATCGATCACATGCTCTACATTGTCTTGATCCAACAACATCATGGTGACCTTCTGTCTGAAAGGCCAGCGGAGTAACGCGTCAAACTCGCCGCGCATGACGACAAAAAACAGCGACAAGTGTGTTCCTTTGCCCATTCCGTCCCCGTTTAAATACAGACGGGCGCACATTTTGTAGCCGTGGCGACTGGTGTAGAAACACGGGCTATAAATAGACGTCTGGTTTCCGGCGATGGCATCGTTTCTTCTGCGAGCGTAATCCGATATTTTCCAGAGCAGTGTCCCATCATACGTGGAAACGTGCTGCTGTCGGACATATTCCTCGATGTCTGAGAGAACAACGTTCCTGAGCGCTAAATTGTGCTCTGAAGATTCCATTCTTCTCTCAAGTCGCCTTATGCTATCCACTGCGCCATCCAACTGGCGTTTAAGTGATGATACCTCTTGTCTCAGATCGTTGAGCTCACGCCCGTTCTCGCCTATTAGAAACTCAATGTTATTATTCCCATTTTCGGCATTCGTGAGGCGTCTAGATATTTCGTTCGTGTTATAAGAGGGTTGTAGTGAGGAGAACGATGGCATCACTGCTGGAAGCCTGTCGTCATGACTTGCAACTCTTCTTTCCAACCTTACCAGTCTCTCAGAATTGTCCTGAAGCTTCTGTCTCAAGTCTGTTGTCTCGCGTACAACTGCATCTATGCTTGATATGGCAGTGGAAATGGACCTCTCGGAATTTCTCATCCAATGATCGCTGATACCGCCACCAGATGCTCCACCAACGGCAAGCTGACTTTTCACTTGTTCTTCCAGGCGCAACACAAACGCCAGCAACAGATTCAAGTGGACCATCGAGGACACTTCG
>CM042748.1:20203673-20223661 GCA_022496165.2 Catalaphyllia jardinei
ATTTTTACCGTAAATTTTCGAAATTTGATAGAACATACTAGATCTGAAAGGCCTGTCTTCTTTAACATGTCAGCTATGCAAAATATTCCTGGAGGGTGGGGGGTTCAAGGTCAAAATATGTGGCAGTATTGTTGCCATATAAACAACTCAAGGCATTTTGTAGAAGTGCACAAACAATGTACATCTTTCCAATGCTGCTCATCCCTATCTTGAGATTTTTTTAAAATCCATGAACTCGAAGTAATCAACGAACAGAACTCATGGAATTATTGTACGCTTCCATTAAGGGAGTAAGGTGAGGGTTCCGGAAGGGCCCCTGAAGGTGTACTCTGAGAGGGTACGCTGGGTCCCCATATAAGCACATTGGTACTCCTGTTGTTGAGAAGGCGTAAGCTTCCAGATCCTGAAGAAGCCCAGAATCATGCAACATTCCTGCATCATGCTTCTTACCCTCTGAGGTAAAGAGGTAAAAAGCAAAGCATTAAAGGTAATTACTCTGTTGATCAACCTATAGCCTTCCAACACATTGTGTAAATATGCAGCAACATAAGTAAATTGGTATTCTATTAATCCTGTTTTTGCTCCAAAGTAGGAAAAATGTTCAGTATTTTTCATATAAGAGCATATACTTGAATGATTTTGCATCATAATTTAGACATGTCCATTAAGAAAACTACATTAAGTTATTTTAGTTTATGCCTGCCCTATTTTCCTAAGTAAAACCTGAAGTAAATGTGTAATGAAACTTACCCACTGGTCCAAACATGTTTGCAATGAGCCCATTAGGTGTGGCAACCGACTGGAATTTCAGAGCATGCACTCTCTTGTGCCTATTGCAAACAATTCTCTGCATCTCCTCCGGTCTGGAAATCGGCCGCACTGTACCATCAACGAAGCCAAAACAGTTGTCCAGGGCTGCTCCTTTATCTGAGATTGCAGTGGCATACTGTTCAAGCAGTCTACTATTGAGTACAGTGCGATTCCACTGAGTGATTCGGTGGCCATGTAGGTCATAGATAAAATCCATGACTCGGTTTGTGATCATACAAAGTTCAGGAACAGGTCTTCCAAAACGCGCGATCATGTCCCTGTAGCGACAAGGGAAGCTAGGCGTCTTAACAGCATACAGAGTCCTTCTATGCCATCGCATACAGTCCTCTGCTGGCACTTAAAAGTTGGTGGAATCTCCAGAACTTCTCCAAGCCTGTGAATATCTCTTTTTTCTACTCGAAACTCTGCCTTAAACTCGGCTTCATCCATGTTTTCGAGGTCAAAGGGGCTATACCTGTCCCAAGGAAAATCTGGGTTCTTCGACTGATTATCTTCCCATAGAACAAGAAATTCATCATCGGAGAGTAAATTTTCAGCGTAGCACAGCAGCGTCAAATCTCTCATTGCTTTAAAAGAAGACATCTTTTATTGCGAAAGTCAAGTGCCGTCGTTCATAAATGAACGTGCCGCTTAAGCATTTGATTTTGGCGGGAAGCGACGGTAGCGTCGGTCCCAACTTTCCTCTGCCAGTCCGGTCGCCGTCGCCCCGAAAACGTCCATTGCTTAAGTTCCCTAATTTGCATATAACGGAGACGCGATAAATACTGAATAATAATAATAATAATAATAATAAAACTGAATAATAAATACTCGTTTGACTTACATCAATGTATCTTACTTCCCCTCTCCATTCGCAGCCATCGCTTGAATTGGGACATGCGACTACCAGTGAAAGCACTTCGCGTTTCATAAAGTTATCAAGAAATAGCTATAATGTGGCAAGGATGCGTTGTTAGTTATGTGTTGCAAATTAACCAAGCAGGAGTCTGATATGAGTTATATCTAACATTGTGTGTAAAGGTCTCAAATTCTTTTTGAAAGGAGACAAATGCAACTATGCAAAAAAATCTTGGAAAAGCTATTTATATATATTATAGTTTTACCTGGTCTGCTGCTAGTGCAGTCTTGTCGACAGAGCAGACAAATCTTCCATCATCCCTGTGCAATGGGGAAGAAAAGACAAAATTGTTTTCCTTGTTGTCTTTTTGGGATACATCTAAAACTAGAAAGCCGAAAACTGGGACATTCAGAGTGAGTGAGTGAATACTTTATTTACCCTCGGATTTTAGAGTAGCTCCATCGTAACTAATATCTCCGAGCATTTTCCAGCCCAACCCTTCGGGATAACAACAAAGGCCAGACCACAACACTGGGAACTTCATGTCCTACTTTTTACGATAAGCGTGTGGGTTCTTATACGTCCCCTGCCAACCGTAACATGGAAGATGCAGGAGATGGCGCGTACTAAACTGCGAGCAGTCTCTCTTTTTTCTTCAGTTAGCCACGCGCGCGCCTTCAGTCGCGCGCGTGTGCATTTTCGCGCGTTTTGTTCGATGGACTAAGAAAAAAGAGAGACTGCTCGTAATCTAGGGCCTACGGTTTATACTCCTTATCTGAGAAAACCTGAACGTCTAACCATTTGCAGATATAATTTCAAAGGCAGAACGCTCTCAGTTATTTTAAGACCCTGAGTGTTTGTCCGATCTGGGGCTCGAACCCTCGACCTTCCGCACAGACGGCGGAACGGTGAGAGAGTTGGTCAATATTTAACCGGCAATAATGAAACCGAATTCCTATTACTTGCGACATTTTATCATCACTACTTGCAAAATAGGGTCATGCGACAGCATTAACGATACGTGATGCTGCATATAGTGGACACCGTAAAATTCTTTGGGTACAATGTCCAAAATGCACAATTCTACTTCTTGTCTTGTAAGTGTCAAATTCCGATTGGACAAGGTGTAATGGGGTAATTGACTCCGACCCTCTGTCTGTACGTCTATCAGGCAGTCAAACCAACCAACAAACCAACAAAGTAGGAAACAAATAAACAAAGGACTGTTGCTTGCAATGCTGCTTAAGAAGAAGCGACGATCTATTCGTGCAAAACATGCAAAGTGTTTCTGTTTCCAGTCCTTAATAGTACAATTGTTTTTTTTTTTTTAAAAAGGCACATTCTGCAGTTACCTTTTGAGGTTTTGGACACAGGAGTTGCAATAGACATGGCCACAGCCTGTCTGCACAGGATCTTTTAGAATGTTACCGCACAGCGAACACAAATATCTTGGGTCAATTTTACTGTTCATAGACAGTGTGTGCCCTGCCATCGAGACTGTTATTTGCTTTTACTCTGACTTTTTAAGGCGGTCGACTCCCCCTAAAAGAAAAAAAAAAAAAACACCAAAATAATAAAAAGAGAAAGTGAGAGAAGCGAAGAGAATCCGTCAGGTCGGTCGTAATCATAGAGTTCATGGGAGGATCACTGAGTTTAACACATTTTAAAGATTTCATATAAGCAAAAACCATAACACACGCCATTAATTAGCTATACTATAGTCATTAAAAACTGGATCATTAGATAATGCAATAGGAGAGTTTTCATTGGCCTGGCCATCGTGGGTTGTGAGCCATTATAACATAGTAGATTATAACAATATGGTATACCTGTACAATATGGTATACCCGAATATGGTAAGCGTATGCGTGATTTATTGGGGTGTTTATATTTTTATTACGTTTCGTTTTCTATGTTTACGGGGCGTTTTTAATAAGACAATTATGCCACTCGCGCTTGTTGGATATGAGATGATTATCGGCAAATTAGCACTAGGCGCCTCTTTGGCTATGTACCATCTCATCCAGCGCGCGCGCTTGTTGAAAAAATTGTTAAAGATAGTGTAAAGCCCCGACCAAACGATCGCATTTGCAAGTTCCGGCCAAACGATCGCAACATTTAAACGCAACATATCATAACATTGTTGGGAGCAACATGTAGCACGCGTTTGGCTACCCTGTTGCAACGTGTTGCGACATGTTGCGAATTGAAAATCGAACTAGTGCGCGTGCCCAGGCGCAACATTGTTGCACTAACCTGGCCAAACGACTACAACATCATGCAACATCCACAGATGTTGCATTAAAAATTTGACCATTTTCAAATTTGAGCCAACAACACTCAATATGTCGCAACATGTCGCAACACGTCGCAACAGGGTGGCCAAACGCTCGAAACATGTTGCACCCAACAATGTTGCGATATGTTGCGTTGAAATGTTGCGATCGTTTGGCCAGGGCTTAAGATGTATCTGCGGTCAATGTGGCAGTAACTCGCTTAATTGCCCCCGCAGGGTTTTGGCCCAGGAGGCGCCACGGACCTCTCGTAAGGTTTAACTGGATTGGTCGAGAAAACAATAGAATAAACAACAGAAACAATGGCCCTAGTCCTGAAAACAATAAAGATGGATGAGTTCGGGAGCAAATAAAATGAGAGGTTCCGAAGAGATGGGTGACTAGCCCAGAGGCCAAAACCTGAGGAGGCCCTCTAGTCTCCCCCGAGTATACGTATAAAGAATGTGTGAAATATTGGTGTAGTATGCGAATCAATCCCGATTTGAAGAAACTAGGCGCGCACGGTGGTCCCGGTTAATTTTTCAGTAAGCTCGCAAGGCAATGCTACATGGGTAATTCTTGCAACCACCAACATGAGGACTAGATCGAGGAAGATACTATTGAGAGGAAGATATTTGCCAAAATTTATTTTAGCGCGAGAATCTGTCATCAGAGTGATTTCTTCATATCTTGAATTCAAAGGTTATTCAGCAGTACCAGATTGAACTGTTTGGTACAGAAGTTGATTTGTAGGACACAAATCAGCAACGGGGTCGACAGACTCGACCTAAACACCATACGTATATATAAAGATCACGCTTATTTGGATCGCTTATTTTTTACTGCATGAGTAATCTTGGGTGGCGTAGAGCTCATGTGACAGTTTGGTTGACTGACAGGGATCCAAATGTAACTGTAAATGTTTTTCGGCGTTTTCATTTAGGACAAAAAGCTTGACTCTAATTTGCATATATGGCGACTGTAACGCGATACCTATGAAAACATCTCAGAAAAAAATTCTCGACTTCTGTTCTGCTTTCGAGATACGCTTGCTCGTATAGCAAAGATATTTGTTTACAAACATTGTTTTTGTAATTTAAAGTTAAAAACGCTAAACAAAAGGTCTCTGTTTCACCAGCCAATAGCTCTCTTTTTGGCATATTAATAACAATAGGTGACGTCATTCATATCTTTGCTGTATCATGCAAGACAAAAGGCTAATTTCAAAATCAAATTAGAACAACAGAGTGGTTTGACATTTTTTCCAGAATGCACTTCGCGAGAGTATCATGTGAGAACGAGCTAAATAGAATGTAAAGGGGTTAAGTTTCTAAAGAAACTTTGGTTCTGCGTCGGTGGGAGTATTACAAGATAATTTGGTTTTATCAACTGAGTTGATAATGAGTTGATAATGTGAATTAGCCACCGTAAAGAGATTCGGAAGCTGACGTTTCGAGCGCTAGCCTTTCGTCGGAGCGAATGTGTTGGTTAAGTTAAATTAGTTGATTCTTTGGATCATATTTATGATAAGATGCCTAAGTTACTTGGAGAGTATGAGTGATATAGTTTACAAAAAAATATAGAATTTCAGTTCATACAATTCATAATAGTTTCCTTTTGCACAGTGGAATTTTATACCCTTGGAGGATAAAATAGAAGCGGGGACAGATTTAGTTAGAATTATTAGTAGTAATTATGGATACAATACGGCTGATAAACGATGTTTAGTGGGTTATAAATCATCGCAATCGTCGCATACTGAAGATATTTGTCACGTTCTTTTTATGCTTGTTTATGTACCGAGACGGAGTCGAGCTCCATGAACTCGCAAAAAAGAAACGAGGCCAATTTATCCACTCATCTTTACCGAACAAAGCTTGGTCAATGAAGGATTCATTATATGGCTTTCAGGGAAATTTTTTTGCGTGACACGGCGGTCAGTCCAGAGCGGGCAAGATAGCTCCGTGTTGCCCGCTCGGGTAGCCAATCACCAATAAACAAGCTTATGAAATTCAAAACAATTGAAATTGAAAGTGATAATGCTGCTTCAGTATATACATAATAGGCTTGGATTTGTCTAGGCTTGGATTAGAAGGCCAGCTTTGATGATAATCTTAGTCTTTAGCTCACTCAGTGGTCAGTGGCAGGTCCGGTCCTGGAATCAACTCGCAGAAGTAAATTTGTTGAATCGAGTCGTCATAGTGTTCTACTAGGCCACGAATCTTTCAGTCCTTAACTCAATGCGTTTTGTACATTCTCAGCGCGGTGATCACTTCCGGAACGAAATACAGCAATAAACTTTTAGGCTGTAAATTTCACGTAGTATATGTACTTATTTTTTAGTGATATACTGAATGTGCATGTATTTCATATTTTTTCATACTTATTTAGAGGGGTTACGGGAAAATTCCTGTATCTTATTGTTCTCTGAAAACTGGGTCAAGCATGGACACGACCCCATTTCCGATATTTCCCGGAACCCAGACAACAGTACAGTGATCAATAACTAAATCCTTTCGTTCTTTTCAACGCAATCAAGTAGATGTTTCCATATATCGCTGTTTTTCCAACAAGTATTCGAATATCATTACCAGTTGCAGTTGACAAAACTCGTTCATAAGACGCAGCTACAATAGTACACTGCGAGCGCTACTTTGCTACAGGTTGACTATGGCAAAGCACATAAGCTCTCCATGTAGTTCTGTTTAAAGAGGAAATGTCGATACAAATCTCTGCATATGACACAAACTTCACTTTCCTGAACGGTAAAATTCACTTACATTCCCTGCAAAAGGATTGGTAGGCCGAAACACAACGTCTCACGCGACATTTCTTCCGTCTCCAGTGTGCTGCACCCTTCCGAATATTTGAAACCAACTTTGAATGTTAATCAGCTGACCTGCTGCGCATAAAAACGGGGAATCCCCGAAATAATTGTCTTTCTGCAAACAGTCACAAACTGCACAGTATGTAGACTAGTACAAAAGTAGCCACAAAGGTAACGGTTATCCCGCGTCTAAAAGCGTTATAACAATTGATAATGTGAACTGGAAAAGCGCCATTTCAGTTCTTGCAAACATTACGAGAGAAATTTTAAACCAAAGAATTGCAAAGCGCGTCAAGCGCAGTGGTTGTTGTGGAGTTATATCACCTGTAATATCGTTATCGTTTCCCAAAGAAAACTGAGAAAAAAGGAAGATACATGCATACATACATGTTGCATAAAAACTATTAAACAAAAACAGTGTATTTAGAGACCACTCGAGACCTAAATCACTGATAAATGAGCGGAACCGTGTACACAGATACTCTTCGGCAAGGCTTTTCACTTTAATAACTGTACGATAATGTAGACTGTATGATTCTCACACCTAATCTCTACACCTTATCGGTAAACGTGACCTACTGATAGCATACAAGGGGATGTCTGATATATAAGTCAGTCTGGGAAAACTGAGCTGTGATGTACCTGGGTTGTACTATTAAAATACATAGCTACAAACATAACAAGGAGTCCTTCACAACACCATTTAATGACATCATCGTATCAATTTAGCCCATGGTTTCCTTTTTCCTATCCAGCAACCAATCATTAAACTGTATTAATGTTTTGCATGAATAAGGATTTGACCTCAAATTAAATAACAACTTGGGTGACAGTTCAATTGGAGATAGTGTGAATATTATATCAGTCGTGTTTTCTCTGTGTCTTGCATGTCTGATCAAGGCGCCGAGTCCATACGTTAAGTTCAACACGAATCTTTTACCAAACAAGCGGAAAAATAATCGATGAATATCGCCATTGTCCAGAATGGAGTTTTTCCATTTTCTGATCTGTCTTTCTGTGCCGAGCGGTTGAATACACTGTTGCTCAATCCACATACATCTGTGCTATTGCTTGGCTAATCTCCATTGAACTGAGACGAACGAAAAACAACGCGTTGAATAGCCCACGTATTCTAATGGCCCCGAGGCTTTCGGGTAAAAATTGTATATTTTTGAAGTTTCTTTTTGTCTCTCAATTCCCAAAAGAGACCTGGATACAAAGAAAACAACACCAAATATGGAAGTTTGTCCTGAAAGCCTCGGAGCCATGTTAGAATATTGATATATCGGATGTGGACCATTGAGTAACCATAGCGGAAATACTTCTATCATGGTTTGGAAATTAATGTGTTGCCACCCGAACTTGCAACAACTATACAAGACCTCTGTGCTGTTTTGTGGATGTTTATAATCGCCGAAAATTGTATCAGAATTAAAGAATACTTCATCACCGCGCCGGTCTTACGTTCATAGTATCAGTCATCTGCAGACTTTTGATTTGCTTGCGATTCATTTTATTTTGCAAAGTTAGCCCAGAAAATGAACTCTTAACATTGTGATATTGTTTCAAGTTTGTAACATATTGATGCAACAATTACTCTGCCTACTCTAAATCTGTAACGTGAATTTTAAATGACACTTTTCTCCGCGTCTAAATACAGGGAGGGAGGGTATGATCTCAGGATGACTGGCCGCAGCAGGGTATTGTGCTTTTTCTTAAACCAGCATCAAGTCATGATGATCATCATTCTCAGTGCACTGAACTGGAATTCTCTCTGGAAAAAAGAAATCATAACCTATGTTGACAAAGTAAGTTTTCATATGTTGTCTCAGTAAGTCTTTAATAAGTTGTCTCAAATGGCGTTTCATGACTAGATCATTTTTTTAAGTATTCAAGAGTCCCTTGGTCTTAAATGTGATCAACACCGCATATGTGGCTGATGGCATTTGAAAGGCGGTTTTTACACGAACAGGAAATATTAAAGGACACCTGCCTTGTCTTCTGATGTGCGCACACTTAGAAAATAATGAGAGAATCTATAGCTGATCAGTTCAGATCATCAGTATAGTAAAAAAACGTTTTCATTCAGTTACCCACCTTTGTTACAATCATTTATAACAGGTCTTCTCTTTTCCTCGTCATCCCTCGTGGCGCGCAAGTAAAACCACCAGAAAAAATGACAACCACTGTACCATTGTAGATATGCATTGATGCATTTTAGTCGGAGGCTGTGGCAAAACGTTTTTCCGCAAAAGCTTCCCTGGTAGTGCACAGTTTCGCCAACTAAATCGCCTTTTTAATCAGATCAGTGCGAACACTTTAAATTGCGTTCTCGTCTTTACCAAATTGGATGTGGTGGTAGACGGTCACTCTCAAGACCACAAGAAAGCGAGACTTGGACGGGTTGGCTTCAGCAGTACGGATCCTCTACAGTATACTTAGCATCGAGCTGTATTTTTCATAGAGCCCTTGACCCAGTCGAAATAACGTGGCTCTTCGTTAAAAGCAACCCAAAGAATGACATCATTAGCCAATGGCAGCCAATCATCGAGCATTATTTTGCTACAGAAATATGTGACTGTCTCGGAACGAACATTGTTATTTGCTAAAGTCATAGTAAATACCTTATCAGACGCGTATTGCGTATGTCTGTAAGGACTGGTTACCAAGGTCTGAAAATTTATAGTAGAATTAAAGACTTGTGAATTAGTCTAAAGGTCGTAGCCCATCATGCACAGGCTCATAAGTGATTTTCTATTCATTTTATTTCACAGTGTTAAGCTAGAAAACGAACTCTTACCCGCTGTGCTGCTATTATTTGTTTGTACTGACTCACTGGAGCAACGTTTATTTTGATACTCTAAATCTGTAACTTGACAGCCGTCGACAGCCTCGACAGCCTCACTAAATCGACATAATTGTAAGCATGAAAATTCTTTCAGTCCCAGATGATGTTGCGCAATTTTGCGCTTAGGTATTGTTAGACTTGTTACCACCGATAAGGAATCAAGAAATGAAACATCGCCCCGCACATGGGTACACCCAATAATGATCAACAAACGATTTGATTTGATTATCGTGACGACTCGGCAAAACTTAATTGCTTAGCACGGATGTATCGTATCAGTTGTGAAGAATTAATTTATGAACATTAAGAGTATAGCAAATTCTAAATCATTAGAGAACTAAAAGATACTGGCGCCGATTAAAACCTGTCATTAATTTCAGGTGTATAAAACTTGGATTCGGAAAGATTTAGATAGTGGAATTAATTTAATTGATTATTTACGAAGTAAATTATTCAAATGTCCATTATTACAGAGCTAGACCTACTATTTCTTTGCTGTATTTCCTCGATTGCAGTTGAACCGGTGATTGTAGACAACTTTCGCGTGGTTCCAGGGTTATTCAAATCATAACTCCCTCGGCCTGTAACTCCCTTTAGTAAAGGAAAAGATGCAACGTTGCAGTCGTGGACTTTCATCATATTTTTCAGTTTTGCAAGGTCAACGAATTTGCTCATAATTAATTCTCTGAGATAGTGATGGTTGCACCATCTTACGACACATACTGAGCTATTTTAACTTGACTTCAGCAATGAGTGCGTCCGCATAATTTCGTCAAATATAGAGCTGCTTCTGTTATATAACAACTTGGTAAATTATATGAACGTATAAGTTTATCAAGTGGCATGCTTGAATTTAGCTATAGGTAGCTCATCACATTGACCGCTATAAACATTCAACGTTTACCTGTTTTAACATTTTGACATAATAGTTTGTCCGATGCCCCAATATCAACAGACCAGACATTATCTCAGGACACAATAGATTTTTCAGTTCTAGAGTTCAAAAACGAAGGGGAATGTTCGTCGAGTGGAAAGTGATATGAAACCCCTGTTCACTTTGCATAATCTCTCTTTTTTGCGTGTAGCGAGAAGGTTAATTTTTTTCTCTTCCAGTTGCTTGCCCAACCCTGCCATTACAGGGGTGCTTTGCATTTATCCAAAAATTCCCAAACTTTCAGAACGGGAGGTACTAGTTAAAACATTTCCCTAGAAAGTATCTACGAGAAAGGTAATGTCAAATGTCCGAATTCCGAACCATTCAACAAACATTCCGGAAGCAAAATCGACAAATCGAAAGGAACGAAATTTCCGGGAAATTTTTTTAATTTTTTGGGTATGCTTTGTACGTGAGGTTGTCCTGTTCTTTTCGGATATAAATTCCAGGAAAATGTTTCATTCCGGTGCAGTAAATGGGAAAGCGTTGTTCTTTCCTGTCTCCACTGGAAATTTTCGAATATTACACCCGGGAGTCTTCGTCGTAAGGAACTATCTTGGGCTTTCGAAACCCAAGCATCTTCATGTACCAATGGAGAGTATCAAGTTGTTACCAGCCAGCACTCTCCCGTCGGCTTTTGCAAACAACCATGCTCTTGAGTTAATGATAGTAAAACGACGTAAAATTGATATTGCTAAATGCTCTAGTGTATGCAAATGTTAATTTTGACCGTTCTCGGTTAACAAGACAAGGCCAAAGCATAAACATGACTGATTAAAAATATTGAAAATTCAGTCCATTGTATTTTAAATCCTGTGTTTACGTCTTCCTATGCAATAGTTTTGTTTGATATTGTGCCAAGAGTAACAATATCAGTAACATGCTCTTCGATAATACAAAACATGCGTGCTCAAGGTGGAAGTTTTCAATACAACGCACAAGCAACTTGAGGCGTCATCGGTTCACTGTTTTGTCCTGCATGTTTTGCATTTAATTCTAATAACCGTTCCTTTCAGTATTTGAGTTACCTTATACCGTCACTGGTATGTTCTGAATGCCACGTTATTGTAAAACACAAAATTTATACTTTTCGACATCTTTTTTAGAAGCAAGATGTTGAAAAAAATAGCTGATGGAATTGCAAGCAAATAAGAATATATCGGAACACAATATTCCGTCTAAAAGCGGAAGTTTAAAACTACGACTTTCTGTCCACGCACTGAATTTCCTGGAAGTTTTCCAATTCGGTTTAAGACGTTATGTCACTTAGTGAATGATTGCAAACATCTCTATGTTCTTTAAGAGACTTGAGCCCTAATATCCATCCCATGAACGTTAACTTTAACTTTTCTTATGCAGTGGCTTTAGTCAGGACAACGTAGTGAGAACGAAAGTTGTCTTTCCTCACGTACTCCTTCGTTTAATCATGTTTATCCTTATGCTTACGTCGTAGCTTGTGTACTCACTGGGTTATGCGGATGTATTTAACACCAGGATGCCATGAGGGGTCCCTGATAACAGTCATGATTGTAATGGTTTCACTCAAGTTAGAAATGAAAGTCTCGCTCCCGAGTTGTTACACGCGCAGTCGAAAAGACCAAGCCAATAGGTTTACGATTCTTTTAATTGTTCCTTTGTATCCCTATTCTTGTGGCCTCAGGGCACTTATCGAAGCGGTCAACTGAAATAGTTACATTAAGAAAATCACCTAAATATTCGTTTCTTTCATGACAAAAGGATCACTAAACTAAGCGCACGTGATACATAGAAAAGAACTCAAAGCACTCAAAATCTAGCGAAATCTATAACTTTAGAATAACAAATTCTCATAACATTGTACCTTAAACAGAGTAAATTGTTGCTTACCAACGTTCGCGGGTCTTGATTTCAAAGGAGAATTTCGCTCTAACTTGTCTTCTAGTAGATCTTGATCTCAAGGGGTCTTAGGTAGAACTGAAACGCGAGCTATGAGCTATGCCTATCTTTAATGCGGTAATCAAGGCGGTATCGTAAATCAAACCACAAATATTTCGCGACTTAACTCGTTTCTATCGGAAGCGGTTACAATGATGACGAATAGCAGTAGGCGCTTGCCTAACATTGGCATGTTTGTGAGGTCCCATGTTTCTATGACTTTGCAACGGATTGTTACAATTCGCATATTTCCTAAATTCGACAATGGTAAACTGATCTGACAGGAGGTGGTATTTTTTAGCTTTAGACCATTTGGATGTAGTACTAATAGTAGTAGTAGGTTCAAGATAGTTATATTGAATTTCCTTACTCTACCTCTAACTGCACGGGTCGACCTTGGTGTAGCGACGTTCTGGTATAAAGACATTTCGACTCCCACGTTTTTGTAACATCCTGCAGATAATCTGAACGAAGACCCACGATGCGACGAAAACGCCGAGTAGACTGAGGAAGAAATGCACTCTCAATTCTTTGATATAGTTAATCGCTTCCTGTTTGTTCCTGCTTCCGTGAATTAATACTGAGTCGGGGAATCCCCGAGTAGTACTTAATTATCCTCTATGACGACATACAGGCTTTACTCGAGACTTTCTCAAAAGTCCGTTTTTTTCGGAGTCCAGTGGGTTGACTTCGTCGCTCAATTCTCGCGACTTTGTCGCTCGTTTCCCGCGACTTTGTCGCTCGTTTCTCGCGACTTCGGCCCTCGTTTCTCGCGACTTCGTCGCTCGTTTCCCGCGACTACGTCGTTTCGTAGAAGACGTAAGAGGAACGTACGTCGCGAGTAAAACGTAAGAGTTTCCTCTTACGTTTTACTCGCGACGTACGTTCGTTTTCACGTAAGAGGAGCATAAAAAGACGACTTGCGGCAAGTCGAGCTTTACTCATGGAACTCTGTTATAGATACTTAACTTGTTTCGGGACCAAACGATAAAAGTTGACCAAGTTTGAATGGACTGTTCGTCCCAGCGTAATTCGGGCATCTCGTTTGTGTTACATACACCTTTGTTGGAAGCCGATGTAGGTTCGTGAACTTGTGACCACAACAAGGGCAAGTGATCACCAGTTACATCACGCTTGGCCTAATTGCGTTAGCTTATGATCCCGCGGACGGGATTGGCGCGGGTACCGGAAATTTAACTAGAAATCAGTTACTCTATACGGAACTTGTTATCGGTAAAAATTAAAGAAGTATAGGAATGCATTCAAAGGGCACTTACGCGCATAATTTTACTTGCTTCATCATTTAATGGCGTTGTTTTTCGATGCATGAAAAACTTTCACCGTTCACAAATATACTAGTATCTGCCGTATCTTTTGAACTTTTAAAATATTTCTACTTAACTGCTGCTTTAATTTTCGTAATAAATAAATAGATAAATAGAAAAGTAGCTTATTGCTCAGCTTCTAACGGGGAAATAATGTAACAAACCTGCCAAGATCTTTTATGACACAAATAGTGTTTTATATTTTTGCCCATTCTCTTGTGCGGCTTTTTTCGAATCAATTCAAGCGCCATTATCGCTAAATTCATTTACATATTTGAGTGATTTTTGTTTTCTTACCTAGGATGTAATGCAATATTGGTCAGGAAATTTCCTGCTGATTTGGGACCAGCCGGTTTGAACAGGTAGAAGACGGACAGAGCACCACGAACAACACTGGCGATATTTGTGAAAGGGTCGTGACGTTTATTTGCAGGGGTGGGGGATACTTCACTGTTCAACACTCCGGGGAAAATACTGCGCTGCAACTGTGCTGAGACAATCATCAACGGCTTTAACGTGACAGTCTTAGGTCATACACTATAACTGTGAGTCGACCCCCCCCCCCCCCCCCACTCACTGAATTGAACTGAATTGAGTGAGCTTTCAACATAATGTCCACATTGAAAGAAATCTCAAATATTCATGGTTTTTTTGTTGCGCAGGCCGTGCGGTTGAGATGTGAATTTGCATTTGGGGAAGTTTACGATGGCCATGAATGATCATGATCAGTGGTGCGTTTGCTGTAGATTGGTATGTAGCTTCCGGTTTTGAGACAAATATGCAAATTACGTTAGTGTCACGGTAGATTTGACCCACATGATTTTCGTCTATCATTATTATTCTACTGCATCGGATGAAACGAGCTTGGAAAGCATATCTATTTTAAGATTTCAGTCTACGGGCTGTATATATATGCAATTATGAAATGATATCCAAATTTCACCCTGTTGTTCATAATGGTTTGACAATTTACGTAGGCTTGGGAAGACCCCGATCAAGTTTTGGCGCAATTCATATCCGTGCGCGATATGAAGAGTCAAATCCGATTTATTCAAAAGCTTAAAATAGAGGAAAACTCAACAATTGTGGTTATACTTACTGAATCCTTTGTGTTCTATGTTGTGGAGTAAACTGATTTAAATAAGGTCCGTTTATTTCAGTTTATTTTTGTACAATGTTTTGAAAATCACAGTTTCGCCGCTTTCGAGTTAAAGCATACAATCTAATAAACATTATGGACCGTATTGTAAAATCACTGATTTAAATGCTGCTATCACCAAGCTGCTCGTCATGTACTTCGGCTATTCTATAGGTTCTACTAGTTCCATTTCTGCTTCAATAACTAGCTGACCAATGCAATTGATATGAGTGATCATCTGACTACAGTGCATAAAAATATATAACATGATTTTAAAGTCGTATTAGCTAACGGGTGATGGAGTCCACTATTTGATGAGTTATTCAGATTTGTTCAGCATATCTATATGATTAACTAAACTCCTTACCTTAGAAATCCGTTATTGCTTCTTGAATAGGTCCCTATCAGTATATAAAATAATACAACTGCTTACGTAAGAGTATTTTATTTTGAATTATTGCGCTGTTTTTCACTGCAGCCAATAGGAGTACGGATATCTTAACAGCCGTTTAAACAAGAACCCGCGCATCGTGGACTGGGCGAGCAGTCAATCATTTCATTCCAGATACGGAGCTGTCAACTCATTTCCGGGTTTCGATACAGGCAAGTCTCTTATGTCTGCTGTCACTGGAACTCCTTTTTTTCGAATCTGAAAACATCTGAAGCGTGGGAAGTGTTTTGTAAACACATCATTTTGTTACATCTACTCTATCTGTATTGTTGTTTTAGCCTGTAGAGCTGTCTGGAGTTGTATTTCACGCATTGTTTGAGGGTCTGAATGAGGGGGGGGGGGGGGCACCGGGGGGTCCACATGTCGGTTGGCGGTTAAGATTTCATTACTTTGTCGGTTGTCGGTTAAAATTTTCGACTTTTGTCAGTTGTCGGTAAATCCCAGTTAATTAATTTGTCGCTTGTCGGTGTTTTTTTCTCGTTTTGTCGGTAGTCAGTAATATTTTCTAGCCCTTTGTCGCTAGTTGGTTAACCCCATTCACACCCTCTTGTTTTGGTGCCTTTCTTTTCGTAGAGTAACTTTCGGGATTGACGAGAGCAAAACGGATGAAGTTATTCGCCTCCTTCGAGAAACAGATTGAGGTGGCTTGCCGCGAAGTTGTGTCCGTACGCGGGCACAACCAAAGTGGGAACAGTTAGAAGACAAAGTGACAACACTGAACAACTCTATTTGCACCCTGAATTAAGATATATATTTACAAAGAGTAATAAAAGAAAAAGGTAGACCAAAGTTTCGACAAAGTTCGAACTTTTGATTTAGTTAACTAATCTCTCCTTCTCGAAGAAGCTGAGATTCCAAACTCAATTGCACAAAAGACTTCGGCTAGCTAGAAAATCAGACAAGTTTGAGGATAAGTTGATGTAACAGCACCGTTTGAAGAAAGCAAGAGTTTTTAAATTTGCCGCTTTTTCTTAGTGATTATATATGCAACTTGGTTTGTGTCCGTTCTTTCCTTTATTAGAACAGTGGGTATTTTGCTCAGGCGGCGTTGTTTAATTTGTGCACTGAAGTAGGCTACTCAGTGACTAACTCATGAACATTAATGCTTGATCACATGATAACTCATCAGTTCCATTCGTACAGCGTTCTAGCCGCTTCGCTTTTATTTAGTCTTCCGTTTGATTTAGTCTTTTTCCCCTTTCACTCTGCCCGCGAACAGTAAGAAATTCACTAAGAAGGCAAATGGATCAAGCCCCTGGCTTAATTCTTTCGGTGCGGAGAACGATCTCCCCGCGATAGCCTGCTGGAGGCTTGAAAAAACATGACATGACAGACTTGTAAGGAGGAGATTGTCCTTGGTCTAGCTGAGCGTGATATCGTCGACCTGGAGATCTCCGTAGCAGGGGCCACAGAGTGCTGCTTCGCCGTGCGCAATGGCGGCTTTAGCCTCCGACGAACCTTCTGCCCCTTCTGGAAACGCTATATTGGAGGAAGACAAACCCGTCCCGCCAACAATGCCTCTTATCATGGCACAGTAACTCGTGACCATCGAAGTCGTTCCTTAAATGCGCTGGTACCGAAAAAGATACACACGATGCCGAAACGTCTAGAAGGTCAATTCGAAAGTTGCAGCCGGAGGTAAGACGTTGCTTCCATGTGAACTTATATATGACTCGGACGGAAAACAATTGAAGCCCTCATAACTGACCTTCCCCAAATTTATAAAATAAAGGTTACTGGAGATATTCTATGTAGTTGTTGTTTGTAATAAATTGTGGAGGTTTAGTTTCCAGTGACAGTTCTGACTTAAAATGAGTATTACATGTAAAAGCTCTTCTTCAAATGAGAACTTTTACTTTTGTGGGAAATTGAAATTGTTATGATTAATTGGTAACAGGACATCGTGCCGTCCAATTCATAATGGTAACGGAACTGAGTGGAGTGCAATTTGGTCTGAAATCATAGGAGTCAGACTTGAAATCACAAGTGTGATTTTAGGCCAAAATTGCACGACCCTAAGTTCAATTGCCACTTTATTAGATCCATTTTGAAATCACGCAATTTAATGGCCAAATTTGCCAGACAATGGCTTTTTTGTCTTTCATTTTCCTGTAATGTGATTGGTTAGGTTAAAAAAGCCTTAAAATTTACATAATTATGTTACTTACAGGGCGGCAGGTCTGCAGGGAAAAAACTGTGCCCGAGGTCTTGAGTACGGCCCGAGGCCGAAGGCCCAGGGCTGTACTCAAGACCAAGGGCACAGTTTTTTCCCATACAGTCCGACCTAGTCCGGTAAATAACATGTTTATTTTTTTCCTGCAGTAAATCAATTGGCTTTGCAGATTACTAATGGTTTGTTTACGCAACCCTCGTGTCTACTAAAGATTTGTAGAAAAAATCTTGGCAACGAGCTAATAATTCAGATAGCAGGTAAAGAAAGATGTATTAAAGAACATATAGTTTTCGAACTACTTTATGTTAGTTGCATTTATCCAACCAGTTAAGTTCTCCAAAATTGTTTTTGCGGTGTGAAATTTCGTGCGAAGTTTGAAGTTTTACTACAAAACAATTTCTGTCAGTCGTCACTTTTAAAATCACTTGAAATCAGACTTTTCTACCGAAAATTGAATAGCAGAAAGCGAGAAAATTCGTTAAATGTATTCCACAGAAATTCTCCTAAATACGGCAACGATCAGAAAGGTAAACGACTGAAATTGACTCAAATTCTAAGGCGAGGGAAACGCAGGATTAAGCGCTATTATTAAATGGCTAGCTCTGCGAGCGGGCAAGATGACCCAAATCGCGCGCTGTGATTGGCTACCCGAGCGGGCAAGATGGAGCCATCTTGCCTGCTCGGGACTACCCGCTGTATCCCGGAAGAAAACTTTCCCCGAAAGCCATATAATAAATCCTTTATTGACCAAGTTTATTCGGTCAAGACGGCTGGATATTGGCCTCGTTCTTTTTTTGCGAGTTTATGGACCTCGACTTCGCCTCGGTCCATAAACACGCAAAAGAAAGAACTTGGCCAATATCCAGCCATCTTGACCTCACACTTGGTCAATAACCCATATTTACAGCGCCAAGCTACAAACAACCAAGCAAACTCTCACAACTTCAAAACACTCAACTGAATTTACTTACAGTGACTTTCCTTGCCATTTTAAAGAGAACAGCTGAGATAAACTTGCGGTGCTAATCGTCGATGGATGTGTAAAAAAGGCAAAAGATTGACGATTGCCGCTAACTTTTAGGAGTGAAATGTAGGCGGCGGGAAAAAAGCCGGCCCGTGGGCTGTATCGTAAAAAGCTAGACCGGTCACGTGTGTAAGGTTAGCCAATCAAATTAGAGGATTTAGATTCTGGCCCGCTCAAATGCTTGGGAAAAAAATAAGATTGGTTATTTTGTTTTACTCTCCCATTCTCATTGGCTGAGAAAAAGATGTGATTTAGAGCTAAAGTTAGTGCGATTCCAGAATAAATCGCAGCGCTGAAAGCCAATCACATTGCAAGGATAACCAGTGATTTCAAAATGGATTTAATTAAGTCTGTAATCACACTTGTGATTAATAAATCGGATTCCCGCTTCGCGGTAGTCCGATTTTGTTAATCAGTCGTATGATTACAGACTGAATAGGACTCCACTCAGTCTTATTACCTTATTACGTTATTAATCGCGCGAATAATTTTAAAATTGGACCAGTGAAAAGCACGAGGCTGATTTAAAAATCAGAGCACGAATACTCCCTGAATTGTTCGACACGAGGTCCAATTACTAAGTATTCGTATCCAGAACAAATTTTGAAATTAAAAATGTCTTTTGGGAAGCAAAAACATCTGTAGCGCTTTTGTTAAGTGTTAAAAACCAATCAGTGCGTGTCTTTTCTTAGGGCTGTTTTCTAATTTGTTTTAATTGAAGATTGATATCTGTTGTTGTTTTCCAAATTCTAAAAACAAATTTTCATTTTTTAATGGCTACGTAACAGACTGCAATAGTATTCCGTCAAACATTACGCATGCGTCTTCATTGAGCAGTTTTAAATCCTATCTTTTAGATCATTTGAGTCAATTTTAAAAATAAGTGCATGTGATTCGTTTGGTTAGCCTCTTTTTTCTTTCATTTATTATAGGTAGGTTAATCATGGAGAATATTCTTAGTATTGGAATTCAGTTTTCCCCAACTATACTCCGGTCATGCGTTTTTTTATATCTTTTGTGATTTCATGTCTTTAATTTTATTTCTATCGTACATGTATTAGCATGACAAAGCATTATTATACTTAAACTTAAACTTAAACTTAAACAAACGCTTTATAATTATGTTGCCTTGAAATCCGTGGAACGCTGCTTGTACATTTGCCTTCACAGGAAACTTCACATTATCCAAAGTGAACAAATTTAAACCTAACCAGATACAAGGTGGCTACAGAGCAGTAAATAACGTGAATATCTTGCGGTGCAGTAATCCAAAGTGTTACCGTCTCTCATTTCCACAACTTGTCGCTAATATCAGGCGACCCTACCTTCACTGTTTTCAGTCCGGTGCTCGTTAGGCTCATGTTTTCGGTGTAAAACGAACAATAACATCCTAATTTGGTTTTACCAACTGA
>CM042748.1:20224061-20241561 GCA_022496165.2 Catalaphyllia jardinei
TAAAACCAAATTATCTTGTAATAATCCCACCGACGCAGCACCACAGTTTCTTTAGAAACTTACCCCCTTTACTCGAACAATAACATCCTATTGTTTTACCCTTTTGTCCAAGATGCAAATGACTCCTTTGTTCCTTGTTTTGCTTTTGTCCTGTTCATTATGATGTCAGCTGTGTCGTTTTACATGGATCATAAACCGCTCGTTAGCGCTGGCGAAAATCAGGTTCTGATACGGTAACTCTGGTTAATCCTTTTCTTCTGAGCGTCTTTTAGCAGGAAACAACAGATTAGGGTGCTGCCATCTGAAGCATATTGTCCAAAACGTGATTGTTGAATGTGCAAAGTTGCGAGGAGACTTACAACGAATGCACCTCTCCCCTTCAGTCCATGTAACTTTTTACGCAAAGCAGCTCTCCTGGACATTGCCAGTTCATATTCTTGGTGGTCGCAACTAGACAGTTTCTTAAATGAAGCTATAGAAGTTTTGCAAGGCAGCCATGTTTATGGCATAACAATGAAAATGTTTTGCATTAGAGAGAGCCTTTTTTCCCATACGAAAAAGAATCTATTGTTCCTGTCATGCAACATGGCAGCCGTTCAAAACCTCATTTAAGTTTAATGAGGCGGATCAAAATCCACACTTGAAATGTATGCCTCCCTAATATGTCCAGTAGTAACAGAGGTGATATAATTACGCTAATAATATCCAGTAGTTGTCGTAGTTGAAGACCAATAACCCCATTTTTAGTGCACAAATTATAGGATTAATTCCAGTATTAAAATATAAGCAAAATTAGCCTGTGTAGCAGGAGTTTTCAAAAACGTACGCGAAAGGAACGAAACTGAGAGGGAGTGCGAAAAATAAGGAGCAGAGGGAGGGGGTGAGGCGAGCAAAGGAAACTTCTTTTCTCCCCACCACCTCCCCCTTCTCACTCACCCCCCTCCCCACTTCTCCCCAATTTTTTGCTCACCCCAGGCGTTCTCCTTCGCTCGCGCGCTTTCTCATTCGCTTGTTTGATCTCCGCCAGGAAAAGGAAAGGAAACGGCTGCTACACAGACTAGAGCAAAATTTTATTGTTTTATTAAAACATAAAGCCATATTTGTGCTTTAAATTCCTGTGATAAACGCCATTCCGAAATTATTACCGTCAACCGTCAAATGACCCAAAATTTAACTGTCAACCGTCAAAACGACTTATTTTTAACCGTCAACGGTCAATTCAAAGGGAACCCCCCATTGAGACCCTCTTGAAAACCTTTTATTCTGAATATGCATCAAGGGTCAGCTTCACGTTGACCGCATGTCCCATTTTATATGAAATGATAATTGTTTCCTCTCTTAGTTTGCGTCAGACGTTGAAATAGTTACGAACTAAATCTCGTTTTGCGTACTGCGTGATTGCATGATTGTCTTCTTTCCACTGTCTGATCTGTTTGAGTGCTAGAATTGTTTAATCTCTGTTTGCACCAAGCATGTTGATACTTTCAAATATAAAGCAACAAAGAAAATTGTAATATATTTTTTTTCACTTCTGACTCCGCGGACTATTCTTGCTGAATTCAGTCTCTATACTCACCCGGCCTTATTTTATGCTACACGATGAAAAATTAATACACGTGTTTTAAACGTGAATCTTAGAGGAACAGAAACCTTTAGTTTGAAGTTTGAGCAGTATGTTGCGAACAAATCCGGACGATTCCGTTCAGTAACTAACTTCTGATTCTTCTCTTTATTATCTAAATCCTTCCACGCTGGCGGCTATGCAGCAATTTACGTTCTTGCACTTAATCAAAAAGATTCAGCTTGCATTGACAACCGTTCCAAGTTTTACAGTCAGTTTGAATGTGTCTTTACCAAATATCTGGTTACGATTTCTTTAGAAGAACTTAGTGAGTAATTAAGTACTTTCAGTTTTAATTGCAGCAACAACGGCATTAAAAAATTGTCCCTAGAAGTTTCTCAAATATATCTGCAGGCGAATATTGCAAGATAGATAAAGATCAAACTTCCTTTTTTTGATAATCACATTCATGACCGAACTGGTCGCCGTGGTCACGTAGTCTTATCCAGTGACGTGTGGAGCAACCGGCTATTTTTGAACAACTCAAAGAAAGACGCCGGAAATCAGAAATATCGTCGAAGTACTATCCCTGACAGTTATACTGACTTCAAGCAATTTCGGTACAGTCGCAACCAGATTTAAAGCCAGATCAGAGAAAAGCCTTGCTTGGAACCACTGCCGGGATTAGTTGTCCTGATCTTGTAAGTACATGTAGAGATAATTTCTTCACGTGCACTGGATATATCGATTTCATGTCTACCTCTGTTGAACGGTGGTTAGAGTTTAAAAGATTATAGTCCCGGTTAATCGAAAGATTTTTTTCAGAGACCAACGAGCTGCAAGCGGTCTGGAAAAATGAGGGCAAGGGAGCGGTTGTCGTGTGCAGTTGGAAATGTGTTCAATGACATATATACACAACTTTTATTCTCATTCGAAATCGTATTCTTCATGAAAGTGCTGGAACTTTCAGCTTCACAAGCAGGGTTGATAGTGCTCATTGGAGAAATATCAGAAGCCTTAATTTCCCTACTAACTGGCTATCTTGGCGACTATATCAATGTTCCATTCCTATCGAACAAAATCGGTAGGCGAAAATCCTGGCATCTCCTTGCAACATTTGTGATGGCAATTGGCGTCCCTCTTTTATTCAACAAGTGCTTTTTGTGTGATGGAAGACCTCAAAGCTGGCTTCCACTTGTTTACTTTGGCTTCTTCTCGGCGCTGGTTAACATCTGCTTTAACATGGTGGACATAAATCACTTGGCATTTGTCACCAATGTGGCTAAAAGAGTCTCGCAATTTACAGCCCTTATGGCCATCAGGTTTGTGTCAAACAACTTTTAGAAACTTTCGTTTTATAATTTTGTCGGATGCTACATTACGAGCGTCGCATTTAAAATCACTCTACAGAATCATTTGGTTTTTCATTTATGCTTAGTGACCTTGAAATCTATTTTATAGGAAAAGTACACATATCATGATACAATTTGTTTTATAGTGAACTTGTTAATATCCTTGTGGTAGCCGAAAACTTAGAGCGTTAAGGCAGCCCTTTAGCACTAGCACTTTCTTTACGGATGCCTTAAAAATGCGAACGCCTCTATATTACGGACAGTTCACTTTGTCCCATAAAATCCAGAATTCATAGCGTCTTCACCTCGATCTAAATAGTAAGAACAACTCTATGGCACAGACACTGCCCTCTTACTAGCTAAATGCATTGGAACTTTGGCAGCTTTTAGGAAAATGATACGCAATAAGGATGTAACGTCGATTGTTGAAGGATGTGGGAGTGAATGTTGCGTATGCTTGGGTTAATCGGACGTGTTCACGAAATCTATGCATATTGATCTATTTTAGCATGTTTGTATAAAATTGTATTCAGTAATATTTAGTATGTAGTAGTACATGAGTAGTGTACATTTTAGGCTTTTTTATATATGTTTTATTATAGTAAAATTAGTTTTAAATGTGTCCCCAATTAGTGCCAAGAGGCGCTAGAACGCTTAGACACTTATAAAGGTTGTGTATATACGACTGTATTCAAGTTGAATGTGTGTATGCCACAGACAGGGACTATTCAAGTAAGGAATGCGCACCGAAGCAAAAAGAGTAGACAGAGTAGACCACGCAAATGTCTGCACGGCAGCAACTTAGCTAATCATTTTCAGGCGTTCAAAGTGCTGTTGTATGTACAATGCATCTCTTTTGATGGGTAATCAATTCCTTTTCTTTTGATCTGCCAATTAGGACTATGTTTAGCTTCTTAAGCGGTGTTTATGTTTACGTCATCGCGTGGGCTCTTCTTGGACAAGACAGTGGGGATAGCCTGGGGCCTACACACCTATCAGATTTTGCGGTTAGTAAAACAATGAGCCGCGAAAGTCATACTTCATTATTTTTTTAAAAATTCATCCGTGTTAAGCGTGCCGTTGTCAGAATTAACAATGACGCTGAGAGTCTAGAGCACTCAGAAATGTGAGAGTCAAGATGTGGGCTTCACTTTTATTGCGTCCCCCCCCCCCCTCAACTTGTTAAAACTCACTGTATGCCAGAAATGTATGATCCACAATATTTTTCAGGAACTTGAAAGCAATTTAAATCTTTGTTTCTAGATAAGTTTATTTTGTACGACGTCAACGTTACACTCAAAGCGTTAAGAAAAGATCATCCCTGGTCAAATATGAATAGTGTTGTTGAGTTCTCACGCTCTGCTTATCATGTAATTCCTTCAAGTTCTAGTAGTGGTTACCTTTCAGCCTTCGCATTTGTGGCTATTTGCATCTCCTCAATCTCTTTCTCACAGTATCTCTCTTGGATTGCAACTGGAACAGGAGTCCTTTTCGCAACCATTTTCTACATTGGCACAAAAGAACCTCGCAACACACGTCAACGAAAATCTAGTACATATATTGATATGGTACGTAATGACAGCCTTACAAGGTTATCGATTATCTTCATATTGATCAAGATAAATTGTTATACCTTCCAACTAAATTCGTTTTCCGATTGGAGAAGAACTCCTCACTAACTCCCTAGGGCGAACCCTGAACTCACTAACTCCCTAGGGAAACAACAACTTGAGCTTTCGACTCGCACGTGATCAGGTCGTGCTTTATGAAACCGCGGCAAATTTGTGAACCAACCGGAGTAAAGCAAACGGTTTCTTCGAGTTTTTTCTAGTTTTGAGTTGAGAGGTATAACGAAACAGTGAGTTTTGCTCCCCTCGACCTCAATGTTGAGGGACTCGGGCCGGGAAACAAAACTCACAATTTCGCTTAGGGCCAGTCATAAAGTGCTTAATAACCAACTAAACCAAATTTGAAAAAGCTGCACCGACGTTTTAGCATGCAAATAAAAAAAGGCATGGGTACGTTGTGAATGGCGCAGTAGCTTAATGCTTTTTGCGTTCGAATCCAAATTGAGCCGGCGATGCTTGTTGGAGTCTTTCGGGTCATTTTATTGTGTGTGATTAGTTGTGAGCAAAGCACTATACTCTTACATTTAGACTCTCTCTCCATCCAGGTGTATAAATGGGTAACGGCGAATTTAATGCAGGGGTTAACTAGCATCTCATCCAGAGAAAGTAGAAATACTCAGAGTAACTTGATGCTACGGGAGCCAAAAAATACTCTTGCGGTATGAGACACTTGGTCCGAGCTTACAGACTTTTCCAAACACTAGGATATTCCTCAACAACCGACGCCATATTGCCTTTTCTTATCTACCTACACCAGATTTAGAATGCTCCTCAGTATTAAAATAACTTTGGTCTTGTGCTAAGCCTATGAACGCGTTTTGACGACATTAATACTGAGCTTCAGATTTCTTTGTTTTCGTAGAATGCTGCCGGATTATTCATGGTAGCGAATCAAAGTAAGTCTGAAGATAATGGTAGTAACGAGTCAACATTGATTTTAAGCGTTTAGTTTAGGTTTGTATTCGTGTTTTTTAATTGTTAAGTGGTAACAATCAACGATAACGAATGGAACTTTGGTTTTTCCACCAAATTGTATTTAAACGTTATCCAGTGAAACTATTCCCCTTCAAGTTTCGACGTGACGGACCACGCTGCTCTATCTAAATTGTGCGACTTTTGTTTGAAATAAATGCTTGGAGTTTTTTTGCCAAGTTTTATCTCGTGAAAGGTGAATTGATCAACATGACACGATCGTTGGTCAAAGACAAAATCTGAGTCCTGATATAGGAATCGAACCCATAGCTTCCCGAACACCGGGCGGGTGCTCTATCCACAGAGCTACGAGAACGCATGGAGAGCAAAGTCATTTAGCTGATTTCATATGTGACAGCTGTCCTGCATACTGCTAGGATCAGCACTGTAGAAGTCATCGTGAGTGATGATAAGTGAATGAAGATGGTGAATTTTGAGCGTGATGATGAAATATGAAAGATGAATTGATCATCATGACTCGAGCGTGGGACAAATAAAAAAATCTGAGTTCGCGATAGAGGACTCAGATCATCTTATTTCCTCTTTTTTGAAACTACATATGAATAAGGACTGCTACGATACTGGGATGAAAGAGAAATACCACTTCACCTTCGGTCACTATCTCATTGCTTGCATAAAAGAAGAAAGAGAAAGATCCAACTTATTACAAGTCAGAATACCATGGCAAGCCAGAATACCAGGGGTTCTACCAAGAGAGGATAAATAGTAAGAGAGTTAACCCTCATCTACACATACTAGTTATCCACAAGGCAACCCCACGTTGAGTTATATTTTGACCCCTCCCTCCTTCAGGAATTAAAAACGGGTCTAGAAATAGTCCATCCTGTGATGTGAATTATACTCACCGAGACAGCTTACGAAATGTGCGTGGCAACATCACGGCTTAGGGAGGACTGGATCCCATATCTAAAAATATCTTGAGAGGGCCTTACTTGAGGATAAGGTCTTTATGGGGTATTAATTAATTCTTTACCTTTCATCCTCTCTTGGTTCTGTTTATGTGATACATGTCGGCCAACTAATGTTGAAAACGACCATTAGATCAAACAGAGTAAAAATAACAAACAAACTCCGGTTAGAAACGTAACGAGGCAACGCATGTTGTAAAATCTTTTATTTATGAACTTGACGTTTCGTATGCTCCAACAAACATCTTCAGAAGTAAAGGTTACCTAAAACACAGTTAAATTTAAACACGAAAATTAACACCAGATAAGGAAAGTAATGACGTGACGCCAGCCACAGTGGTGTCCCAAAACAATAAAACGCTTGCCGTGTTGTGGTGTCCTAAACCAACCCTGCATGTGGGCCGGTTCAACTCTTCTTACGTAAAACGCTTTGTTTTGATCCAATAAATTTACGTGCTGTTTGCCACGTGACTGAAAATGCTTCACAGTAGTAACAAAGTCCATGTTATTATTAACACCGACACTGCTCACACGTCTTACACGTTTTATTTATTGCTGATTTTCCGGTTAGAGTCTGGGAAAACTATGAGCAGAGGTTAATGAATACAATACTTGTTCTTCTTTTTTTTGTTCTTTCCATAGCAGACTCAAGAAAAACCAGTCTTGTTCATTCAATTGTTGACATGTTTGTGACTTCGTCGAGTGAAAAATCATACCAGGAGGAAAACGAACATCAAGACACAGAAGATCGTGAAAATCATCAGAGAAAAAAAAGCTTGCTGCAAAACTTTGTTGAAGTTTTATTTTATGACGAGGAAGTCGAGACTGATCAAAGTCCATCATTACAAACTGAGACTGATAGATCATCCAAGGAAGGTTCACAAAGCGAGGACAGAAGAAAACAAATGGTTCTAGAACTACAGAAGTTAGACCGTGATCGTAAGAAGAGCTTACTGGTGCGGGTTATTGATGGACTCCTATCTAGATCAGATCACAGCCAACAAGAAGAGAGCATCGAAGACCACGTTGCAGTCGACATTGCAAACGATAATTATACAGCTGGTGACAACTACTGGAGACCAGAAAGTCTCCAGGACAATCAAACTGAAGACTACCGGGAAAACAACAAAGAAGTAGGTTCAGTTGACAGCTGCAAAGAAATAGAAAGTGACGAAGAAGACGAGCCTACATTATTTTCAGCCATAGAAATTGACGAAGAAGACAAGCCTACATTGTTTTCAGCCAAATGCAGACAACGAAAAACCGGAATCGTGTCGGCTCCAAGTGAGGGACAACTAGGTCAGTTCAACTTTGGTTTTGAACACGAAGGAAGTGAAAAATTAGGGGAAGAATGCTCCAGTTATACTTCAGGCCTTCGAAGGCAAAAAAGGTCTGTGACTTTCAGCTTGTCGGAATCTCATGTCGTGCCATCAAGAAACGAGGATGGGGGAAACAATGCCAAAGTTCATGCGTCCGATCAGAAGCTGCCGACCGCCACAAAAGAAACTGAATCTGTTGAGGATGGCTGTAATCCTTCAGATTCAGAAGATAAACAGGAAGTGCTTGCATCACCAATTCATCCAGCTAACAAAAGACTTCCTAAAACAATCAAACACTGGCTGAGAGATCTGAACTTGTATAAGGTTTGTGCAATTTTTTTACAACAACTGAAAAAGTTTCGACCAAATAGCTTTGGTTTCAAAAAAAGCCATTTGTAAAGTAAGGTACTCAGCTTTGTTCGTGCTAATCCAGTGCATGGCGATAAATTACGTAAGTGACCAGTATTTATAGGTTACTTCGCGGTTGGTGAGCGCGTACGATTTTTGTTCACACGTTGTGTAAAACAAACTCACTCACGGCGCTCTTTCGTTTTTTTTACACAACAAGTGATCAAAAATCGTACAAGCGAACTAACCGGGAAATAACTTATTTATCATATACATATCGAGATTCAAAGGTGAACAGCAGTACTAAAAGATAAACATATCTTTATTTTCTTTGAAAGGAAAACTACGCGAGTTGAAGCCACCTCGCAGTTCGAGAGTTCCACTGAAATGGCTTCCTTGTAAAATACTTCACATCCAACAGTTATCAAGCAAAAATGACGTTAAAAGGAACTAGTTTAAATAAAATAAGACATCCTGAAAATATATCGAAATAGTTCTGCGGAAGTTGAAAGTTTGAAATTCATAACGTATCAGATCACTTTGCTTTGACTGAAGCGCTTTCCGAGTTTGCTTGATCTGGACGTCTTTCGTAAGGTGAAGTCCATAGTTTTTTCCCTTCAAATGGCGCCTAAAGATGGGGGAGGACGCCCTTAAGGAATTAGCGAACCGTTACAAGAAACTCGCTGAGAAATTTGTTCAGTTCTTGCCCGTGAGGGGTCAATTTGTCTCGTCTCGCCTTTCAAGACAAGAAATTCGTGGAACAGAGCAACATCGATCGTGTTTGGTCTTTTTCTCGTTGTGCTCACTTTCCTGTCCGTCAATGAACCCTTCTACTGATGAATCTAGACTGAAAACGATTAGTCTGAGTTGAAGCCATCTTTCTAAAGAAAAATGGGCCTTAGCTCTTAGAAATGTGCTATTTGTCAGTCAAGAGGAGCGGCGAGCGAGCGACACGGTTTTGTTCACTAGTGAAAATACTGATATAGCCAATCAGAGCCTGGATAAGTCGTTTTTCACTAGTGAAAAAAATAGTATGACCAATCAGCCCGCTTCTCTAGCGCGAAGAGACTATTTTTATCTCGATGTTTTTTGGCGCGTAAATCTCGTTATGGTATTGAATAAATATATTTATTATTCAGTCAAAATATTTCCTGGTTTCTGATTAGTTCAAACCACACGCATAATTCACCATAACAAGCTGCGGTTGACCAAATTTGGAAAGAACATATCAAACCGATGACGTCAAATGTGCAGCCCGCTGCAGATTATTAAACCAATGACATCAAAATGACGTCAAAAGTGCAGCTCGCTGCAGATTATTGAACCGTTGACCGAAAAAACCTGGGCAGGAGGTTTTGTTATTTTTGGTGAGCAGAAAAATAAAGAGCGAAAAGGTGAAACTCTTTTAAGAACGTTGAAATCGCTGTACATTTTAATCGTCATTTGTACTTTGTCTCGCCCCAAGGGCACACGTCAATAACATGCAAGACTCATGACGATATACAACGACAGGAGACACTAAAATGTCAAAAAAGATACATTTTTTTGGTATTGTTTCCAGGTAGCGATTATCTTCACATGTTCACGCCTTGTACGAAACACAGTTTACACGTATCTACCACTGCTTCTCACAGAAAGACTAAAATTTTCAAAGGTAAATATTGTATCAGTTTCTACCATTTTATTTCCTACACTGTATACCTGTCATTTGGGACGATAGATAGATAGATAGTTTATTATATTATATAACTTTGCAACCAAAAGTTTCTACCAGCAGCAGCTAGCAACTATTCGTTGTCTAACATGTTTTTAAATGTAATATTTTCGACTTTCTTTAAATTCTAATCTCTTCTTTTATTTTCACTTGCTCTCCTTCGCCCGTTAATGATACACATCCGAAATTGTAAACTGAGTGCATTTTGACACATATTGAGCATGGATATGAATTAAAAATATGACTTTGTGAGTCCTACTTTTGACAAGGTTGGCATAGAAACTGAATTTAACTTCCCAACAGTGAAACAAATCTGAGCAATCAGGGGGCAACAATGTAACTCATTACTTTTCTGGAATATGGTGCATGCAAATATAGATTAAATACAGAATAACAAATTCTCTCTTAACTTTCCCATTCAACAAACCTGACCCCTTAAGTAAGATCAAGCTATTCATTTTGATGAACATTACCGATATGTTTTATTTTGTTGTTTGCTCTCTAGGTAGCCATTGCCTATTTTCCATTGGTTCTTATGCTGAGTGCATCTTTCTCAAGCATCCTTTGCGAAAAACTCAACAAGAAGTTTGGAAGCAAGGTAATGGCATGACGTAAATATCTATTAAAACTGATGCCTTTCTCTCAGAAGCCGGGACGGTGTCTGAAATTAAACATCCAGCTCTGCGTGGGATGGTAGTCAATCACATCTCATTTACTCCATGGTATTTTACCCATTTCATTTTCTACTGACTCAATGAAGTGGGTTAGGGAAGGCGTGTCGAGGGAGGAAAATATGAAAGTCTTTTTTCATTTGAAGCTCACAAGGCTCAAACCGTAAAGAAGTTGAGAGCAGCTGTCCTCGTAACAACAAATTGGGTCACTTGTCATCGAGGTTGTCAGGACATTATTAGTCAGCTCAAATAAAGGGCTGTGAGTAATACATACTGAAAAGACCTTAATAACTAATCAAGAATATAGCAATAATATCATCCAATGACGGGGAAATTTATGACTTGGAATCGTTTCAGTCCGACAACGGTGTCTAGCCTATATAGTTTTTTTCTGTCAACTCTACACTTTGTTTGCTCTTGTAGTGGAGTTACCTACTGGCAGCTTCTCTTGTAATTGGCGGCGTCGTTTGGAATTATTTTCAAACTCCCTCCAACAGGAAAGCGACCTATGCACCAGTCATAATAATGGGATTTGGCATGTCCGTTATGTATGTAATGGCACTGGCTTTCATGACTGAACTGATAGGAGAAAACAAGGTTTGTGATTTGGGGAACCATGTTAATTTTGCAAATGTTTTGATTTTAACCAAGTATTTTGTATTAGTATCATTTCTGCTATGACTGCTGCTCGTTTCAAGTAAATAAGGTAAGGAAGGAAGCGCAGTGGTGAGATCGCTCACCTCCCACTCATGTGGCCCGGCTTCTATTCCCCCCAGTGCGCGGTGTATTGAGGAGGGTATATGGTAGCATATCTATAGCGATGCGGATGCTTCTGCCAGCAACTGGTAGATGTCTGAGCATTACTGGTCCAAACATACGCAGGTATAGCCCCTAGTAGCCACCCTAGACTTGGTGACGGACACACCCCGAACAACGGCATCTACCTTCCGGTTAAACTACGTGCGGGTAGCCAAATTCCGCCTGTGAAAAGAAACATCTCCCCATATTCTGTCTACCCTGGTTAGACAAAATCCACCTCCACCATAAAACGTCGTGGTCTGTCAGGGGCATGGGGCTCTGGTGGAGCTAACCCCCAATTCAGTGGATTTCACTGCTTACAGAAACGTCCAATGTTGCTACCGCCACCGTGCCAGCGCAGGTACAGGTGGAGGCGGTAGGTTTTGATCGATCACCGGATCGTTTCAGAAGGAGGCAAAGAATGATGCTGCGACCAATAAACAAGTTGCTCCCTGCAAAATACTAGACTAGACTAGCCATATCTGGGTGGAGTTAGTTCTTCCCTTTCTCTGAGGGTTTTTTCTCCAGGTTCGCTGGTTTCCTTCCTCCACGAGAAACTAACATCTCTTAATTCCATTTCGACCAGGATAGAGGCTGGCCACTGAATAAGTGTTTGTATGATAAGAATTATAAAGATAGTTGGGATCGAGCATATACCCCCAAGAAGTTGTTTTTACCACTTGGTATTCAAATTCTCGATGAATAATCAATGACATCAATGACTAGATATATACAGTTAATCGATGAACATTTTGCGGCCCATCTCTTTTACAGGACAGCAGTGGTCTAGTGATTTCTATTATAACTGTAATCGCTAGAGTCTCAAGCGGGAGCTTAGTGATCGGCATACAAAGCTTTTACCCGGAAAAAGAGTAAGTACATCTATCTATCAGATTTTTTCTCTGTCCCTGGCCCTTGTCATGTTGATCAGTTTATACTTTTCAAATTTCATACATCTGTCTACTCACATATACCCACCTACCCAGCCACCCACTTACATATACCCCCCTCTTTCCCTCCCTGCCTCCTTTCCTTCCTTCCTTCCTTCCTTCCTTCCTTCCTTCCTCCCTTCCTTCCTTCCTCCCTTCCTTCCTCCGTCATTCCTTCCGTCTGTCCGTCCGAATCCATCCATTCACCCAAGCCTAACCCAACCCAACGAATCGTATTATTTATAGCGTTCAGAACTCTTAGCTTCTCTGCATCAAATGTGGTAACAGTTTGATATAAAGGAATGCGAATACATCTGAATAAGAAAGTTGAAAAAGCCCCTTTGAAATTTAAAACTTAAAACAGGTAATTGAACAGTGTGTTTAAGGTACATACAGGCTCAGCTTAAAGGTTCATGAGTAAGCTGACAAGTGAATTGAAAACTTTTATGAAGAATCTGTTTATTAGTAATGTAGGGATTTTTACTCACGTTGTAGCCGAAAAAAAATGATAGAGGTCAAAATAAGGTATTGCGGCATTTCCAAATTTCGCATCGTAAATGTATTGTCAAGAGGTTGGGGGAAGTAGCGTGGTGGGGGGTTACCATAAGAGAGACCTTGTATTTTAAAATTATTTGAGTTCATACTTGAAGGAGATGTTGTGTTTCAAACCGTGATTTTACATAAGAGAATGGCGTAAACACTCTGGCGCGCAACACAAGTTTTCATGTTGTTCAGAAAGAATACCACATGCATCTGGACATACTCGAACGGCACCCAGTTCATGGAAAGCTTTACGAACGTGAGCTTATTTCTCGTAATAAGTACATCTTTTTGGTAAATGTGGTAAAATGGTTAATATCAATATAAGCCCATAGGTATATATTTCGCCGGAGGTAATTTCCGTTTCGTCAGCGGTCGATACCATAATTGCTAACCATGCCAAGCCTTTCAGAATAGACGATGCCATATCTGCTTTAGTTCAGGCCTGCACAAGGTATCTAGATACTGGGTATACAATTTGTTGATGGAGTAAAACGCAGTCACCAAATGCTTATTTTGTTCGTATTCACACTGGTTTACTTGCGGTTAGCTTTTATTTGTTGGTTGGGGCAGCTCTATTATTAATATTCAAGAAGTCACGTTTTATAATGAAATTTTGCGGAAATTTGCGGCGGATCAGCCTGGTAGTGTAGTGGTATAAGGGGGATGTTAGGAAACAGAGGTTCCAGGTTCGATATTGGGTGGTCACTCACATATTTTCGTTTTTCTTTAATTTAGTATAGAAAAAAATTCTTGATAGTTAAAAAATTTGATAAGTGTCGCGAAAATGGCATCGGCCGTTTACAAAAGGGACAACTGCTTCGCCGGAGGGGTAATATCGAAAATATTTTTGTCTAGCATTTAGTAAATTATTTTCGTCTATTAAAAGAGTTGAAGTTTTCATCAACTACTGTAAGGATAAAAACAAACTAAATAGCTTTGTAACTGATTGTTGACAAGGATTTCTTGTATGGTAACCCACCTTTTTTTCTCTCTCACTTATCGTAGCTCAAACTCAAATGAGGCGATTAGCAGTTACGTACAACACGTCTTTTTAATGGCCCCTGGAATATTAACACTGGTTGGATCCCTGTTGGTTTTATCCTTACAACCTTCAGTGTTGGCTTGCAAGACTCAAGGTTGGTCTATAAAAGGAAGAAAATTGTAGTGCAATATTACTTACAGACCAAAATAAACATAGCAAGATCAGCTACCCAGAAAAAAAAGAATCCATATTCTAGAATGAGGTGGCTCGATTGCCTGATCATGGGCTATTGCCTAGTGCTCTAAACGGAGTGGTCAGCTTTTGACGCTGGCCGTGGCCATTGTGTTGAGTTCTTGGGCAAGACACGTGACTCTCACAGTACCTCTCTCTCCACTAAAATGGGTGCTGGTTGCTGTATAATCCTGCGATGGGCTAGCATCCCATCCAGAGAGGAGTTTGAGAAAAATACTTGTATCCGCTACATGGTACGGATATTAGAGATGCCGCGCGCTGGGCCTTTATGTCACTAGGCTTGAAAACGCTTACCTTTTACCTCGCCATTCTAATAGGGAATAATCAGATAAAACTCCAAATCGAAATCATGCGCCACCAATGAAAGTAAATTCTTCGTTCCCAGTTTAAGGTTGTATAGTTAAGAGTAAAATGCTGAATTGAAGGATTGGAACTTCTCCATGGCTTTTAGAAATGCAAAAGCGCCTGGATACATGAATAAAAGCTAATCCGAGAACAAGCTTTCTCTGCGTCCTTAGCCTCTAATCTTTCTATCTGAAGTTAGTGTTGACAAGATTTAGGTATTGCTGGAGAAATAACTTCAGAATAACATATACAGGTTTCAAATTCTGTCACAAAAAAGAAAATTTCCCCAGAACATTCGAGCAATAACTGCAAAAATTAAGTTACTAAAAAGCCTAGTGGCATGATAATTGTCCAAGCTGACCCCGCGAGAGAAACCTGAACTTGAAGTTATCCATAGTTCAATGAAAACGGACATTTCGTGTGAGTTAAACACACAACAACACACACTTTAGCATTCTTACGAGGTTTGACATTATCTTTCACCAGAATGTTTGAGAATTCAATCACGGGGTCACTTACAGAAATGAACTAAAGTGAGTTGTTTAAAATAGTAAAGGGGGTAAGTTTCTAAAGAAACTGTGGTGCTGCGTCGGTGGGAGTATTACAAGATAATTTGAAAGCGGCCGACAAAGGCGGCGCTTTAGTTGTTTGGCGGGCCGACCTCTACCAAAAAGAAGCTTTGCGGCAACTTTCTGACACCTCCTTTTATGCTAAAGTCGAAAAAGATCTCACTTCCACTAACCAACAAATTGTCAAGAGCACTATTAATGATCTTATAGTCAAACAAGAATTGCCGGCTACTGCTACTAATCTCATCATCACAACTCCTAGAACTTCATGTATTTACTTTTTACCTAAAATTCACAAACCTAACAACCCAGGCCGACCTATTGTCTCTGCATGTAGTTGCCCTACCGAACTCATTTCTAGCTATTTGGACAAAATTATGGCACCTATCGTCAGATCTTTACCGTCATATGTTAAAGACAGTCAACACGCACTCCAAATTTTTCGCGATTTCAATTTCCTGGGCGAAGACAAACTTATTTTCACTATGGATATTACATCTCTTTACACCGTCATCCCTAATGGCGAAGGTCTTCTAGCTCTCAAACATTTTTTTGATTTACGTACTGTTAAGGAACCAAGCTCGGAAACACTGCTCCGCTTGGCTGAACTAGTTTTAACACTAAACTGTTTTTCATTCGCCGACAGTTATTATAAACAAATCAATGGTGTGGCCATGGGTACCAAACTGGGACCCAGCTACGCCAATCTTTTCGTAGGCTACATTGAACACCAATTTTTCAATCAATACAACGGCCCCAAACCTGACCTCTACCGTCGCTACATTGACGACTGTGTCGGTGCCACTTCCTCCACCAGAGAGGAACTCAATCAATTTATAACTGCTGTTAATTCGTTTCATCCGGCTCTTAAATATACGTGGGAAATTTCCGATACTTCTTTAGCATTTCTAGATATTAAGGTTTTTGTCGAAGGCAACGGTTTATGCACCAGTGTGCACTACAAACCCACAGATTCTCATAGTTATTTGTTGTATTCATCTTCACATCCATCACATGTCAAGAATTCCATTCCTTATTCTCAATTTCTTAGACTTCGTCGCCTTTGTAGTGTAGACTCTGATTTTTCCTTAAAATCAGAAGAAATGTGCGAGTTTTTCGACAAACGTGGCTATCCTGCCTCTGTTGTTGAAGCAGGCCATCATCGCGCCCAACAAATTGATCGGCAGTCAGCACTACAAACGTCTCAGAAGGAGAATAACAATAGAATTCCATTCACTCTCACATTTCACCCTCACAACCACGCAGTTAAATCCATCATTCTAAAAAACTTTAAATTACTTCAAAATGATCCCGATACTGGCAGAATTTTTTCGCAACCGCCATTAATTTCATTCAAACGCGACAAAAACATAGGTAACTTTTTAGTCAGAAGTGCTTTTCAAACGAGTGAACAACCCGGTACTTTTAAATGTGCACGCGCACGATGCAAAACATGTCCTTTCATTTGCAACGTTGAAAAATTGTCGGGACCCAAGCGATCTATTAAGATCACTGATCATTTTACCTGTACCTCAGCCAATGTCATCTACTGTATAACTTGCACCCTTTGCAAAAAGTTATATATCGGCGAAACAGGTAGACGACTAGGCGACCGATTTCGAGAACATCTTCGTGACGTAGAGAAAGACGACAAAAACGCATCTAAACCGGTCGCTAGACACTTTAATCTGCCGAATCATTCTACGCAACATATGACAGTCTGCGGCCTCTCCCTACATCAAGGAAGCACAGAAAGCCGCAAAACTCTAGAACAAAAATTTATTTTTCAAATCGGCACTCTTAATCCTCACGGTATCAACGAACGTTTTTCATTTAACTAATTTATTCTGTTTTTCACGTTGCCAGGCACCAACCAATAGCGTAGCTCCATACTTCTGTATATAAACCACACACAACCCACAATTCCTCGATTCGCTCCGACGAAGGGCTAGCGCTCGAAACGTCAGCTTCTGAATCTCTTTACGGTGGCTAATTCACATTATCAACTCAGTTGATAAAACCAAATTATCTTGTTTAAAATAGTGTTCCAAAAGTTACCTTGCTATGAGTTGATTTCTAGTAAATAATTTTTGTACTTATTGCTCGAACTTTGAATGGAATCTGTCTAGAGCTTCCTTCCTTCATGATACTAACTAATGTTCGCTAAGCGATAAACCACTGAACGTTTACTTCACAGCGCTGTCTCTGCTTGCTGTTTGCTTTTATAGAACTAAAGGAGGACACGGAAGATCAGGGAGACCAAGACAAATCTTCAGCCGACGAGGTTACTCCGCACGTTTTATCCAATCCCACAGCAGCACCAAATGTTTCCCAAGATGCTAGCCAAAATGTTACTATGGTTTTGATGCATTCTTGTCCACAGGACACCAAACTTTAGACTTCTTTGTGTCGCACAAAATTCGTGGCTGATATATTTACCTGTGACTTTAACGAGTTACCTTAACAGTAATTGTGAATACTTATCTCATGTATAGGTCTTATTAAAGATGATTTCCAGTCCGCACTGTGCACTCTCGAGCGTTTGTTTGCGTTTTTTTGTTCCGTTTATTCAAGGCTTTAAAAGTAAA